>OY755206.1:25407568-25960844 GCA_963576765.1 Draba incana
GATTTAATATATTTGTGGTAATTTTGTATCAAAATCGTAGTTAAAAATTTGCTACAAATCGTAGTTGTAGCAAAAAAAATAATAGCCATGTTAACTAATTCTTGTAGTGTACAATGTTGTTATGCTAACCAACATTGGTTGTTATTCTAAAAACATTATGTTAAAAAGAATATAGGTGAAAGAAAATTAAAAAATGAAACGTGTGAAAATATTTATTGAAAAGCAAAGCAAAATATGAAAATATGATAAAAGATTACGATGACAAAGCAATCTATGATATGAAAGAGATAAATTGTTATCAGTGAGCAGCTCAACATAGTGAATGAAAAAGTTTGTCCACCATGAATGAACAAATATAATGTAGCCGGGTTTGAGAAACAGGTAATAAGATCAACACAGATTTCAGAAACAATGAAAGTTTGACATAAAAAAAAAAAAGAGAAAAAGAAAAAATGTAAGAGAGTGTCACTCGGAAAGACATAAAAAATTTAAAGTTTGCAGTCTCAAAAGAAAAATCGGTAATTTTTTTTTTCCCATCTAAAATTATATGTAGATTACCTTTTATCAAAATACATAAGCCAGCGATTAACGGATTAATCCCGGGGTTCTTAAACCCTGCGAAAAGGAGATGGAATTAACCTACAAACACAACCAACACCCAAAGAGATCAGAAACAGAAAAATGAAACAATCAAATAATATGAAAACAAGCCGCAAAAACAGACATCGCCTAAACAAATCAACCTTAAGCTTAGAAACCTAACACGAAAGCTAATCGAAAAGAGCAAAGAGAAAGAGAGGGCAATTTAAGACCACATATTATACCATTAACCGAATGTTTCTGTGAAATGTTACCTAACCAAGTTTTACATTGGTTTTTTTTGGTAATGTCATTCTTATATACTAGTTGGGCTTGGATATCTCAAATTGGGCCCATTAGTATAATCATCACGAAACTAAAATCAAATTGATCGGGCATCTGATTCTACCGGAATCCGCGTCAGCTCAGGCGACAATGCAAGGAGGATCATCGGGAATTGGTTACGGGTTGAAGTATCAGGTCATTCTTCATCTTCTTCTTCGGATCTCCGTCAATTTCCTTATAATATACTTGAAATGCGGTAATTTTGTCTATCAGGCTCGATGTATATCAGATGTGAAAGCCGATACTGATTACACCAGCTTTCTCACTGGAACCCTAAGTCTCAAAGAAGAAAACGAGGTCAAATCCTGTTTTTGATTTGATCGAGAATCGACAAGATACTGAAAGTTTTCGTTTTTGAAGGTTCATCTTCTTCGTTTGTCATCTGGTGGATCTGAGCTGATATGTGAGGGTTTGTTTTCTCATCCTAATGAGATTTGGGACCTTTCTTCTTGCCCTTTTGATCAACGCATCTTCTCCACTGTTTTCTCCACTGGTAAAGAGTTTGATCATTTGCAAGTAAATTGGAGTTTTTTTTTCATAATGAGAAGGTGACTTGAAGCTTGAATGGGTTATAATGTTATTTATCATGTTAAAGGTGAATCATTTGGAGCAGCGATATGGCAAATTCCTGAGTTATATGGTCAATTGAATTCCCCACAACTGGAGCGTATTGCGTCTCTTGATTCACATGTTGGTAAGATTAATTGGTGAGTTGATTTATGCATCAGTCTCTTTTGCTACAATGGTGCACAAGTTTCAGAACTTGGTTCTATTCTTGTGAAGTTGACTCTCTCTCTTTTGTGGAAATAATAGTGTTCTTTGGTGGCCTTCTGGGAGATGTGATAAGTTAATAAGCATGGATGAACAAAATATTTACTTGTGGAACTTAGACTGTTCTAAAAAGTCTGCTGAGGTAGAATCAGATTCTTGTGTATTTTAGGTCTTTTTGTTAGGTGTTTCTGTCAACAGTTTTCGCTTTTATATAGGTTCTATCTAAGGATTCAGCTGGTATGTTGCATTCTTTATCTGGTGGAGCATGGAATCCACATGATGTTAATGCTGTTGCAGCGACTGGTGAATCATCTGTCCAGTTCTGGGACCTGCGTACTATGAAGTATGGTATCACTCTTGATCTTCGTATTAAGTGTCGATTGTGCTCTGCTCACTTGCGTTATCACAAGCTCTCATGGGTGTTTTAATGTCAAATTACTGTTAGTTGCTTTTGTTTTTACCTCTTCACATGAACCCATGTATATATGTTGAGTTTTGTTATGGTGTTTGTACACACAGGAAGGTTAATTCAATTGAACGTGCTCACGTACGCAATGTTGATTACAATCCCAAGAGAGAACATATACTTGTAAGACTTCCCTCTAGTGTTTCTTAAGTACCCCTAAAGCACTGCACAATAGCCTTGGAAATGGAGTGAATAATAATAGAACTTAATCTTTGTTGTGAATAATAAACATTTGGTTATGTAGGTAACTGCAGAGGATGAATCTAGCATACATGTCTGGGATCTCCGGAAGGCCAATGTTCCTGTCCAAGAGCTTCCTGGTCATACACATTGGTAGGTTTGATTCCGTTTTCTTTTGTGAAAAAATTGTTTCTTATAGGAACTAAGCGCTTGTATGTTTATGCATTACAGGACATGGGCAGTCAGGTGTAACCCTGAGTATGATGGGCTGATTCTGGTACTCACTTTCTCCTTTGTTCATAGCTGGTACATGCTAATTATGGTTTAGTTTAGGAAACAAAGCTTCTGCTTTAACTTCACCCACTATATACACAGAGTGCTGGAACAGATTCAGCTGTCAACTTGTGGTATGCTTCCGGATCATCCAGTGACGACAAAAGCTCAGAAAGGTTTTTAAAAATCTCCTTAACTTCCTCAGACACATGACTTGATTATTGCTTTTTCCAACATTGTTTTGAGTCCACAGTACCATTTATCTCAGCTCTGTTGAATCACCAAGACAGCGTGTAAATCTGTTACTTAACTCGTACACTGACTACGAAGACAGTGTATATGGTAAATGCTCTCAGACCTTATGATTACCATATTATTTTGTAAGCTAAACTTCACTCTTGACACTAATTACATCACAGGTCTTGCTTGGAGCTCACGTGAGCCTTGGATCTTTGCATCATTATCATATGACGGAAGGGTAAGTAAAGATGAAAGACGAATCCGAACTATAGAAACGTAAACTTCATTTAAAGAGCCTTGGGGTATCATCTGATTAATGTCACTTACTGGCTTATATATGTTATTAGGTCGTCATCGAATCTGTCAAGCCTTTCCTTCCAAGAAGATAGTAAACTCAACTTCTCTTTTGCTCCGACTCCAAAACACGATCCATTGAAATCCTTATCGGAAAAAGTTGGCACTATTGTATTTATAAGTTATAACAATGTACTCTTTGACAAGGATCTTGATGTATCTATCTATCATTCACTCAGATTTCTAAAGAGACAGACAGCTAATTCTTGTCGGAAAAAGTAAGAAAATGAACTTAAAAAGAGAAAACTATAACGGATCTTCCTTGCTATGTACAGAAGACATTGATGAGAGGCATATCATCACAACAAAGACTGTTTTTACCTAAACGAGGTTGAAAAATCGATCAATCTGATAGCATTTCTTCTATCTCAGGCTCATCCGAAACCGATGAAGCATCTTCATAATCCAACCTTGTACCATTATACAATCCTCTGTCCTGCAAATCGGTTTGGTCTTCCTCGTAATCTGTCTCCGAAGACCACTCTGCATCTCCATCTCCGTTATGCTCATCATTTGTTACTACACCTGTTTTGTTTTTCTTCCCGAGTTTTCTCGAATCCACATTTCCCGCTTTCTCCTTAGCATCAGTGTCTTCGCATATACAAGTTGACGGATTCTCATGAAACTCACCTCTACCAGCTCTAACTTCCTTTGGCTCTCCCATGAATCCTTTCTGAAATGTTCTGACTCTTGAAGCAAATTCCTCCCAAGTTGTGTTCTCTTTGCTCAAAAACAACTTGTATAGCTTTTTCGCATTCGGTCTAATTGTTGGTTTATGTCCAAAATATCTCCTACATATAAACCAAGAATCTTTCAACACATCAAACTAACAACCTTAGAAACATAAAATGAAGAAGGAGAAAGAAAAGAGCATTGGTTAATTCATATTACCTTCGACCGGCTAATATCCTTGCCATGTTTCCATTATTGTTGGTAACGAAAACATCGCTTTCATCACAAACAAGGAAATCGAGTGCAGCCATTCGTGAAGAATAGGATGAAAACGGTTCTAACTCCATTTTTGTAGCTATAGTGTCTTTGGAATAGAAATGTGGGAAAAGTGCTTTCAATGGAGCTAATGATTCTTCTCCTCCATATACTTCACCTGATGCAACATATATATGAACATCACTTCCATATCCCAAAGCTCTAAGCATCAATCCAACTTCTTCTGGTGTAAGCGGACATCTGCCTTGTCGCCTTTGCTTTTCCGGGTTATGTATCTGCGGATTACAAAATTTACACTTTTACTCGTTAAATCCGACAAAGACAAAAGAAGGCAATGAGGCAGGCATACATGTAAAGTTTTCCATCTCCTTCTGATTGATGCTAACTCTTTCTTCTCCTTGTCACCACCACCATAGTAACATCCCGAGAAGGCGAGCATATCAGGTTCAAACCTAAGGTGTAAAGCAATGTAGTGTTTGCTCCTTAACCGCATTCGTCTGACCAACTCGTTACCCATTTCGAGAATTGGATCAGTGAACTTAAGCGCGTGATAGTTTACTCTACACCTCAGCTTCTGCAAATCATCTCTCAACTTGTTTGAAAGTCTGTAATCAAATTTATTTAATTGAACTGCCTGAAAACAAATCATAGATAAAGCATCAGAGAGAAATAACTGCTTAGAAGCAAAAGGATTAAGAGAAAGCAGAAGAGAACTTACATGCCTTTTCTGAAGAACAGGTAGTACTCGATTAATGTAACATTTCTCATTGCATTTTCTCGGTACACGCATTCTGCTGGGGCTCCATGTTTTTCCTCCTTTCTGTGGAAGTTGCTCTATGATTTTTACATCTTTTGAGAGAAATGACACAAACCAATCAACATGAAATATATGCGAGAAGTCACTGCATAAAACACACACAAGTAAGATGTTACTAATACGCGTAAAGTTTTGATATATGCGAAATAAGAATATAAGAAGACGCAAACCTGGCATCTTTCCAGTAAGATTTCTGGTCTAACTTTGGAATAACAAGGGTAGCGTTAAGAATCCGCGCAGCAACAACAGCATCTACAATCTGGTATAAGCAATTGCATTGTAAAACTCAAAAACAAGATTTCAGAAACCAGAAAACCATAGAAATCAAAAAAGAAGTTACTCCAGTTCGTTGTTGGTTCAAACCACCACTAGTTGCGATCACCAAGTACCGATCATTTCTAGTAATTGTTTTAGCATCTGCAACCAACACCAATTAACCATCAGGCTGATTCTAGCTAACTAGTCATAACTGCAGAACAGTGACATTAAAGCTCTCTCTCTCTCATTTCATATCTCCAAAACAACCGAAAACTTTACGCACTTGGGAACTTGCTGCTTGCATTACAGCAACCGTAAAAGAATTCAGCATTCCATGAACGCCATTTATCACGATCTGATCTCCCTCCACCTCTCTGCTTCATTTCAAAACAAAACACAAAAACCCCAAAAGAACTCATAAAGTGGAAATGCAATAAAAATCAAAACTTTGCAACAAAGAAAACACCAAATTGGGTTATATGATACATTGATCAACGAATAACAAAAACCCTAACCGGAACTTTGAAAACCACTGGTACATTCTTCTCATCATTGGCTCCATAGTTAATCTGCTTCTGCAATCAAAACAGAAACAATGACGTTAAGAGAGAAAGATCATTAACAATCTCTAAAGTTGAAAAATTGAGAGATAAGAGTGTACGGAGATGCGGCGATCGGAATCATCAGGAGGAGGAGAGAAGATAGAGAGAAGAGCGAAGAAGATGAGAAGAGCACCGGAGACGGAGCAAATCAGAGGAAGGAGACGACGGAGACGGTTGTAGTGATTATTGCGCCGCCGCTGATAAGCCATGGAAGGCTGTACACGCGGCGCTTTTACCTTCGCCTCTACGCCAGATAGAGAGAGAGAGAGAGAGATTCGAAAAACGAAAACTTGGCTCCAATGGAGGCAAAACAATAAGTTTGTGTCTTTAGAGAGAACTGGTTAAGAAGAATTAAAAAATCAGAATCAAAATATGTTTTTTTTTGTTTCACGACATCTCCATCACCATAACAATGATTATCTCATTGCTTCAAATTGTCTTTACTTAAATCAAAGATTGGGTTTTATTTATTTATTATTATTATTCGAAAGAAGGAGAATTTTTAATTCTCGAGAAAAGTAATTTTATTTTTGTTTTGTGACAGTTCTTATAGATTTCTGGTCTCTGAAAGAAATGAGGCACCGCCTCCAGCACTTCGTTCTAACAGCCTTTTTTAATTAATAAATTCATTGATTGTTAATTTCAAGTTTGGTGATAAAATTCTATAAGCATGAGCTGGATTTTTAGAGTCTTGCAATTAGTTCTTGCTCTATTTCGTTTGAATTGTTAAAGCTTAACGATGACATTATTGTTAGTTGTTCCTACTAATAATTTGATTTATCGAATAATGAAGAGATAATTTTAGCATTTTTTGTAAAACTCTAACCATCTTTGACAGTAGAGCTAATTACAAGCTTTTTTTCTTTAATTCACTTTAGAACTTTAGAACCATTACTGTCTCTTCCGTACATAAATTTTGTTCATTACTGAAATAATAGTGTAAATATTACTCTCTTTTTTTTTTGGTCAAACAGTGTAAATATTACTCTTTGCTTTACGTTTTGGTAATCCCTAATTTTATTCTTTTTTTTAAGTATAAAAAAAGAAGAAGATCTGAAATTACTAATTCAGCTATTAACTTTAGCTAAAGAAGTGTAAGTGTACAATAGCGTGAACTGCGAAGGAAAGTATACTCTTTTTGTCTGCCTTTACAACAGTTTCCGTTTGGTTTGTGTTGTCACGATCAATTTACAAAATTGGTGTGATCCGGTTTAAGAATTCTGGATCCCTACTTTTCTCAACTAAAATCGGCAAATAATTAACGGTTTGAGATCTAACCGAGTAATGGTCCGGTTTACTACGTTGGTTAAGCAATCGTCCTGATTGAGCAAAAATTACATATTGTACCATTTCATGTATGTGTTGACCACGACTTCCTCAACGTACCGTAATCTTTTATTTAATTTTCTTTTTAAAAATTCGAAATCTAATGAACAAGCAAACTGTTCTGTAAAGAACAAAAAAAAAAGATGATAATTACAAAAAGATGTTTCCTTCAAGATAATATATATATCCACCTGCCATCAGATTCAACTTTAGTCAGAAATGTTAGAGCTCTAAATTTCGAACTCCATTCGGTTTTGTTTATTAGTTCAGAAACATACAACTTGGTTTTACATACATTAATTCCGGTTTAGCTTACAAACCAACAAGGAAGTAACAAAAAGCTGATCGTTTTCATAACTTGATTGTGCTTTTCAATGATAAGCTTCCTTGTAATGATCTGCATATGTCTCCTTCAGCTTCAATCATGTGTGGTAAATACAAGGTGCTTTTTACTGAACACGAATGTGAGATTTCAGTGTTTGTGATTTGTTTTCTACAAAGTTGCAGGTTCCTCATTTATCAAGAGTAAAGAAGATAAGAGAGAAAAAGAAGAAAATTAAATTAAAAATCCATAATGCCCGGTTTGGCCTTAAATTGAACAAAAATGTTCATCGAACCGGATTGGTTTCCCATTCTAAAATTTGGGTTTTCCGAAAATTGGTCGAACTGGATTTTAACTCGGTATTATTAACCTTACCATTTCAGAAAAAAAAAAAACAAATATTACGACATCTCTTCTGATGCAATTTGTGACATCCCCATGATGGACAAACTCTCATCGACGAACGGTTATGCATGTACAACATCTTCCATGATGGACATACTCTCCCCGATGATCGGCTTAGCATGTATGACATCTCCAATGATGGACATGGTCTCTCTGCACTCTAGAACTTCCGAGAAGCGTTTCCTCCATTAATTTGCAATAAACTGTATTATCTGGGATTCAAACCCAGACCTAGTGTAGAAGCCTTTAAACCCTTGACCATTGGACCAAGGGGCTTCCACGTGTGAGAGTGGTTTGTCTTCCCACTTCTGAAAATCCAAGCTTCCTCGAGAATCATTGTTTCTAAGGTATGTTGATGACTCCTTTTTGTTTTTGTTTTTAGGGTTTCTATTTTTTCTGATTTGGTCGATCTGCTTCTCTTATCCTTTCTCTTGTCTCCGAGATTGTAACTATCGATCAGTGTTTCCGCTCTCATTTGATTTCAAGGTGTTTAGGGTTTATATGATTTTTCTGCTTAAATAGCGTGGTATTTCCTTTGCGTTCTCTAATTAAATATAGACAATATCGCTTGAAATTGAGATTATTTTAGGTTTACTTAATCCCAAAGTTTTGACCTTTTGTTTTCTTCTGCAGTTTTTTTTTTGGTAGTCATTCATGGCTGAAAATAGGAATCCCGGTCCTTCCTCGAAAAGGCAGAAGAGGACACAACAAGGAACTGCCGAAAAAAATACCAGCTTCAGCCGGGCGATTGAGTAAAGTTGTCGTTTCAAATCCGTGTCCGTTGCTAGTTTGTGGCTTGATGATGATACAGTGCGTGTTAGATTGCGTTTTAAAGATAGAGATGAGCTTAAGAAGGCAGTAGACTGGTGGTCCATTAAAACGCGGCGAAAGTGTATGATAATAGAAACCGAGAAGGACGTGTATACGTTTGAGTGCGGTAGATGGAAATGTAAGTGAAAATGGAAGAACACAGACTTGTTGAGATAACCAAGTTTATCGGGTCCGCATACATGTCGCACTGATTATAAAGAAAATCAAAGATGAAGAACCTAGAAGCTCGAAAATGGTTAGACCAGTTCCCTCCACATCAGTGGGCACTGAGCATTGGCTCATGACAATGGTCTGCGATACAGAGTTATAAAGATCGATAAAATGCTCTGTTTTCATTTTATAGAGGCTTTTCAAAAGTTACAATGACAGGGGGTGTACTGCTTTTGTTTGATGATCTGAAAGAAGCTTTTGACAAGTATATTAGTTGTAGCCGTGGTTCTCTTAACCACGGCGATGTGTTCACAGAAGTTGTCATGAACAAGCTTGAAAAGAAAAACCAATATGGGTATATGGGGATGATAGTTTACGTTATAACGCCGTTAGAAGGAGGTGCATTTCAGGTCTCATAATCCTCAAAAAAGAAGAAACATATTGTTTAGTTGAATGACTCAACTTGCACGTGTGGGGAGTTTCAAAGCAACAAGTATCCATGTCCGCACGCTTTAGCAGTCTGTGAGAAACTCATAATCAACCCTTTGCTGAATGTGGACGACTATTAAACTCTTGAACGCTATTACAAAACTTATTCGGCTACATTTTCTCCTATTTCGAGGCTATCTGCTTGGCCAGAAGCTTCCGGAGTTCAAACATTGTTTCCTCCACCTTCTAATGTATCAGGTATGTCCCAATGCGAAAACAATTCTCACATTGGTAAGAAGAATAGTTGAAAGTTAATATTTTTTTTAGTCACATTGGACTAAGGATTATGATAACAACATTGTAGCATTTTGAAGAAGATATATTATGTGAATTATATCCTCGATGATCCCCTGAGTTTTCCTGCAGTTTTTTATTGTTCTAATCTTTTGTATTTCATATAGTAGACAAAGACGAAGAAGAAGAAAAAGAAGATGAAGAAAATGAAGAGAAGAAGAAGATGATGAATATGGAATTTTGTTGCGGTTTTTTAACAACCCTTTGGTTTTTGGGCTTCCTTTCTAGTGAACCAGTTTGATAGGTTTTGTGTCAAACCAACGTGACTTAGGATTCATGTTTTGGATTATTTTGTGTTGTTTGTTTTGCTGAATTGATTACTATCTTAGTGGTCAGATATGCTATGCCCACCTTTTTAAATCAGATTCATTTCATCAATTCAAGTCATTTGCTTAGGATCAGAAATTATCGTGACTTATATGTAAATTAAAGACATTAGAAAAGAAAATGGTTTTCTTGATTGAGTCACTAAAGGAGGCACTATGTTTGCAGATTCTTACTAAAAATCCATCTAATTTTTTAACTCCATTCCGGTTTAGTTTATTTTTTTTTTATCAAACCAAATAAGATTATCATCGTAAGCTCTCAAAATTAGGAGGAAGAGTTTAAAGTTACAAGTCCAAATTTAGCTAACGTCGGTTAATACATTTTTCGAGCGAGACATCGAATGTCATGTAGAATGGATCTCAACCCGTTGATCACACCACTCGAATTGAGTAAAGCGATAAGTGATAGAGAGTCCGAAAAGCAATTAAGTGCTTGGGATCCTGAATTTCTAATTGCAAATTAAGGCAGCTTTCATCACAAGAGCCTCCACAATCAACGCCGAAGTCACATTCGATCTTGATGCCAAGTCTTGTGTAATAATCTCCATGTTTGGATATTTGAAGCACCAACCTAGTCCACATTCCATGGAAGCAGTAGTCCACGATGCATCAACAAAGCTGAAACAACCAAGCTTTTTTTTTACCTAACACTTCTACTGCGGCTAATAATAATTCATTCAAACCATTTAAACCAACAAAACAATCAATCCAATATCCCATAATAAAACCATAATCCAACAACGTTCAATTCCAGAATTCCAGAGAAACAATTAGCATTTCTAGCAACCTATCATGTTCTACTAAAATGCAATAACAAAACGTAACATCCTATCATCCTCTTCATACGCCATGATCCCGCGATCACACTTTTCCTTTACCTGCAACTCAAAAGGGAAAAATAGAGTTGCGTGAGTATTATCATAAATACTTAGTGAAGCGGTCATCCCGCCTACCGATTACAAAATAGGGAAATAAAAAGCCAATACTACACGAACAATCAACACTCAACAAGAACAATATTTCCACAAAGTAACAAGTGGTGTCGATCGACACTCCTCCTGGGTGTCGATCGACACTCCAATACCAAAACCGAAACCTCGCGATAAAAAAAAGTGGTGTCGATCGACACTGCCACTAGGTGTCGATCGACACCTCTCGCAAAAACCTAGACCAAGTCGAAATCCTCACAAGACTCGGTCCCGTTTCATCGTACGAGACTGATCACGACAAAGCTATCACATATCACACAGAAAACATAGGAATATCAATCTTAGCAATCACGATTCAATCAAACAATCCCTAACAAACTAATCCCGTAATCGCGATCACGCACTCACCCTGACAAAACCAATGATAAGGATATGGACACGAAAACAGCGACCTCGCAACCTCTGGTCCCACCCGAAACCAGAGAGGAACACTTCCTCAAAACCTAAAACAGAAAACTAAGATTTTTCCTTAAACCCTAATTCAGATTTCCAGAAAATAGAACAACGCACTGGATTAAAACAATCACAGAGATCGGAGCTTACATCCGAATTCAGATCAGAAACCCACCCTGAAAACTAGACCAACTGGGCTTTCCAACGGTACCTAGCTCGTTCTCTGATTCTCTCAGAAACACCGGGAAAATGCCTTCGAAGTGGGCTGATCACAAACCCAATTCTGCATAGACCTCCCTTACGAAAATAGAGATATCTCTTTGCCTCACGGCTAGCTAAGAGAGAGAAGAACGTACCTATGAAAAATCACGTCGATCAGACTTGATTCGATTGTCCGTTCTTCCTTTCTACCCGAACAGCCAAAACTGCCTTCTCTTTCCTCTTGATTTTAACTAGCAAAACTCTCTTAAATCTTTTTTCTCTCTTTCTTTCCTCTCAACCATGTTTTCTCTGATCAAAAAAACGGTCACAAGGCTGCTAATCCCTTAAATACCTGAGCCCTATGGCTCTCTTTAAACCGCTTCTGCAAACCGAGCGATTTAATTTTAACCAAAACAACCCGCAGAACATGGTGTCAATCGACACCCCTACCAAAATGCTGAATTTTGGATTTGGGATGTTATAATTCTCCCCCACTACTCAGGATTCGACCTCGAATCCCGCATAAAACTCATTCCACAGATCGATAATCCTGACCCATCCCGGCCAGAACCCCTTGAGATCACCATACTCGAACTCGGAAACCCGCAAAACTATCTATCATAGACCGCAACCTCCTGGCCCATTGGCCAACATCACTTGAGACCAACACATGATCCCAGAGGCTCAAATCTAGTCTCATGCATATGACCATGTCTCCAGAAATTTATTACTCTTAACTCATTTTACACCCTTTCACTCGTAGGAACACCATCCCTCGAGCAATCGATAACTCAAGGACCACTGATCCAACACACACATGGGAAAAACCATCCCAAAAAGTATACTGGAGAACACAATCTCCAAAAGTATACAGGATAACACAATCTGCACAATTGAGTTATTCGGGGACAACACACCCCTAGAGTAATAAATTCTGAGATGCTCATAAACATCTCCTGACTAGGATTACCTCTTGTGGTCTAAAAACGATATTCCTAACCAGGAATATCATCACAAAGGACAACCACTGGTCCACACTAACCAATAATGAGAACA
This sequence comes from Draba incana, assembly GCA_963576765.1. Lineage (NCBI taxonomy): Eukaryota > Viridiplantae > Streptophyta > Magnoliopsida > Brassicales > Brassicaceae > Draba > Draba incana. The sequence continues at coordinate 25,420,184 of OY755206.1, forward strand.
CACATCTCATCTCACAGACATATAATGAACCTCATCTTATAAATCTCAGAAATGTATAGTCATTACCACAGAATGGGAATACACAAAATACACAACATCCCGCTCGCACAACCGAGCTGGAACCACAAGAAAGTGAAGCTCAAATTGCAACCTCCTTGCCAAAAAACTTTCTGAACTTCAACTCCATCCTTGCCTCTGGTTCCCAATTCTCCACCTCTAAAAACCATATAAGCCCGCAAAGCTTTTAACAAAGCAACTTTTCCTGACGCAGCACCTTAATTCTCCTCTCGAGAATCCTCAAGGGTCTCGTCGCCACCCACACTCTGGCTTCAGATCCCAAAATCTTAGCGACCAACTCCTCTGAAGTACGCATGTACTTCCACAACCTTGGCACCTTGAGATACACACAATCTCCCACTTCCAAATCCAACTCTGCTCCAACCTTATCTGCATAACTCCGATGCCGATCTTGAGCCTCCTTCTTGCTCAACTTTAAGACACGGATCCTTTGCGTCATTTCTTGCACTATCCTGCACCAACCAAGTTCCTCTCCCCCACTTGGGTTCAACATATAGGTGACTCACAATGCCTCCCATACCAAGCCTTGTATAAGTCCATCTCAGTATTCACCGGAATAGATGTTATTCAAAACAACTCAGCCAAACATAAGTGATCTAAACGATGATCACCTCCCCCTTAAACATACCTCTTAGCCAGAACTGATGCTCCATCGGTCTCCTTAATGGCCAGGGAAAATGCCAACTTAACCCGATGCCCCGCCATAGCATCCACCTGTGCGAGTTAGGTAATTATACCTCAGAATCCATCGAAACCATAATCCGCTCCCAACCACTGACATTTATCGCATGATGCAGTCCACTGACCGGTATACCAGGTTTACACACCCGAATCCTGAGGTTCATGTTCCGTCTCATACTTATGCCACGCTCGGACTTTGATTACTCATACTTTGACCGATATCATCACACTCTCAGGACGTCTCCTTCAAGGTAACGATACTGATACAACTCCACTCTTAGGACGTCTCCCTCAAGCTTTGGTTAAAAATAGGAAAAACACTTCCTATAGAGTAATCAACTCCCACGTGCACAAGCATTTGAAGACTAGAACCAACTACTGGTAAAAACCCGCTAACCACTCTAGCATATCATCGCTGCTCCAACTGAGCATTTGGCAATACAATGATTTTCCTCAAGATCCATTCATGACCTTCAAAGCACATCACTAATCCTAGGTTTATTCGGTCGTTGCAGACATCTATTGCTCTTAACTCAATCAAAACTCAGACACTCGCATGACGCATCCTGGATCTGTCAGATCTAGACCCTGACACTCGCAGGACGCATCTTGGAGCTATCAGATCCACACCCTGATACTCGCAGGACGCATCCTGGAGCTATCAGGTCGTCATCCTGACACTCACAGGACGCATCCAGGAGCTGTCAGGTAACAAATCGCTTGCATTCTTGGGTCGCATCCCTTGAGCCAGCAACACCATAACACTCGTAGGATGCATCCTGAAGCTGTCAGGTAACATACCACTCACACTCTTGGGACGCATCCCTCGAGCCAATGATATCTGGGAAATACATCCCCGCACGAGAGAACACATCTCCCCCTACTTATACTGGGAAAACACAATTCCCAAATAAGTAAGTCTGGGACCACTGTCCCCACACGAGAGAACACATCTCCCCCTACTTATACTGGGAAAACCCAATTCCCAAATAAGTAAGTCTGGGACCACTGTCCCCAAAAGAGAGAATACATCTCTCCCTAGAGCGATAAATTTTACACGCCTATAAACCTCAAGATTAAAAACTGCCTCAAGTAGTCCGAACCAATTCTTGGAGCCAAAGGGTACACCGCATAAAGCTGACTCCGCCCAGACTCATCTGGAACAACCTTAATGCAACATTTCTTAATCCGAACTAGGTCTGCCGGATTGATCGCACAACAATCAAACGAGAACATGTACAACCAATCGTAGACTCCGAATTAGATCAATCAATCACGCATTATCCAAACAAGATCATACACGATCACAGACGCTACATCCATTACCAAGGTCGTTTGAACCGAGTTTCCAATGCAATACAAATTCTAGGCTCGATGCCCGCAAAATTCATCTATCGAAGACCAACATCCGACTACAACCTGGTCCACAACACTCGAGATCTCTACTCGACTCTCATACCCCAAATCTTGACCATACTTGGCCAGCATCACAAGAGTCCTCACCTGATGTCAAAAGGCTCTCCTCTAAACATCTATTTATATGCACAATCCTAGATATTTATTACCCTTAACTCATTATCACACTCATTCACTCTCAGGAACACATCCTTCGAGTCACAACAATTAGGGAAACCATCGTTCCATAGAGAGTACCACCGTCTCTCAGTACTTATACTGGAAACCACCGTCCCAGTAAGTACACCGAGAAACCACCGTCCCCTAGAGAGAACCACCGTCTCTCAGTACTTACACTGGAAACCACTACCCTAAGTAAGCACTCTGGAGTACCACCGTCTCCACATAAAGAGTTGTTAATAATAAATTATAGAATGCCTATACTTATCTACGATTAGATTACCTAATGGGGTCCACACCCAATATCCCCAACACAACCGGCCACAATGACCAAACCCAGTCAAAATAATCCGAGATCAACTCCCGATCTCCGAGGTCCCCATCCAGCCTCAAGCTTACTTACGTTTTCAGACATTAATTACTCTTACTCATTTTGCACCCTAACTCACACAGGGCGCATCCTATGACTTATCAGGAAAATATACCGCTCGCACTCTCAGGATGCATCCTTCGAGCCAACGGTATCTGGGGAGCTCACATCCCCGCGAGAGAACTCACGTCCCTCGCTACTTATTCTAGGAACTCACATCTCGAATAAGTATACAAGAGAACTTATATCCCCTCTGGAGAACTCACATCTCTGATAATGAATGAGGTATTCGGGGCCGCCGCTCCTCGAGTAATCAATTCTTAAACGCCTCTAAGCACCTATTGACCGGATTTACCTCATATGGTCCAAGGCATGATAATTCTTACTCTCGAAAATTAGCAATAATGAAAACTCCATATCTTATTAAACACAGGGAATAAATAAAGAAAACTCCATCTTATAAATTTTTCTTATTTATTTCCAAAGCGTAGAATCGTTACAACCCCAAACGAAACTACAAAAACCAAAATCAACATAGCTGAAACCAAAATTCTGAAACTCACCCAAAATGAAAATAAACACCGCTCGATCCTCGATCCACTCCCCATAGATCCTACTCGACCACTGCCTCTGTCTAATGCGGCAACTAGGGACACTCGGCCTTGATAAGACCTGGCTCCCTGCAGGACAACTCGCAACACAGTGCTCCCTCTTCCCGCACCCGTAACAACTACGATCCTTTGATTTTAGCTTGGAAGCAACTTCCCACTTCCTCTTCCGCCCCTGCGCAGGCTTGCTTGCCTGGTTAGGAACCTCATGACACTGCTGCCTCCTCGGCAAAACAGCTGAAACAAACTCTGGCTGGACAATCACTGGTGCCACCGGATACTTTGTAGAAACTCTCATCGAACGAGAGACATGCTCTTCCCTCAACAACCACTCCTCAGCTCCCTCAAGTCTTTCTCTTCCTGAGAAGAACCTCGAACTCAAAACCTGTATCCGCCTCATCCTCACCTGATGAGTTGTATGCTCCTCAGACATTATAGCCCTCGGCTGCACTGAAGCCTGCACAGGAGCTACTGCTGGTAACCACTCCAGTATCTGCGTCATCAACCCCTCAAGATGATCTCAATGATTCTGAGCTGGAGCAGCACTCGCACATGGGTCCACTCCACCACTAGCTAACCTGGCACCCTCTCGGTACCTACAGCGCCCTCACTGGCACTCCTGCTGGTCTCACTCACAGATCCTACGTGATACACCTGAGACTCTGACGCCAGCGAAGCACTCGCAGCTCCACCACTGGACGACTCAAACATGCGCCCCTGACCCCGACCTCTAGCACCAGTATCCATAACTTTGCATTTTCCAAAAATACATACAAGGATACTATAACTACAGGGAATAGAAGCCACAAACAACATAATTACTTACCGTAAAATCTCTTTAAAGGCTGAAGGGGATGATTCTAAGACTACTAACTGATTAACAACACATAGTCAATTAAACACATAGTCTCAGATATCCAATTATATTGTCCTAAAAACGTCTAGGCTCTGATACCAAATTAAAACAACCAAACCTTTTTTTTTTTACCAAAAACTTATATTACGGCTAATAATAACTCATTCAAACCATTTAAACCAACAAAACAATCAATCCAATATCCCATAATAAAACCATAATCTAACAACGTTCAATTCCAGAACTCCAGAGAAACAATTAGCATTTCTAGCAACCTATCAGGTTCTACTAAAATGCAATAACAAACCATAACATCCTATCATTCTCTTCATACGCCATGATTCCGCGATCACACTATTCCTTTACCTACAACTCAAAAGGGAAAAACAGAGTTGCGTGAGTATTATCATAAATACTCAGTGAAGCGGTCATCCCGCCTACCGATTACAAAATAGAGAAATAGAAAGTCAATACTACACGAACAATCAACACTCAACAAGAGCAATATTTCCACAAAGTAACAAGTAGTATTGATCGACACTCCTCATGGGTGTCGATCGACACTCCAATACCAAAACCGACCTTCCAATAAAAAAAAGTGGTGTCGATCGACACTGCCACTAGGTGTCGATCGACACCTCTTGCAGAAACCTAGACTGAGTCGAAATCCTCACAAGACTCGGTCCCGTTTCATCATACGAGACTGATCACGACAAAGCTATCACATATCACACAGAAAACATAGGAATATCAATCTTAGCAATCACGATTCAATAAAACAATCCCTAACAAACTAATCCCGTAATCGCGATCACGCACTCACCCTGACAAAACCAATGATAAGGATATGGACACAAAAATAGCGACCTCGCAGCCTCTGGTCCCATCCAAAACCACCGAGGAACACTTCCTCAAAACCTAAAACACAAAACTAAGATTTTTCCCAAAACCCTAATTCAGATTTCCAGAAAATAGAACAACGCACTGGATTAAAACAATCACAGAGATCGTAGCTTACCTCCGAATTCAGATCAGAAACCCACTCTGAAAACTAGACCAACAGGGCTTTCCAACGGTACCTAGCTCGTTCTCTGATTCTCTCGGAAATGCCGGGAAAATGCCTTCAAAGTGGGCTGATCACAGACCCGTTTCTGCACAGACCTCCCTCACGAAAATAGAGATATCTCTTAGCATAAAAATCCGACCGACAAACCGATTTGCCTCATGGCTAGCTAAGAGATTGGTTTTCGGATGTTACAAAAGTATAGGATAACTTTTTGTGAAACTGTTGGAGGCCAAGTGGTATTGAGGTAGGTTTTGGTTTCAGATTAACCAAATGCGCATCATGCCAAGCTCTGCCATCTTTGACCAATCTTAACACCAATTCTTCCCCTGATATTCGACGATTCTCGAACACTAACTGATTTCGAGCTTTCCATAAGTTCCATACTATCCATGGATACAAAGAGAAATCAACGAGCCCTATTAGTGGAAGATTGATGTGTCTACGAGCTCCATCGGGGAATTAATTCAGCGAAATCGTCATTGTTAATGGAAAACTTGCCGGAATAGAAATTGGAAAATTGCGATATGTATTAAATCAAATTATTGTTCATAAAACAACAATTTGAGATTCAAGAGAAAATCCCTCAAAGATTGAGAAACAAATCAATCGAATGAATCATCAGTTTAAAAATGAGAAAAACCCAAGAAAAAGTTGTTACAACGAAATGCTGAAAAACATTATTAATGATGAAGATCTTCACTTCTGATTATAAGCTTCTTCCTTCTTTCTTCTTTAGTTCTCATAATTATTTATTCTTCAAAACATAACCCCAAACTTCGTAATGTGTTTAATTTCCTTGCAAAATTTTCCTTAACTTCTAAAACTTCACATTTCAACCTCCATATTATTTTTCCTTGAACAAATCCTCCATGTTTGAAAAACCTTGGCCTTAAGGTTTAAAAGAAGGAAATTTCCTCTGAAAATCATAGAGATACTCCCAAGTAGCTTCCTCCACAGGTAGATGAGACCACTTAATCAACACCATAGTAGCAGCAGCCTTACCCCGTCTATTCAACATTTTCCTCTCCAATATACTCTCAGGTTCTTTAGTCAAGACATCACTGATAATAGAATTTTGCACATTATTGACTAATACCTTGAGTTGAAAAACATGAAATACCGGATGGACCTGAGAAGAAGAAGGCAATGCTAGCTTTTGAGCCAATTTGCCACATGGATCCACTATCTTGTAAGGACTAAAGTAATTAGGTAAAAGCTTCTAAGTATTCCTCATCACCATTGATTGTAGCCTATAAGGTTGTAACTTCATAAACACAAAATCCCCAATCTCGAATTCCCTTTCAGTTATGTGTTGATCAACACAAAATTTCATCATGTGTTGAGTCCTGAGCAAGTGAAATTTCAAAATAAGAATCATATTTTCCCTCTCCTGGAGACTCTTCGCCACTACTACCACCTTAGATTCTCATGGCAAATAAGGTAAATGTATAGGTGGTGCTTGTTCGTACACCACTTCAAAAGGTGTACTCTTTGTTGCAATGTGGAAGTTAGTGTTGTACCAAAACTCTGCCAGTGGTAGCAATTTACTCCATTGATCTGGCTTGTCACTTGTCATACAACACATGTAAGTTTCCAAGCCTCTGTTGACCACTTCAGTCTGGCCATCACTCTGAGGGTGATAGGCATTAGAAAATTTCAATTCCACACCTTGCAAAGAGAATAATTCTTTCTATAATTCACTGAGGAACACTGAATCCCCGTTACTCACAATGGATCTAGGGTATCTATGTAGTTTAAATACATTATTTAAGTAAGCATGAGCTACAAATATAGCACTATAAGAATGAGAAAGTCCTATGAAATGTGCAGCCTTGCTTAATCTATCAACTACCACCAATATGATAGATTTATGAAATCTATTGATAAATGAGTCCAAACTGCTTCAGGGATAGAGAGAGGTTGTAACAAACCTCGATATACCGCAGTATCATACTTACACCTTTGACAGACCTAACAATTTCTCAGGTAAACTTGTATATCTTTAGCCATACCCTTCCAGTAAAACAATCTTTTGGCCTTCTGATGAGTAGCATCACGTCCTGAGTGTCCTCCCCTACCAGAACAGTGTAGCCACTATAGAATCATATCACGAATTGCCACACCTTGAGGAACTACAATATTGCTCTTCCTTCTTAAAACCCCCTGCAACCAAGTATATTGTTTCTTACTTTAAACTCCTTTCTTCAAATCCTCAGTAATAGTTTGAACTTCCTTACCAACTTCATAACCAACTTATATATCCTTCAATAGATCACACTCCAGTACAGACATAGACATATGGAAAATCTTTAATCCCTCAATCCTAGAGAGTGCATCAGCTGCAACATTGTCTTTACCTTGACGATATTAGATTTCATAATGGAATTCAAGAAGTTTAGGCAACCATTGTTGCTGTATAGGAATGTTAAGACGTTGCTCCAGTAGATACTTAAAAATTCTTTGATCCGTCTTGATCACAAAATGGTTTGGTAATAGGTAATAGCGCCACTTTTGAGCAGCAAAAACCACAACTAACAATTCCTTCTCATAGATAGACAAATTTAGTTGAGTACCTTTCAAATGTCTGCTAATATAAGACAAGGGATGCCCTTCTTGCATCAACACAACTCTTATACCATGTCCACATGCATCTATCTCAACCACAAAAGGTTTGTCTAATCTTAGTAAAGCCAATACTGGAGCTTTACGAAGAGCTTCTTTTAGTTCTTCAAAAGCTTGTTGAGCCTCAAAAGACCACCCAGAAGCCTCCTTCTTAGTAATTCTTCACAAATTGTCTGTAATAACTAGCCAAACCCAAGAATCCTCTTAACTATTTCAAATTAGTTGGAGTTGGCCATTCATGAACTGCTTTAATCTTAGTTGGTTAAGTAGAAACCCTTTCAGCAGCAATGTAGTGCCCCAGATATTCCACCTTATCTGTAGCAAAAGCACACTTACTCCTCTTGGCATATAACTGATGTTGCCTCATCAGGCCAAACACCAACTGTAAATGTACATGTGCCTCTTTCGATGAACTATATATCAGTATGCCATCAAAGAAAATGAGCACAAAATTCCTTATAGTTGGAGCATTTGTGAGGCCAAATGACATCACTAGATACTAATAGTGACCACTATGAGTCTTAAAGGATGTCTTATGGATATCATTAGGATCCATCCTAACCTGATGATACCCTGCCCTTAAGTCAATCTTGGAAAAGATTCTAAACCCCCCTAATTCATCCATCAAATATTCAATTAAGGGAATAGGGAATCTATCATTTACTGTCATACTATTAAGCTTCCTATAACCCACATATAGTCTCCAAGACCCATCTTTCTTCTTAACTAACGCTACATGAGATGCATACATACTAGAGCTAGTTTGAATTGTTCCACTAGCTAACATTTCCTCCACCATCTTGTCTATTTCATTCTTTTGAAAGATTTCATACCTGTAGGGTATTTGATTAATCAAATCAGAACCTTCCAACAAGGGAATCTTATGGTTGAAATCTTTTTTGAGTGGTGGTAACTCCTTAGGCTCCTCAAATGCATCTTCAAAATCCTACAAAACCAACTATACTTCTGGTAATACTTTCTCTTCCTTCTATTCTACAGAACAAAGCACCATATGTTCATCACTTTCTGAATTCTCCTGAAAGCTTACCATTGCTACTTGAGCCTCTTCTAATCTGAGTTTGCTAAGCTTAGCAACTTTGACTTCGCTCACTCACCCCTGCTTAATTCCATGAACTAAAACCTTCTACTTTTCAAATACAAACCTCATCTCCAACTTCTTAAAATCCCAAGTAATTGGACCCAATGTTTCCATCCATTGTATCCCCAAAACCATATCACATCCACCTAAAAGTATCACCATAAATCTTCACAAAAAGATACGGTTTGTAAGGACCACTAAAAGTTTTCTACCTTGGCCATGATCCCTATCTTTCCACCATCAACCACTGACACCTTGGCAAACCCAACTGATTTAGTTTTACACTTCAACCTATTAGCCACTTGAACATCCATGAAGTTGTGAGTAGAACTTGAATCAATAAGAATAAAGAGACTTATCTTCTCATGAATTCCTTTTACCCTCATTGTCTTGTAATCCTAAATTCCTGCATTAACTAATATTTGTGGTAATACTTGATCTACAGCTAATTCCTCCATTATACACTCATCTTCTTCATAATCTTCCTCCTCCTCATCTTCTCCTTCTCCTATACCTTCCATTCTATACAGCTGAGCCTTGCATTTGTGATGAGTTTGAAAGTATTCTAGAGTACACTTCTCATCATAAAAGTAGCATAGCCCTTTAGCTCTCATCCATATGTGGTGGAGTTAAGAAAGAGAGAGGCTGATTTCTCCTCTCCTTAGATTTATCCATGTTCTGACCTCCAGTAATCTCCCCTTCCTTCCTTTGATTCAGTTGATTCCTAGCTAGTAAATTTGTGAAACCCTTAGGATTTGACCAACTTGGCACCACTTACTTCTTTGGATAAGCTTTTTATACAGACGTCCCAACAACAAGCAATATCTAATGGTGTGAGCATAAAACACCCTGATGTGCATTTTTGTGTGCATTCTTAACCCAATCAAATAAGAACTCACTAGATCATCCTCAGATAGATTCACTCTTATCTTGATCGCCTCAAACTTCTGGTGATAATCCCAATCTCATTTGTTTCCTGTAAAAACTTCAACTCAGCAATGGGATCATCCAGAATATCTTCAAATCTCTCCTTCAACATTCTCTTATATCCATTCCAGTAATTCAATAAGTAATCAAAACCTAATTGAAGCAAGGATTGGTGAAATTTAGAAGCATCATCGAAAAAGTGTATTGTTGCTAACCGTACAATCATATCGGCCGATGTCTGGTCCAAAGAAAAAAATTGCTCCACCTTGAATAATAATTGAGTAAGATCAATACCATCAAACCTGGGAAAATCGATTCTACCCAATCGAGTGATTCCATTATACTCAACACCATTTCCTACACGCATCGCTTGATTATGTGGATGATTGACATAAGGAACTTCTCTAACCACCGGATTTGGATTTTGGGTCACCAGAGGATTTTTTGTTTTCTTCTTCAGTCACCGACGAGTTGTTCTTCCGCTAAGTTGACAAATTACCACCTCTAGATGTCGCCATCGTTGCTAGTGAATAAGTCGGTTGTAAATTTTTAATAGCTTAGAACATCTCCGCCATATTTCTTCCGATGTAATCGATCTTCTCATCCTGCTTCTTCAAAGCTCCGTCGATGGAATCGATCTTCTCATCCTACTTCTTCAAAGCTCTGTCGAGCTGAGCTTTCATCACCTGCTCAAGTTTCGAACCCATAACTTATTTCGTTTGTACTACTACTTCTTTCAACAACTCTTGGGATCTCTCTCCGCCATTTTGAGGAGTATCTTGTCTCTGATACCTTTGTTAATGGAAAACTTGCCAGAATCGAAATTGGAAAATTACGATATGTTTTAAATCAAATCGTCGTTCATAAAAAAACAATTTGAGATTCAAGAGCTTATCCCTCAAAGATTGAGAAACGAATCAACCGAATGAATCATCAGTTTGAAAAGGAGAAAACCCCAAGAAAAGTTGTTACAACGAAATGATGAAAAACATTATTAATGATGAAGATCTTCAATTATGATTATATGCTTCTTCCTTCTTTCTTCTTTAGTCCTCATAATTATTTATTCTTCAAAACATAACCCCAAACTTCGTAATGTTTATAAATTCATTGCAAAATTGTCCTTAACTTCCAAAACTTCACATTTCAACCTCCATATCATTTTTCTTGTAACAGTCATCAAGATATTCGCTTTGAACAAAATCGGTGGTAGTTCCCATACCTTCGCTGCGCGTAAGGTCAGAGCAATATGATGTGCAATTTATCTTCCATAACATCACAATGCTTCCATCTTGTGTCTTCGGCTATTCCACATATAATCAAGTTACAACCTATCGCCAATGCTCTGTTTTTCAATTTACAAAGGAAGGTTCTCAATTTTGGTACAGTTTTTACCCTCCATACACACATTTTCTAGTTGAAATCCTCTTCTACTGCCAGTGCAACATTGAGTTTAGTTAGACCATAGCCGAATTTTGTCAAGTTTGCTCCTGATTTAAAACGTACCCAAGCGATTGAGTCCTCCATCAAGAAAGAGTTAAGGAAAATCATTATTAAATCCTCATAATGAGGTAAATGGCTTCGAATAACCTCCAAGTTCCATGTATTAGTGTTTTGATTAGTCATGGGCAAAAAACCAAGAACCGGAGAACCGAACCGAAACGACCCGAATTATCTGAACCGAACCTGAACCGTTTTTATAAAATACATGAATGGATCCTAAAGTTTTAGTATTGAAAACCCAAACCAAATCCGGAACCGAACTGAGGCCCCAACAAGTGCCCAATATACCCAAAAAATAAAAAAAAGTCATGTACTTTTATAGATTTTAGTCATTTCGGGTTTCTTGAAAAAAATTGGATAAAAGATAACTTAAAAATAGTAACTCAAAATTTTTCATTTTTTAGTATATAGGATAAAAAGTAGAGTTATTTAGCTCAATAACATTAGATAAATTAATTGAATGACAATAAGTTTTGAAAAACTCATCAGAACTGTAGCTTATTTTATGGCTAATGTCAGTTTTGGCCTTCAATCAGAATTGTAGCTGACAACCCATTTTCACGCAACATAACTCTAAAGGGATAAAACGGGAACAAAAAAATTCCACAGTTTCATTGTCATTTGCTCAATTACCGGATTTTTCTTTGTTGTATAACTCAAATACTCTAAAATGTACTTGAAAGGTTCCTATTTAAAACTCGGATCCGACCTGTACCCAAAAAGAACTGAGCCAAACTCGACCCGAATTTCCTAAATACCCAAACCGAACGGGTCTTGGTACCCGAATGCCCGGGAATAGTTTCTATGAATCTAGTCCGCCACTTTCAGGTTCAAAGCATGATACGGAGGATGACCATGAGGTTGTTGTGATTGTGAGGCGGAGAACCATGAGTCACCCCACACCTTGATGCTCATTTCGTTACCTACTATCTAATCCATCCCATGTTTAAACACATCTCTTCCAGCTAGGATTCCACTCCAACCGTGAGAAGCATTTGACAAAGGCGGGCATTCCATAAACAATGACGACGGAAAGTATTTGCTTTTATACAGTCTTTCCACCAATGAACTAGGATCCTTCATTAGTCTCCAACTAAGTTTTGCAAGAAGAGATTCATTGAGATTTGAAACCTTTTATTTCTTTAAATCCAAGACCAGCCGCGGAGAGCCTAAGAGTGAGTTTGTCCCATGTAATTCAACTAATCTTTTTTATTCCCGGGTTTGTCATCCCACCAAAAATGGGTAAGAGAAGATTGGATCCTTTTGCATAAGGATATCGGAAGCTTAAAGCATGACGTAGCATATGATGGTAAAGAAGTCAAGCACAATCCAATTTTATTATTATTTTAGAAACATACAACGTGGTTTTACGTACATTAATTCTGGTTTAGTTTACCAACCAATATTCACAAGGAAGTAACAAAAAGCTTATCGATTTCATAACTTGTTTGTGCTTTCCTTTGATAAGTTTCTCACATCGTCAAAAAGGTTGGAATATCGGTTAAATGGGTCAATCTGATAGAATTTATTTTATCTCAGCTCCTGGAAAACCGATGAAGCATCTCCATAATCCAACCTCGTAACATTATACAATCCTTTTTCTTGCAAATCGATTTGGCCTTCATCTCTGTTATTTTCATCATCTTTTTTGTTTTTCTTCTCGAGTTTTCTAAAATCCACATTTCCCGCTTTTGCCTTAGCAGTATCTTCACATATACAGGTTGACGGATTCTCATGAAACTGACCTTTATGATCTCTAACTTCCTTTGGCTCTCCCATGAATCCTCTCTGAAATGTTCTGACTCTTGAAGCAAATTCCTCCCAGGTTGTGTTCTCTTTGCTCAAAAACAACTTGTTTACATTTTTCGCATTCGGTCTAATTGTCGGTTTATGTCCAAAATATTTCCTACATAAAACCAAGAATCTTTCACTACATAAAAGCTAACAACCTTTTGAAGAAACATAAAATGAACAAGGAGAAAGAAAAGCTTTGGTTAATTCATATTACCTTCGACCGGCTAATATCCTAGCCATTTTTCCATTATCATTGGTAACAAAAACATCGCTTTCATCGCAAACGAGGAAATCCAGCGCAACCATTAGTGAATAAAATGGTTTTAACTCCATTTTTGTAGCTATGGTGTCTTTTGAATAGAAATGTGGGAAAAGTGCTTTCAATGGAGCTAATGATTCTTCTCCTCCATATACTTCACCTGATGCAACATATATATGAACATCACTTCCATATCCCAAAGCTCTGAGCATCAATCCAACTTCTTCTGGTGTAAGCGGACATCTTTCTTCTTGTCTTTGCTTTCCTGAGTTATTTATCTGCGATAAGAACTGCGCGATATCAAACTCGCTAACTCCAACAACAACAAAAATATAATAGAAACTTGATAAATTAATATTCGAAAAATTCATAATTTTCTCCGGTCCAAAATTAGGTTTTAGTATAACTAATATATATATATATTGTTGATTCGATAATATTAATTTATTGAGTTTTCACTATATAAGGCAATGGCACAATAAGACTTGTAGGCATACATGTAAACTTTTCCATATCCTTCTGATGGATCCCAATTCGTTTTTCTCCTTGTAACCACCCCCATAGTAACATCCAGAGAAGGCGAGCATATCGGGTTCAAACCTAAGGTGTAAAGCAACGTAGTGTTTGCTCCTTAACCGCATTCGTTTGACCAATTCCTTACCCATTTTCATAATTACTCATAATTGCATCAATGAGGTGCATGATAATTTACTCTACACCTCAGCTTCTGCAAATCATCCCTCAACTTGTTTGAAAGTCTATAATCAAATTGATCCAATTGAACAGCCTAAAGCAAATATTTACAAGACCAAATCACACATAAGTATCACATAGAAAGATGAAACTAGGGATGTTAAATGATAAAGTAAAAGTTCCATTTCCTATAACATAAAATGGGTAAGAAATTAGATGGTCTAAACTAAATGGGGCATGCTAAACCTAGTTTAAATGGCATTCAAGAATCGGAGCAAAGCAAATAAAAAAATTAGATATCCGAGAAAAATAAATCGAATCACAAATACTGCATTTTTCGGATATATGATCCGTACCCAAGCCTAATTTAAATTGCTACGAAGCAAAAAGATCGAGAGCAAGCAAAGATTTACGTGATTTTGCTGAAGAACAGGTAATACCCGATCAATGTAACATGCCTCATTGCATTTTCTAGGTACACGCAATTTGATAGGACTCCACGTTCTCCTTCTTTTCATTGGAAGTTTCTCTATGATTTTGACATCTTTTGAGAGAAATGACATAAACCAATCAACATCAAATATATGCGAGAAGTCACTGCATAAAAAAAAACACAAAAGTAAGATGTTACTAAGACGAGTAAAGCTTCGATAATTGTGGGCAAGAGTAAGAAGAAGCGAACCTAGCATCTTTCCAATAGGGTTTTTGGTCTAACTTTGGAATAACAAGTGTAGCATTAAGAATCCGTGCAACAACAACAGCATCTACAATCTAAAAGAAGCAATTTCATTGTGAACTCAAAAACATGATTTCAGAAACCAAAAAAAGTTACCTTAAAACTAAAACCATATAAAGCTAAAAGAACTTACTCCAGTTTGTTGTTGGTTTAAACCACCACTAGTTGCGATTGTCAAGTATCGATCATTTCTAGTCGTTGTTTTAGCATCTGCATTAAGAAACCAACACTAATTAAACAACCAACACTAATTAACATCTTGATTTCATAAAATCATATAATCAGGCCAGGCTCAATGGTGAAATAGGCCTTGTGCCTAAAAAAAGATTTTTAAGTTTTAGGGTCATTTGTTGCTAATTTATAAAAATTAGGGTCCTTTTGCATAATATTCAAATATTTAGGAGCTTTTAACCAAAAAAAAAAAACTAAAATTTGTGGGATCTATTGTGAACCATTGCACAACCCCTTAACCGGGCATGCATATAATATGGATGAGGCTGATTCTAGCTAAGTAGTCCTGATTTGATACTAAAGTTTTACGCACTTGAGGGTTCTCCCAATAACTAAAAAGTGTATTATGCATGAATCTAACTTGGCAATAAGTGGATCGTCTCTCTCATTTCATATCTCCAAATACCAAAATAACGAAAACTAAAAAACTTTACGCACTTGGAAACTTGTTGCTTGCATTACAACAACCATAAAAGAATTCAGCATTCCGTGAACGCCATATATCACGATCTGATCTCCCTCCACCTTTCTACTTCATTTCAAAACAAATAACCAAAAAACCATTAAGTGTCGATGAGAGTACGTGTATTGTATTGGTTTAGCACTCTAATATTTTAAGTAGAAACTCTTCTATTTCCATTTCAAAATGCTCAAAAACATATGCATCTCTGATTGTATAAACGATTTTTTTGTATAAAAGTTAACATTCATTCGGGAAAAAATCATTAAGTGGAAATGCAACAAGAATAAAAAATTTGCAACAAAGAACATGAAAACAAAAATTGGGTTATATGATATATTCATCAACAAATAAATGTTAGGATATAGATTTTCAACTCAAAATTAATTGGCAATGAATAGATTGAGACATATCATTTATATATTTTTCCATTTTTGAGATGTCTGATATGCGATATTATTCCTAAATATAAAAAAACTCTAACCGGAACTTTGAAAACCACTCCTATGTTCTTCTCATCATTAGCTCCATAATTAATCTCCTTCTGCAATCAAACAGAAACAATGGCGTTAAGAGAGATATCAGAAATCTCATTAACAGGAGTCTAAACATTGAGAGAGTACGGAAATGATGAGGCGATCAGAATCATCAGGAGGAGGAGAAAATATGGTGAGAATAGTAAAGAGGACGAGCAGAGCTCCGGACACCGCACAAATCAGAGGCAGGAGACGACGGAGACGATTGTAGTAATTGTAACGCCGCAGCTGGAAAGCCATGGATGGCTGGCTATACACGGGGCACTTTTACCTTCACCTCTACGCTTGGCTCCAATGGAGGCAAAACAAAAAGTCTTTTGTCTCTAGAGTGAACTAACTTTTGTAAAACAAAAAGTTTTGTCTTTAGAGTGAACTAACTTTCGTAAAACAAAAAAATAAATAGGAGCATGACTTCCACACAAGTACTATTTTATTTGTTTGTAAAACAAAAATTTCAAAATCGGATGAACTAAATATTCAGTAAAGACCCCAAAAAAATGATAATCACGAGAAAAGATTCCCTTCCGATAATAATATATATATCCCTTTGCCATCAGATTCAACTCTAGTCAGAAATGTTAGAGATCTAAATTTCGAACTTTTTGTTTATTATTTCAGAAACATACATTAATTCCGGTTTGGCTTACAAACCAACATTCATAAGTAACAATACCAATTTCATAACTTGCTTGTGCCTTTCTTTGATAAGCTTCCCATAGCCTTAGCCTTGGTCCTCAAAACAAACTTCTGAACTTTTCCAGTCGATGTTTTCGGAAGATCCTCAAACACAATACTCCTCGGTGCCATATAATGCGGAATCCGTTCCCTGCAATAGCTTATAATCTCCTCGGCACTAACCTTAGTCCCGTCTTTAAGCTTCACAAATGCACAAGCAGTCTCACCCCAATACTCATCAGGCCTCCCAACTACAGCTGCTTCAAGAACACATGGATGTGTGAACAAAACAGACTCCACTTCAATCGAGCTAATGTTTTCTCCTCCGGAGATTATAATGTCTTTCGACCGGTCTTTCAGCTCTATGTATCCGTCGGGATGTTTAACGCCTAAGTCGCCACTCCAAAACCAACCTCCTTTAAAAGCTTCTTTGGTTGCTTCAGGATTCTTTAAGTAACCATTCATCACTGTGTTTCCCCTGAAGACAACTTCACCCATAGCTACACCATCAGCTGGCAAACTTTTCATGGTTACAGGATCTTTCACATCGATTTCCTCGAGCCCTAAATGATTCACGCCTTGTCGAGCTTTCATTTTCGCTTGTTGTTCTCTAGGCAAAGATTCCCACTCAGGTTTCCATGTACAAACCGTCCCGGGTCCATAAGTTTCGGTTAACCCATAGGAATGAACCATTAAAAACCCCAACTCCTCCATTTTGTAAATCACATGTGGTGGTGGAGGTGCAGCACCAGTTATAAAAGATACCTTCCCGGGAAGCGGCTTTTTCTCGGATTCAGGAGCGTTAACAATCATATTCAATATCGTCGGTGCTCCTCCCATATGAGTCACTTTATGCTGAGAAATGTTATCGAATATACCCTTTGCGGCTACATTCCTCAAACATATATGAGTCCCACCAATTGCAGTAACACCCCACAATAAACACCAACCATTGCAATGAAACATTGGATTAGTCCATAAATAAGTAGGCGACGAGTGCATTTCGTTGAGTAAAACCGAAGCCAAAGCATTCAAATAAGCACCTCTATGACTATAAACAACACCTTTAGGGCTTGAAGTTGTGCCTGATGTGTAATTAACAGAGATAGCATCACACTCATCATTCGGTCGCTTAACTTGAAAATCTGATTTCCCCATCGCCACGACATCTTCGTATTCCATCAACTTCTTCCCTGAAACAGATCGAACAAGAGGGTCTTGGATCAAAACCAAAACGGGTACTTTTTCACCTTTCTTTGAGAGGATTTCACAAGCTCCTTGAGCTATTCGGAGAAACTGTTCATCTGCAAAAAGCACTTTTGTCTCTGAATGTCTCAGTAAAACAGCTACAAGTGCGGAATCATGGCGAATATTGAGTGCACAGAGTAAAGCTCCAGCCATGGGAACACCAAAATGCAACTCAACCATAGCTGGAACGTTTGGGGCCAACACTGAAACCTAATTGTTCACGAGAATCAGAAATTTGAAAAATCGAAAAAAAATATCGATTAGGCTTGGAACAGGATAAGATCTCTAAATAGTTAATCAAGAGAAATCGGTGAAGGAGAAGATCTGACCACATCGCCGGTGGAGATTCCGAGGAGGGAGAGAGCGGAGGCGATTCTGACGCAGCGGTCATGGGTTTGTCGATAGGTGTAGCTGACGGAGCCATAAACGACGGAGGTTCTGTCAGCGTAGACGACGGCAGATCGGTCGAGGAAACTGATCGGAGTGAGAGGAACGTAGTTCGCCGGAGATTTCATAGTTCCCTCCATTTTCGCCGGAAAGGATTTTTTTGTTTTTTGCTTGCTCGGTCGCTCTGTAAAGGTGGTAGAGTTTGTAACACTAATATTCTTTCCGTTTTTTAAATCAGAACTTAGCCTTACATTCTGGCTAGTCTAGATAAAATTGATAAAAATATATATATTTAAAAATAGCAAATTAGCAATATCTGATAAAAATATATATATATATATATATATATATATATATTTAAAAATAGCAAATTAGCAATCATCACCTTTTTTTTTTTTTTTTAGTTTTTGTTATATAAATATTTAAATTCGTATAAATAACTTGATGTATGAATCTGTCCTTATAAGTGATCATAGGGAGGGGTCATAAGAATATAATAAATGGTTAATTAGGTGAATATTATGTTTTAGACATGTATTTAGGTGAATAACATGCATGAAATATAAGTTAGGTGAGTATCAAATTGTTGATCCAATTGGACAAAAATACCTTTACTTACAAAAGCACAAAGTAATTATAGTCAACTATACAAATTTACATAATTTACTATATCAAACATACATATACATGTAAATGATAGTTTACTATAATATAACAAATTTGCATCGTTCATTATATCAAACATACATGTAAATAATAGTTCACTATAATATAACAAATTTACACAGTTAACTATATCAAACATACATATAAACAATAGTTCACTATCAGGGCCGGCTCAACCTTATAAGGGGCCCGTGGGCAAAAAAATATTGGGTCCTTTAAATTTAATTTTAAAAGATTTTTTGCTAAATTTATTTTTAAAAAATATATATTTTTGTAATGTCAGTTAATTAAATAAAAAAATTTATATTATAAAATATATTTGTGGGCCTTTTTTAATTTCAATAAATTTAAATTTTAATTAGAGAACATATTTTAAATTTTTTCGGGCCCCTAATTCTTGGAACACGAGGTGGGACCCACGAGCGGTGCACCACTTGTCCCCCCTTGTAAGCCGGCCCTGTTCACTATAATAAAGAATAGTTTATTATAATATATAAAATTTGAACAATACCCAATAATAATCTATTAAATATACAAGTTAATTTACTATAATAGTTCACTATACTTATACAAACAATAATTCATTGGCTAGAAAAGAGACAAACACACAATAAGTAGTTATAATCAACTATACAAACTTACATAATTCACTATGTTAAACATACATGTAAAAAATAGTTCACTATAATATATAAATGAACAATACTCAATAATAGTCAACTATATAAATATACATGCTAATTTATGGGTATAATAGAAATTTTATGTAGACAAATTGTTAGATACTAAATTATTATTTAGGTAATGTTAGATATCTAATTAAAGATTAGAAGACTAATATTGATGCCAATTTCCCTATAATAAATACTCCATCCGTATTACTTTATACTAGTACGTAGTTTAAGGTAATACACATAGATTAAGTAGTTTGGTAATTTGACTATTATAACCTTAGAAACATCATCTATTTACAATCTTAATTTTTGGTATTTGTTTTTAGTTTTTACTTCAATGAGTAAGTACCATATATTTAGCCTCTTAGTATTCTTTCCGAGTATAATTAACAACTTTTACTAAATTTAATTGGCATATTTGACTTGTTGACTATAAATAAAACAAACCGGAGAAAATTGGAAATTTTTACGCCAATGTAATAGTTGAAGAAAAAACTCATGAAGACAAATAATAAAATTCAAATTTTTTGTTCTCTGACTTTTTTGTTCATTGAGATCAAAAGGATGCACCATTTTGGGATTTACTTTTTGAATATTTTTCTTCACTTGAAAATTTTTCTTCTTCGTAACAAACTTTGTTGAGATCGAAATCATGCACTACTTTAGTATTGACATCATGAGTTTGCCTTTCATTACTCAAGCTTTTTTCTCTTCAACCTGCAAATTTGTTCCAAAGATTTTTATCATTTTGATGTTCAAAACAAGAACTATTCTTAACAATTATATAGAAGAATATCTTTGATATTAATATATTTACATATTTGTATTATGTCCTTTTGTGTAAATATCTTTTTCTAACTAGGTTAAACCTATGTATTCTTATATATATATATATATATATATATATGCCTTTTTGGCTTGTGAATTAAACAACTTCCGCTAAACTTTGTCATAGTATCAGAGATTTATATATATATATATATATATGCCTCTTTGACCTTTCTTTGATTCTCTTTACGCGGCGGCCAAAATTTTCTTTTCTTTTCTTTTGCTTTTGTGTTTTGACCTTTCTTTGATTCTTCTTTATTTTTGGTGTTGTATCATTCACAAATTAAGTACGATGGGTGATGGTGATGATACAAGTGGTGTTCACGGTTCGACAGGCAAATCCTCGACCGTTTCTGTTGGTGTGAAAAAGAGTAATATTCTCTCTGATTATTATGTCCATCCCTTTGCCGATCCAGGGCAGATGATTTGTACGGTGCTTTTGACGGAAAATAATTATGAAAGGTGGGCTAAGCTTATGAGAAACACACTCAAAGCTAAAAACAAACTCGTGTTCATTGACGGTGTCGTTAAGAAACCGAGACGTGGTGAAAATGAAGTTAAGTTATGGGGTATGGTGAATTCAATGTTGGTGGCTTGGATCTTAAACGCAATTAAGCCAAATTTGCGTAGTAGTGCATCATGCGCAGAGACTGTGTTTGAATTATGGGAAGGACTTCGTGATAGGTTCTCTGTCGGAAATGAACCTCGTATCTATGAGTTGAAGGGTGACGTGGCTTCGTTGAAACTGGGAAATCTCTCTGTTCAAGATTACTTTTCTCGTCTGAAGTTGATTTGCGTTGTGGTGATCATGATTGCACGGTGAACAAGGAACTTTCTGCAAAGCATGAAAGAGAGCAACGCTACCAATTTTTGTTTGGTCTTGATAATACACGGTTTGGAACCACACGTTCCAATATTTTGTGTATGAAACCTCCACCAGCTCTAAACAATGTGTTCCTAATGGTAGTTCAGGAGGAACGCCATCAACTTGTGGCTGTTAATCATGGATCACGTTTTGAAGCAGTTGGTTTTTCTGTTCAGGCACAATCTGTGCTTCAAAATCTACCTCGAACTCGTACAGTGGTAACTTGCACTCATTGTGGTCGAACATGTCATCTTGTTCGTGATTGCTATCAATTACATGGTTTCCCGGAGACAAGGAGTGACGTGGGTGGTCGTGGAAGAGGATTTAATGGCTGTGGTACTTCAAATGACAATAATGGTAGAGGTGGCATTGGCTGGAGTACTTTAAATGGACGTGGTAAAGGAGGAAGAAGAAGAGTTAACACTGCTTCTTTCCATACTAATTTTGCTAATGGTGCGCACATCATCTCTAATGAAGATGGGCAAGGACTTTCGTCGAGCAAGGATCAGTGGAAAAGTCTTGTTGAGCTACTTTATGTGCCAAAACCATCTGGCTCATATCAATTTTTGGGTATGGTTATTGATACTAGTGCTTCACATCACCTTACGGGAAGATTGGAGTTGTTGTTTGATGTCTTTGATATCCCACCGTGTCCAATTGAACTTCCTAATGGAGATGTGATCATGGCGACACAGTGTCCCAAACTTAATCTTGGTGACTCAGTCACGATTTTTTTTGTTTACTTCGTTCCGCATTTGACGAATACGTTGTTGTCTGGGTCAAAACTGCTTCGAGAAAAACCATGTATTGCAGTGTTTACTGATAAGTTTTGTTATTTGCAGGACCGTACAATGAGGATCCTGATTGGAGCGGGTGAAGAGTGTTATGGGATCTACTATTTCCGTGAAATTTTTCGTGTTCAAGCAAATCTTGTAAGTTTTGTTCGTGGTCGGGATCTATGGCATATGCGTCTTGGTCATCCCTCAAAGTCTGTGCTTTCTAGTTTATCAAGTGTTATTGAGTTAGGAGATGTTAGTGAAGAATCAAGTGGTCCTTGTGATATTTGTATTCGAGCCAAACACTCTCATTATGCTTTTATTGATAGTGATAATAAAGCTGATGCAATTTTTGATCTTATTCATTGCGATCTTTGGGGTCCATACAACACACCGACAACTTGTCGATCAAGATATATTTTGACTATTGTGGATGATTGCTCTCGTGTAGTTTGGGTAATTTTAAGAGTGAAGTCACAAAACACTTACAGGATTTTTGTGCTATGGTGGAGCGACAAGAGTATTTTGTTTCTCGTGATGTTGTGTTTAACGAGGATGTATTTCCGTTTGCGGTTGATCCTGTTACAACAGATGGTTCAACATCTAATAATAATGAGGTTCCTGTTATGATTTGTTCTGGTTCAAATTGTGATATTCGTGCAAGGGGAAGTTTGAATCCCGATTTACCAGATCAGCTGGAAAAGGGGAGTGATTCATCATTGGTGTCTGTATCAGTTGTTGAGCCAGTGTTTACGACAGCTTTAGACTCTGCGACATCATATGTGCATGACACAAAAACAGTACCAACTCAGGATATAGTTTTGGGTCGTGGTCATCGTGACAAAAGGAAGTCGATTCTTCTTGTGCCTTATGTCACATACTCAGAAACGTGCACATCTGATCCATCACACTCACACTCTCACTTTTTGCTCCAATCTCCTCATGGTCCTTCAGGTACTCCTTATCCTCTTGCTAATTATGTCTCTTCCGCACGCTTCTCTGACAGCTATAAGGGTTTTTTCGCAAAGATCACAGCGATACGAGAACCACAATCTTTTCAAGAGGCTATAAAATATGAAGAATGGCGTCAAGCAATAGCAGCTGAAATTCGGGCACTTGAGGACAATAAGACTTGGGATCTTGTTGATTTACCTTCCACAAAGAAAGCGATTTGGTGTAAATGGGTATTTATGATCAAGTACAATGCTGATGGATATGCTGAACGTTATAAAGCCCATCTTGTGGCTCTTGGAAATCGTCAAACCGAGGGTATTGACTAAGATGAAATGTTTGCTTCGGTTTCTAAAATGACAACAGTTCGGTGTTTCTTGAAAGTTGCTGTTGTAAGGAAATATGAACTACATCAGAAGGAAGTTACATGGTAGTTTAACTAAAGAATTCTATATGCGTCCTCCACCGGATTTCACTTTGTCTACTCCCAAAGTATGTCGTCTTCTAAAGTCTTTGTATGGCCTGAAGCAGGCCCCTCGTTGCTGGTTTTCTACGCTTCATGGTGCACTACTTCGCTATGGGTTTACTCAATCTATTTCAGATCCGGCGTTATTCTCTTTAGTTCATAATGGGATTGAATTATATGTTTTGGTGTATGTTGATGACCTTGTGATTGGTGGTAATCATTCGTCAACAATTAATGGTTTTAAAGACTATCTCAAGAGTTGCTTTCATATGAAGGATTTGGGTTCAATACGATATTTCTTGGGAATCGAGATTGCCCGGAATGCTGATGGTATTTTTCTATGTCAAAGAAAATATTGTTTGGATATTATTTCAGAATGTGGACTTCGTGGTGCTCGTTCTGTTCATACTCCTATGGTACAAAATCATGATCTTGCTTCTGCTACAAATGAGTGCTACGATGATCCAGAACAGTATTGACGTAGTGGGTGAACTTATTTATCTTGCTCTCACAAGGCCTGAACTTGCCTACAGTGTTCATATCTTGTCCCAGTTTATGCAAAGACCACATACTTAACAATGGAAAACTGCTTTGCGAGTGGTTCGTTATTTGAAGAGTACTCCTGGCTACAGGTGACTTACACCTCACTGGTTATTGTGATTCAGACTGGGCGGCTTGCCCGCTTACTAGACGTTCCCTCTCAGCTTATGTTTTCCTTCTTGTTGATTATGCTCTTTGCTAGAAAACTCAAAAACAACAAACTGTCTCACGTTCCTCCGCTGAAGCAAAGTATCGATCGATGGCTGATGCAATAAGTCAACTTAAATGGTTATGTGAGTTGTTGCAGTTCTTTGGTGTACCTCAACCTAAGGCTGTTCCACTCTTTTGTGATAGTCAATCAACATTACATCTTGTGGCTAATCCGGTTATTTGTTAGCGTACCAAACATATTGAGATTGATTGTCATTTCATACGTGATGGTTTGATTGCTCCGACAAAGATTTCTACACATGAGCAACCAGCTGACGTACTTACCAAGGCACTTGGACGTGACCAATTTAAAGCTCTTATTGTCAAGTTGGGCATTCGTGATCTTCTTGCTCCAACTTGAGGGGGAGTATTGGAGAATATCTTTGATATTAATATATTTACATATTTGTATTATGTCCTTTTGTGTAAATATCCTTTTCTAGCTAGGTTAAACCTAGGGATGTCAAAATGGGTCAAATCTCATGGACTTGATCCATCCAATCCAATCCATGAACCCTATTGGATTGAGAATTTTGATCTTAATGGATTAATGGGTCAAATGGTTTGGGTTCAAATTGGTTGAATTAAAATGGATTAATGAATAACCCATTACAATCCATGAATTTTTTTTTTTCAAACAATAAATGGATTAACGAGAAAACAGTTCTCAGTGACGATGATAACTCAAGTTCTCTCTCTCATTTCAAAATTCAAATCTTCGATCCACTCTCTTTGATCGAACCAAATCGATTTCATCGTCTTTGCAATCCAACCAAATCAATCTTCCGGCGGTTTTTTCCGACGAAGAGATGAATGGTGGTGAGGCACGCTCTTTCCGGACTTGAGCCGTCGCCTTCTGGGTTTATCTCGTCGGTGAGCAGATCTTTAGCAAAGCTTCCTTCCGAATCATCACACCAACAATAGAACCAGCCTGCTCGTCTCACCGAAGAACATCGTTCTTATTCGATCAGGTGAAAACGTTGGTGGTTGATTTGATTTTGTAAATCTGAATCATTTGATCGGAATATGGATAACGATAAACGATGGGAATCATAGGAGTAAGATTCCGGGTTTGAAATGTGCGTTTTGTAGTTGTGATGAGACTTGGGATTTGCATTCATCGTTTTGTTTGAGAAGAGTTTTTGGGTTTCATGATGATGGTATCATAAACACGATTCCTTCTTGTTTGGAAGATTTGGGCTTTTGTCTATAAAGCTCTTTGTATTTGTTTATTTGGATTTGGTTTTGTGATTTGGAGAAAGCTTGGGACTATTTGTTAATATCATCTCAAAAGACAGGATTTGAGACAGTTCCCTTTTGTGACAGATTTTCCCCATCACAGGGTAGAAGCATATGCTTAATCTAGGACGAATTTAATAACTTACTTTTTGATTGTATGCTTCAAGGATAGATTTATTTGTGCTTTAGGCTACTTGTTTAGGATCTATGATATTTGTATGATTATGACAAGGAAGGTCACATGGTGGATAATGAAGATCACATGATTGACTTTGACACCAACCTGCCGTTTAATGTAAGAAATCACATTTGTATTCTATATGATATTGCTTGGAGTGGGTGGTTTGCAACTACTTTTCTTATGCTTGTTGTTCTATGATTTTGTAACTTCTCAGATTTTGTGTTTTTTTATTAATGTGGCTTTATGGCCTCTTTTGAGTGAATTTGTACTATTTCCATTTGTTGAAATCATTGCATGTGAGAACTATGAATTAGTGGTACAGTGTATAATTGGAATTGATGAGCAAATCTCTATGGCTATCTAACGAGAGCAAAAGGAGCTGGTTGTTGCTTATAGATTTAGGAGTGAATTGTATTGTTGTAGATTGGCTTCACTAATATGCAGGCTCTTTGATGAGATCATGTTATGGTTCTGCTTCTTATCTTGTCTCTGTTTCTATAATCTGAAGATTTGAGCTTTCTTTGTGTTGGTTATTACTTTTCTGATTGCATCTGTTGAAAATTTCAGGTACAAAGGTATATCACATTACGAAGGAGATGAAGCAAACAATCATACAGCTTTACCATGTCCTGGTGAGTTACTAGTTGAGCAGCATCACAACAACTATGGTGAACCTTGGGCAATGATTTTGTGTTTTTGCTTTTCAGGTTATAATTTTATAAAAACGTGGATTTGTAAAACATTTTTAGTTTGTAGTTTGTTTTTGTAAAAACATGATTTTACAATTTATTTATAAATAAATTTGTTTAATTATTTTGTTTTTGATTAAATGGGTTGGGTCAAAGTCAATCCAACTCATTTAAATTTGATAGATTTATGAGTTGATCCAATCCAATTACTAAATGGGTTGGGTTGATCCATGAACCATTAACACTCAACCAATTAGGGTTATGGGTTGGGTTGGATTGAAATATTCATTTTGACACCCCTAGTTAAACCTATGTACTCTTATATATATGCCTTTTTGGTTTGTGAAATAAACAATTTCTGCTAAACTTTGTCAAATTAAATAGTTTTATGTTTTGCCCTGGTGAAAAGATTATTCTCCGAAAATAATTGATTGTTTGTCAAACAGTTTGACTATATTGGAAAAAGAAAAGTAAACTATGTGACTCTTGAAATATTTTTAACGTGATCTTTTGTAAAAAAATATTTTGCAAGTTTAATCCTCTATCTATTAAAGGAGAAAAATTCTTAACTAATTTTACTTAGGTGTTATCACCACAAATTTTGTTGACATTTTTATTTTTCATTTATTTTAATTATACTATACTCACTACCAAACACAATATTTCCAAATATATTCTAAATCCAATTGCCAAGCACATTTGAATATTTATATACTTGCCAAAATTATTATTTCGAAATTAATACATTAAAGAATAAATTTATAAACTTGCCATTAGCTGACAAAAAAAAAACTTGCCATTAATAAATATATAATCCAACAAAAGTAAAATAAATAAATTTTCATTTTTATTTAAAATCTATGAACATAAAAAAAATTTCAACATATATTTTAACAATAATTTATATATAACTAGACACATTGAATATTTTTTGAAACATTATTCGATTATGCTTGAAAACATATGAATTAACAATTAATCTTTTTGGTACATACATAAAAGATCCAAAAACTAAAACTATGTGAGTAATACTAAACTATATGCTATGAGATAATAATTAGCTAATTAATTCAAAAAATAGAAATATAGTAACAAAGTAAATAGTTTTAGTAACTTTTTGTTACTTTGGTTCGAATTTTTATAAGTAGAGTTCCTTTAGGTAATTTAGTATATAAATGTTTTGTATCCATTCGGATAACTATATGTTTTGGTTCGGGTTCGAATGATTGAATTATAATTTATTTTGGTTTATGCGGCTTTTTTTCCCTAGTGGAACACATTCCTATACAAAATAATTGCAAATTCGAATATACACAATAAAATTTTAAATTTCGTTTATGCATATTTGAATAGTATGTATTTTAAAGCAAACAAAATATTAGACAAATCTAAAACTAATCAAAAATACATACACACAATTCTTTTGCCATCCAAAAAATTGGTTGCCTACTAATATCAACAATTTTATAGCAATATTCACACTTATGTACATATAATCAAACAATTTTAACATTGAATTAACGGTTATCATTAAACCGTGTACAACACGGGTAGTTAGGATAAAACTAGATAGTTTTTGTTAGTTATAAAATCAATTGCATTTATAAGATTATTGGAGCCCATTTTCCTTAAATTTACGTGTTCTATCTAATTTTAGATTTGCTATGGAATAAGACTCCACTTTCTATTATGTATATTAAAAATAAGCAAGGCCAAATACATATATTTTACGAAATGAAAACAAAAGATAGAGTTTCGTCTTTATTTTTTTTGAGATCATGGACATTTTGGTCCACCTTTATAGCAAGGACATTCTTCCTTGTGTCCATACGTTCCCGACGATACACACAAACATTTCTCACAACACATCTTGCAGTAAAGTAGACATGATTCCTTGTAAAATGCCGCCTAACATCGGACATCACATGCTTGCGGACATTCTTAGCGCAAATGTAAAATAACATATGCATAAATTACAAAGTGAGAGATAAAATCTCGTTTGATCATATAATAGTTTATATAAATTCAAAAGAAAACAAAACAATA
The DNA here is from genome assembly GCA_963576765.1 of Draba incana. Classification (NCBI taxonomy): domain Eukaryota; kingdom Viridiplantae; phylum Streptophyta; class Magnoliopsida; order Brassicales; family Brassicaceae; genus Draba; species Draba incana. The sequence continues at coordinate 25,448,719 of OY755206.1, forward strand.
ATATTGTTACCTGCTGCAGTAAGTGAGCCTTCTCCTCCATGCTGAAAAGTTTTGGGCGATGCACATAAATTTTTTGATAAAAGAAATAAGATGCATTATAATTATAACTATACATATATAAACATAAGATATATTCTTGTTTGTACTATCTATATGCATATATATTTCTGTTTGTACTATATTTGTTTGTTATAATCTAAGCATTTCAGTAAAATTTACCTTATGGATTGCAGGTGCTTCAGATGGAGTTTCTAATTTCGCAGCCTGTGCAAAAAGATATATTTCAATATAAGAAAACTAAACTTTTATGACTTTATAAACACAGAGAAGAAAAACAGGGTTGAACTTTTACATTAGAAAATTGAGTTGCAAACAACAAACTGACTACAACGAGGACAACGAGCTTCACCATTTTTTTTATTAACTATTTTTTTTAATTTTTTTTTTAATTTTGAATGTATCTCATGGTCGATGTCAATTCTGTTTATAGCCAATAACATTTGCACATTATAGAAAGCATTTTAATATTTACGAAACTACTGCTTCTTCTTTTTTTGGTCAAGATATTAACAAAATTACTAAATACTCTTCCATAAAATTCAAAGCATTTATTATAACAGTCAAAGATATGATTTCGTTCCCAAAGTATTTTTATTTTATTTTTGTCAATTATATATATCCTATATATTATTTGAGAAGCATTTTGGGAGCATTTTTGCTTAGGTGTCATCACCACAATTTCTTGAGTTTTTTCTTTTTGATTTATTTTAATATTTCTATACTTATTGCCAAACACATTTCTTTCCTAATTAACTAATGTTGATTACTTTTAGTCTCAATGTCAAACACATTATAATAATTATAAACTTGCCAAAATCGAAATATTTTGAAATCACGTACTTGCCAATATATATATATATATATATATATATATATATATATATATATATATATATATATATTCCAAAAGTGTATTAATTAGAAAAAATAAAAGATATTTTTCTTATCTTTTGAAATAGAGGATTAAATACTAATATACCATTATATTAAAGAAGAAGAATTCTAAACCATTATATTAGGTGTCAAGCTTGCAATTTATCTCATTTTTGTTTTTAAATTAAAATTATATTATTAAGTTCTACTATATTCTTATCCAAACACTATCATAAGACAATTCCTATAACCAAACACAATAATTTGTAGTTAGTTTGCATAATTAAATGTGAACAAGTTAATTTTAAAGTATATAAAATATTCACTTTTAGAATCATAAATCATGATTTTAATTTTCATTTAATTGAAAATAAACTAATGAAGGAATGCATTGTTTCCACTTTGGAATCTTCAATAAAAAACGTATATTCCCATGTTGACAAACATCTCAATGTTTACAAACCTACAATGCTTATTATATATAAAAAATACATTGTGTTGAGCCATAAACTGTATTTTTGTATATTATGAGATGAAATTAATACATTTTATTATATATATTGACTAAGAAATTAAAATCGTTATTTTTGAAGATTATGAGATTGTATACACTGACCAAAACATTAAAAAACCAATATTATCAATTATTTTACGGGTGAAATACATTTCTATTCAAAATAATGACAAAATTTCAAAATATAAAACAGATTTCTGATTCCGTATAACAATTTTCCAAAAGTGGTATTTGAGTTTTTTAATTAAAACTATATTGATTTACTCGCTAATCATATTATCCCGCGTATAACGTGGGTAATTTTCTAGTTAAGATTATTAAGAATTCTCTTACAAAAGTTACGTTGGAAAATAAAAATGACACTTGTAATCTGAAACAGAAAAAATACGCTAAAGCTGACATATAAAGCATACGGAGAGAGTATTGCCTTTTCTGATTAAATTGACTTCGAGAGACATTTCACACTCCAACAAGCGGAACTAGAACCATTTTTATAGAAGATGGAAATATATGTTTCGGTAACTATGACTAAAGATTTGATTTGGTATCGATTGCACCAATTTGGTTTTGAGTTTGATAGATAATAAATGGGTATTTTATCGTCAAAAAGAAAAGTATCATTACAAACAAAATTCTCATAAGAAATGGCTTTAAGCTTTTGGCTCAATATTGACTATTGAGGGGTTTATGGTTGTAAGAAGCTCGATTAGTGGGTTTGTCTCTTTCAAGTCAAGCTAAAGCGAACTTTCTAAAAAGAGATGATCAGAGTTCAAGCGTTAAGAGAATCTATGATGCAACAGAAGCTAGAGAAGGGTATATAGAGACACTCATGTCTTCTTCAGTTTGTTTGGTGTCTCTTAAGTCGTGAGCAGAAGATAGACGAGGCCTTTTAGATATTCAACAATTTCAGATCCTCCCAGCTTTGAAGTTCCAAAGACTCTATCGACAAAAGTGATCGGTACCTGCAGATGGAAGACGAGAGCACCAGAGAATATGAATCAGATATAGTTTTAATAAGAAACAAAACTTCATTAGTGGATTTTTTATAGGAAAAGAGACCTCTTCAATATGGTATCCTTTTCTGGTAGCACGAACAATCATCTCCATCTGAAAGACATAACCTTTACTCACACATGAGCTAATCACGTCTTCTAGCGCCGATTTCTTGTATAACCTTTCAAATAAAGAGGTGTAGAGATCAGTCATGATAACATCGAATGACATTAATGAAAATATGGACACAAATTAGTTGGAATTTACCGGAATGATCCAGTTAAATCAGATACATCAGGCCATAAAAGTGTTTGAGCCAGCACATTCGCTCCTCTACTAGTGAGCTTCCGCATAAGATTCCATCCGTGTACACCACCACCTTTTACATATCGTGTACCGGTTACTATACTTGCATTTGTCTCTAGCTGTTTCCTTTACGATATAGACAAGAAAAAAGACTCAATCGAAAATCGTTATAAGCTTGAGAGATTTGTAAGAGATCAAAGAAACTCTACTTACTTGATGAAACTTGGTAAGTACTTTGGCTGCACAAGGGAAAAGGAATTGTGTTAGGATAGGTCATCAAAAAGACGAGGAAACAAGAAAGCTCAATTGGTGCCTCTTACTTACATGATGTGAAAGATCAGCATCCATAATTACGACGAAATCACCCGAAGCATGCTTCAAACCATGGATATACGCAGTTCCTGAGATTGATAATGCCAAGAAGATTAATTCCACTTCTTGTTAACCAAAATTAGAAGATGATGGAGATACAATTCACATACCTAAACCAAGCTTCTTGGCTCTAGCTCTTAAAAGCTGCATCACAAAGACGAGATCACCTAACCAGAAGAATGCACAAGAGAAACACACAATAATTTACAAATTCAGGTCCTAACTCGTAATTGTACTCACGATGCGGTCTTGGCCATACAATTGCTGCAATTGCCTGACAATTTCTTGTGTGCCATCAGGACTCCCATCATCCACAACAATTATCTCAAAATCAACATCCCTATATCATCAAAGCAAATCATTTTCTTGTTTTTCATTTCTTTTGAGAGATCATTACATTGGCCTACTAGCTCATGCGCAAAACACAACAATCACGAATTTGGATCTAAAAGTTCCAATGCAAAACCATGATCGGAAAAATTTCCTAGATCCATAACTTCTGATCCTTTCGGGGGAAAAAACTAGAAAATCCGAAGCACTTGAGATTCGAAATATAGTCATTTCAGTCAAATGGGATCCAGAATTCAATATAGAAAATCCAAGTTGATCAACAATAGCACCAGGAATTTCCTTCTCAAAACCGATTCTGAATCAAACAAAAAAAAAGTGAAAAAGATGTAATCATTTACCGGAGATGCTTGAAAATTAGGTAGACTATAATAGCGATATTGAGACGCTCGTTGTAGGTAGGAATGATTATGCTATACTTATACTTTTTCTCTCCTTTCTTCTCCTTCTCGTCCGCCATAGCAGTCGGAGCTATTTCCCCTAAGCTTCCTTCGTCTTAACCTTTACCGATCGGCTCTGTGAAATCGGCGTCGTCTGTACAAAACCAAAAAAGGATTAAATCACATTAATGTCAAAATATAGGGAGCAAAAAGCAATTTCTTTCAATTGGGCCTAATGGGCCTGACTTAAAGCCCAACGTAAATTAGGAGAGCTTTAAAACAGGTTAAATCGTCTGTAACATCTAAATCGCTCTTCTTCCTTCCGCCATTTTCCTTTTTTCTAGATTGCATAGTAAAGAGGAAGGTTTTCTTAATTAGGGTTTTACAGAGAGAGAGAGATGAGCCGAAGTTTGGGAATACCGGTGAAGCTTCTTCACGAGGCCTCCGGTCATATAGTGACGGTGGAACTAAAGAGCGGCGACGTCTACAGAGGAAGCATGATCGAGTGTGAAGATAACTGGAACTGTCAGCTCGAAGACATTACCTATACTGCCAAGGTAATCTTCTCTAACTCAAAATTTCACGATTCATGATTCGAAGTCGGCCTTTTTAAGCTCTAGATTTCGCTTCTGTAAAAACCCTAGATTTGGCGAACTTGGAACTTTAGCTGGATTTAGGTTTGATTTTCTTCATCTGGGTTTATAAATGTCGTTTATTCTCATTTGGGGAATTATGAATCGTGGAAATTCTGGCTTCTGGTGAAGTAGGAGATGTATTTTGAATATTACGAGATGTGGTAGTAACCAGATTGTCTAAACAAAGTGCCTAAGTTTCTCTTTAGGATCATAATGATCAAAAGTGAATTATCTAAACTTTGGAAAAGAACTCTACAAAATTTCAGAATCTATATCCACTCTTCAAGTGTTGTTTCTCATGATTAATCTTTTGACGTATGTGTATTTCAAGTACAATTTAATGGGTTTTCTTCTTAGTTGTGGCACTGAAGTTTTGTTGTGGTTTGTGTTACAGGATGGTAAGATATCACAGCTTGAGCATGTCTTCATTCGAGGCAGCAAAGTCAGGTGCTATAAACACTTCTTTTTCACTTGTGCTTCTTACTTATTGGATCATTCTTGTAAGCGTAGATGATCAGTAATTGACCTATGGAGAGATCTTTGACAGGTTTATGATCATACCAGACATTCTCAAGCAAGCTCCAATGTTCAAACGCTTAGATGCTAGAATTAAGGTATATGCTCTTTGAACCCTGGATGCAGAATGATATTAGACTCTCTCAATGTACAGTATATCCTCAATATACATAATATCTTACTTGCTTAATCGATGCAGGGAAAGAGCTCATCACTAGGTGTTGGCAGAGGTAGAGCTGCAATGCGAGGGAAAGTAAGTTCAGGATATAAAGGGACTTGTACATCTTGTTGAAATCCTTATTTGGCTTAATTCCTGTTTCTTGTTTGTCACTACTAACTGCTGGATCCTTGATGTTGTATTATGATAAAGGCTCCAGCTACTGGTGGTCGTGGAACAGGAGGAAGGGGAGCAGTACCACCAGTGAGGAGATGATTGATTTTACGCTTAACATGTAAGCTTCGATTCTGCAACATTCCGCCTCTCTTGCTTCTGTCATTTATGCTTTAGTGTACACTGTAAAACTAAAACAAGAGAGATATGTCCAGATGCACTAGTAGTTCTGTATTTTTGGGTTCTAAGATGTTTGAAACAGTGACATTTCTTCCTCTCTCATTTTTCTTAATGCATTCTCTGGCAGTAGATGAATGATACAAAAGCACATTGTTTTTCAAGCTAAATCAACGGAATAAGATATGAACACTAGAAACATATAATCATTGACTAATGTTGTGAGATTACTTTAGAATGTAGAGAGTTAATCTCCCAATGGTAAACATTTTGGATGGCTATTTAGCAGTGGAAAATAGTGTTGTTTCCGGCAAAAGTACAAACATATTTTAGTTTCCAAATATCAATCCGAACAAGTACCACTCCATGTACCAAGCCATATAGTATTCCCAAGTGTTTGACAACAATTCCTATACAGGTACATGATTATGGTGATTGCTTCATAAGCTGAACATATAAAGCATTATACGAAAAGAAGCATTGTATCTTTTTTTATTCTCTCTTAAGTAAAGAAAGCTCTAAAAGACCTTAGAAGAGAAGAACCAAACCAACAGCAAACCAACAGTTGTACATGTCCCATTTGGGCAACTTTAGTTGCTCTCTCTCTCTCTCTCTCTCTCTCTCTCTCTCTCTCTCTCTCTCTCTCTCCCATTTCCCTCTGAATTCCCTTTTGTTTTAAGAAAAAACTCAAGTATAGTCATATTAGATTTTTTGTCATTCGATCTTATTATAGTTTTTTCCTCCATTACAGCAGAAACCCAGCTGGTTCAGTCCTCGCAGCGTAACCGAACTTGGATGTGTTGTGCTTCCTGTGAACTCCTGTCAACTTCCCTGTTCCTGCCTTGTTATGGAAACCAACCATCTTTCTTGCGCATTCCCTAGACAAAACAAATAGCCATTCTTTAGAATTCAAATAACTCTCAAGGGTTCTAAAAGATTTTTGGAACTATATTGACTTGTGGTTCTTACAGAAGCTGTTCTTCCTTGTAGCCTGTGTGAAACTCACATGTTTTGCTCCACTCCTCAAATCCATTAAGTGTGCTCTTAGCAGTGTAGATTGCCGAGGCAGCTAGCTTAGACGGAGAATATTCCAGCATCTCATACTCCACAAGGCAAAGCTCGATCATGAAGAACGATAAAACCTCAAGCTGAAACCACAATTGCATATCACTCAGCTTTAAGAAAGGTTCAAGCTTTTCTGTAAGGGAGTTTAACTGAATGCAATACCTTTTTGTCAGATTCGGCAGCTTTGAGAAACCGTTTCATGAACACATATGGAGTTGGCAAAGAGAAATTGAATTGCAATGTGTTGGCCATTAGTTTCTCCTACAATACAAGTCAAAAGTAAGTTCACATGATGATTTATTCAACTGTGGTACTATATAATGATCAAAAGTTAACAAAATTCACCATATCAAGCACTTCTTTTCTAGTGTAAGCTTTGTCAGAGATCAAGATGAGATCATCTACTACTGGAACTGACACTTCTTCGTATTTGCAAGCAAGCAACAAAGCAGTGACACCAACAAGCTGAAGCTTTTTCCTCACGATTTGATGAACCGCAAGGAATCTATCGATGACATTGATTGTAAGATAAAGGGTTTCCTCCATCAGTTCAAACTTGTAGTGCACCTGCTCAAAACATTTCAAGTAAATTTATCATCAGGCACACTGAAAAACAACAACAATGAAACTAAAATGCTTTTTTTTTTGGTTTGGTTTGGTTCGGTTCTATCTACCTCGATTAACCAGTCAATGAGAATTCCTCTCATCCTCTCATTAAGATCTTGCTGATTGTCCATGTAGTTAAGAGGCACGCAACTAAGTTCCTGCAGAACCGTAAGAACGGAACAAACATAAATCACTCGAACGGATCTTGAAACTATAAAGCAGAATTCCATGTAAAACAGCAATAAGTCACCTCAGATTTCTTGTAAAATCTGTGTATATCATCGATATATTCCACTACGGCTAAAGGATTCTTCTCGTCGCAAGCGTCAATATTGATCACTCGCTCATCATCTTTATCTGCATCTTCCATTTCAATCTCCTCATCCTTTAGAAGAAACAAGCAACATGAGTAACAACAAGCTTCTAATAAAACATAAAGAGTTGAGTACACATAAGATAATATATATTTTACCATCTGGTCAATCTCCTCCATCATTGCTTCAGTGTGTTGTACAAACATTGGCTCATTAAAGTCATCAATGATAATCCTCTCTGGCTCTTCGCTTGAAATCGAGTCTGATTTCTTAGTTTCCTAAGAAAAACACACTCAAAATCTATGTCATTGTTCTAAATGAAACAAAACATTGATTAGTGTCACTATAAAAGTACCTCCTCCTTGATTTGTGGCTTATTATCAGCTAATTGAGCAGCAAACTTCCTAAACCCATAGTAAAAGCATTAATCAGACAACAACGTCACACAAACTGAAAGTAGACAAGAGTGAAGATCTAATTTTACCTAGTAAAACTGAAAGTAGACAAGAGTGAAGATCTAATTTTACCTAGTAATTGGCCGATGCAATGGTGGTTTATTACTGATACCATTCCTTCTGTGGAAAATTTTGGGTTTGTAAGAATCTAAACAAAGGAAGAAAAGAAAAAAAAAAACTAATCTTGAATCTGAACACTTACTCAGAAACTGATCTTTTGTTGAGAGCATAAGGATAAGACGGAGCTTCAATGATGTTCTTGTTGATAGTACTAAGTGCTCTTCGTGTCGGTCCAGTATTCGCCGCCGACATGATCTTTCCTCCTCCTCCGCCTGCACCATGTAAATCTCCAAATCAATTTTAAGGATTAACCAAAAAAAGTATAAAGATTTGATTTTTTCGATTCGATTAGGGTTAGTACCTTGGAGATTCATTGATCCAATTAATCCAAGACTATTTTCATCTGATTTAACTATTTTTTCTTCGTTATCTGCGGAAGTTTTTATTTATTTATTGTATTAAATTTCTCAGTAATCAAAATTCAAATTCCAAACATCCCCAACTTAAAAGCAGGGTATTTTCAAAATTAAAGAAACAGTCGTCGCGTAATAAAAAAAACCCATCCAGATCCGGTTTAATAATCTCCGAAAGACCCAAATCAAGAACATAAAGACCTAATCCCAAATTACCCAGATTTTACCAAATAAAATTTTCACCTTTCGTCGTCGATTCAAAGAACCACCGTGAAATTAAGTCAACCCTTGATCAGAAAAATCAACCCAGAGAATCTAAACCCTAATTAGTCTTGTACACTTGGATCCAGTTGATCAAACGAAGGAGAGAAAGAGAGAATCTTTTCAGCGAAAACCCATAAAAACCCAGAATTGAAAATCGATCTCCTTCTCTCCAATGGCTACGAATCGAATCTCTCTCTCTGTATATAAAGAAAGAAGAAGAAGAGAAGAAAAAAATAAGGAAAAAAATGGGCTCGAAGAATAATAGATTTGAAGACGAGAAGAGCGGATTAGTTGTCCGCAAAATTGTAATTTTCTTTTTTCGTCTTTAGAAATTAACGGCTACTTAATCTCAGCCGTTGGATTAAATCCACACATGAACCAGATCAAAACTTGCCTTCTTCACTATATCTCAACTCAACGGCTATGTCATGTGTATACACTCATTTCAAATTCTTGAGTTTTTCTTTTATTTTCTCCATATTTGTGGACAAAGACACCTATTTTTTTCAAAATATATATATTCATATTTTTCATAAACAAATTGTTTCTATTTTTATGAAGAAAAATCCTTAAAATGATATATTTTTTAAGAGTGAAAGTTGTCTTCTTTGACTAAATAACAAAGACTCGTTATTATTAACCTCAAGAGATTAGTATTTTTTTTTTTTTTTTCTGAGGAAACGAACACAGAAAATTTAGATCTTCAAATGTATCATTAAAATACCTTACTAAGTTTTTATGGGAATAGTATATACTATTCAAATGTATTTATCATTATGACATTGATATACTGCATCTTCAAGTTCATTTCACAATGAAGTCCTTACTTTGGGAACTACAATGATCACATTTAACTAAACATGATATGCTTGAATGCTTCTAGTTTTAAGTTTGAAATCGTGCTATAATATGTTTTTATTGGCATTTGTGTGTATATATACGATCATAGTTTTACCTCATTCTCTTGTGGTTTCTTTTGTTTCCTCGTCTTGTTCTTGCGGTTTATCTACTTGTACAACTTTCCGTTTCTTGGTCATCGACTGATGATGATACATAACTCCACCAAACATACATATCATTCAAAAGTCCCAATGAAGGTTGAATGTTATCCCATATAACCAAAACTGTTTCTATTTTTATGAAGAAAAATCCTTGAAATGATATATTTTAAAAAGAATGAAATTTGTCTTCTTTGACTAAATAACAAAACTCGTTATTATTGACCTCAAGAGATTAGTATTTTTTTTTTTTTTTTTTTGAGGAAAGAAACAGAAAAAAATTAAATCTTCAAGTGTATCATTAAAATAGCATACTAAGTTTTTATGGGAATAGATATATTCAAAATGTATGCATCATTATGACATTGATATACTGCATCTTCAAGTTCATTTCATAAGAAAGTACTTACTATGGGAACGAACTACAACATTTAAATCAATGGTAGGTAAAAAGTAAGGATATTAATTAAATAGATATCATATGCTTCTAATTTTAGGTTTGCAATCATGCTATAATCTGTTTTTTTTGTTGGCAATTGTGTATATATATGATCATAGTTTATGAACTTTCTCATTCTCTTGCAGTTTCTTTTGCTTCCTCGTCTTGTTCTTGCAGTTTATCTACTCGTACATCTTTCGGTTTCTTGATCGTAGACTGCTGATACATAACTCCACCAAACATACATATTAAAAGTCCCAACGTACCAATGAATGTTGAGTGTTTATCCCATATAACCAAATTAATCGCAACTGTTAACAATTTGTTCACAATACCAAGAACCGTAAACCCGGTAGCTGAAATCCCTTGGCGACACGAAAAACCGAAGAAAGAGATGGCCAAACCGAATAAACAAGATAAACCAACAGGCAAAATCACTGAGAAACTGTACCAATCAGGCTTATCAATAATCTCATGCCTTAGTTTTTGTAACTCCCCCATTATAAGCAACTCAAGTGGGAACAAGAGAAGAGCTTCTAGGTTATTGTAGAGGACAAGACCCCAAGTGTTTAACCCGATAGTCGTAACCACGTGCTTGATGTAAACAAGATCTATAGACATACTCACAAGATAAGCAATAGCCCAAGTATATGCTGTGATTGTAAACTGATAATCAGTTAGCACATAAAGGAAGCTTCCTCCAAAGATGGTAACAAGAGAGATCCATGTTTTGAGAGATGGCCAAGGCTGTTTTAAGAAAAGGGTTTCTCCGATCGCTACAAAGACGGGAACAGCTGAACGGAACACTATAAAAGTGTCGACATTCGAGTGGAGGAGAAGCTCGCTGTTGGTGAAAAGTGATAAGTAGAATATGATTGCTGCAGGAAGAAACCTCCATATGGTTAAGAGATTGAGAGGATCGTGTTCGATAAGATTTAACTTGCCGCATAGTAAGACTCCAGAGGTACTTGTGAAGTATTGAAGAGCGGTTAATGCACCGGGGTAAGGGAATTTCATGATTGCCCATTTGTTGATGATTGAGAGAAGAGAAGCTGAGATGCAATAACCTGTAGCTACACCATAAACAGAGATTTGATGAGACAAATTAACGTACCAAGGTTTAGTTTCTTGAATCCGGACTTGGTTACTCATCCAATCGAATTGAACCATTATGATTGTTTTTAGAAATACTAACTTTGAGTTGGGAGGAATGGTGATTGGAGAGAGGAAGCTAATGAGGTTTAAATCACCAGGCATTGAATATGAGAGAAAGAAGCACTCAAAGAACTGTGTCATCTTCAGATATCTTTCAACTTTCCAAATTTTATCCTTGCTACTCTGCGTATAACCTATTTGAAGTGCTAACGAATTTAACAGATTCTCAATTTTATTTCCTTTTTTAGTATCTTGTAATTAATTTCCGTTTTGTCTTCTGTAACAACACTAGGTTCTTGTTTTGAAGAATTAAAACCCCAACAATAAATATCTGAAATTAGCTCTCTAACAAAAGGAAGAAAACAGAGCATTGTTTATTGCTACTGCTTTCACTGCATGTAACCTTCTTGTTGCACTCATGATCTTCATGTTTCATCAGATCTGGTACCAAGCTCTCTTTTGTCTAATAAAACCTGAACAGCAACAAAAAAATGAATTAAATTATTATGGAAAGATCAAACATTTGTGAATTAGCAGAACTAAATACTTGCTCATGGATTCATCGTACTGGGGATGTTAAAGCCGAGCCGAAATGGATCCGAATGGATACCCGAATTTTGTTGTTATTGTATTTTTGCTATTTTTCTTTTTCTTTCAACAAAAAAAATATGTTACTATTTTCTCAATTTAACAAATTTCTAATCGAATACTTTAATTAAATATATTTACGTTAGTAAGTAACAATAATGGTCTAACTAATGACAAAACAGATCAATTCACTAGTTTTTATCTGCAAGCATAGTATATATATTATATATGGTTTTATGTTCTTTTAATGTTAAAACCAAAGTGAAGCAAACGAGACCAATACAAAATGAAAATAACTATTATTATCATACTATGAAAACTTTAAATAATAAAACATAATAAACAATAATCTAGAACTAGTTCAAGGGATGATTGGTTGGACTTTAATTTTGTTTACAGCCTATCTACAGCCTTGTTTTTAGAAAAATTAAAATTTCTTTACCAATCATATTGTAGCTTTTAGTTTTAAAACTACAAACTTTTTTAAAATTTTACCAATCATGATTTAGCTTTCTTTTCAAAAGTTACAACCCAAAAAAAACTAAGGCCTTTTTTTACTGTAATATGTCTAAAACCTAAAGTCTTGTTTTATGGACTGTAGAAATTATATGATTTTAAAAAACACACAAATCCTTTTAACGTGTAAAAAACTAATTAGAAAACCCTTAACCTAATATATACATATATATGCCATAACAAACAATCACCCTCACCATCATATTGTTCTTCATCACAAACCAGTAAGTCTCTTTTCTATAATAATATAATTATAACTCTGCATGAACATTTTTGTGCTTTTTTTTGTTTACTTACTCTTATGAAATCTATAATTAAACAAACAAGAGAATTGGTTTAGCATAAAAAATTGGTTTGTGTTTCTACTATATATTACGTTGGTACATGTAATTTATATAAGCTTCACTTGATGTTTGTTACAGACATGGCAAACAGTGGGACACCTTCTCATCACCGAGAGGTAAACAAAACAAATATATTACAACTATTTTATAAAATTATTTGCTATCACTGTTGATATATCTATTTTCGTATGGTAGATTACATGGACAGATGATCTTTCTAAAATATTTCTTGATCTCTTTATTTTGGAACAAGAAAAAGAAAATTGGGTAGACAAATGTTTAACAAAAGAAGGTAAAACATCTGTAATAAAGGGTTTCAAAGAATCTACGGGGTATTCTTTGATATGGAAAAATTTTAGAAACCATCTTAATAATCAAATAACTTGGTACGACTGCTATAATTGGCTATCCGACTATAGTGGAGTGAAGGTCGATGCGACTGGACTAATCAATATGCCACGAGAATGGTGGGATGATAGGGCGAAGGTAATTTTTGATTAAGCACTATTTAATACATATTTCTTTTGATATAGTAGATAAACATTGATTCGATTTGTATTGGTTTTCAGACAAATTCGGTTGCTAAAGGATTTCGTAAAAATCCTTTAGCCAATCAAGATTTGTTGGAAAAGGTGTTTAGTGGAACTACAATAGGAGTTTAAGATGGATGGTAGGTTGGAAGTGGTCTTGATGTCTATCGTCCCCAACATGGATATGATAATAACATGGATTTCCAAACAAATACATCATATGAAGCCGCCAAAAATTTGGAGGAGGAGTTACCTACTAGTCCGGTAAACGAACAATCTGAAGTTCCATGTCCGGCATCAAGAGCCAATCCGCCTGATCCCATTCGTGGTTCGAATCCGCCAAGTGCCAATCCGCCTCAGCGAAACAAACGCAAACGTGGGACATAGAATACTGAAAATTCATCTGAATTATCAGCAATGTTTCGTGAACGTTCATATGCAATAAAATTAGCGGCGTCTGAGATGTCATCTGCTTTGACATCTGATGTAACCATGGCTGCACGACGCCTACACCAAATTCCAGAGATTCAATTTGGCTCATCATTCTATTGGGATGCTACTACTTTACTTTCCACAAATGAAGTTGCTCGAAGATGGCTAATAGGAATTTCTGACAACGAGTTCGCATTTATTTATCTAGAACAGATGATTGGTCGTAAACATTACGAGTAGTAATCTAGAATAAGATTGGGGTTTAAGATATACTAGTATTAAGAGTTTTTTTTTTAGGTGGTTTTTTTTGGTCGTATAACTTTTTGAGTTTTGTTTTTTTTTCTATTCACGTCAATTATTATATCAAAATTTCTTTTTCTTCAATATTAATTCACATATATCTTATTTTAATTTATTTTAATTCACATATATGTTAATTCACGTTGATTTTTATGTTAATTCACAAATATCTTATGTTAATTTTTTTTTATCTATAAGTTGTAAAACTATTTTGGCATATGGTAGATGATGGAGATGAGGACGAGTATCCATTAATTTCTAACTTATTGGACGGTTCCAGAAAGGAAAAAATAGTTAGGCTGCCACTATGTGCACATCCTAATCATGGTCGTCATTTTGTTCACGAGTTAATCCATGGTCATCCGTTACAGTGCCACAATCTTTAAAGAATGCGTCCTCAGGTATTTCTTGAACTATGTGAGTTGATAGAAAATAAGTACAAGATGGATTCATAACGAAAAATAACTGTGAAGGAGAGTGTGGCTATTTTTTTATATATCTGTGGCCACAATGCCACTCAAAAAAGCGTCATGAGAATGTTTGGACATTCACAAGAAACCATATTCAGAAAATTTCACGAGGTTCTTGGTGTCATGGAGCTTATGGCAATTGATATGTTTAAGCCAGATCAAATGAATTTCACTCAAGTTCAGACTAAGTTGCAAAAGCAGTATTTGACATACTTCAAGGGGTTTATCGGTGCAATGGATGAGACACATGTTCCCGCTATGGTCTCTGGACTAGACCAACAATGATATTGGAATAGAAAAAACAAATGCAGCATGAACATTTTGAGAATATGCAACTTAGACATGTTGTTTACATACATATATGTTGGTGTGCTTGGATCTGCACATGATGCAAAAGTACTTGCTTTGGCTATGGAAGGCGATCGTAATTTCCCCCATCCACCTGTAGGTAAGTATTACCTTGTAGATTCAGGATATGCTTTACGCCGTGGATATTTGGGACCATACATGCAATCTAAATACCATCCTAGCCAGTTTCAAGGACCACCCAAGAATTACAAAGAAAAATTTAATCGTTTTCATTCTTCAATTTGGTGTGTCACTGAAAGAACCTTTGGAGTTTGGAAAGGAAAATGGGGGATAATGCAAGATCAAGCAAGATATGACATTCGAACAACAAGAAAACTTGTGGTAGCAACTATGACTTTGCATAACTTTGTATGGAAGTCAACTATACCAGATCCTGATTTTGAAATTAATTGGGAACAAAATGGTAATTATCAACCGACTATTAATGAAGAGGATGGAGCACAAGAAGATGGCCAAATGACTGATTCAAGGCAATACATGGAAGGATTTCGGGATGAGATTGCAATGAGTTTATGGAATGCTCGTCGGTAAACTTAATTTTAATATAGTTTATTTCTCTAAGAATTCATAATTATTCATAATTTTATACGTTATTTCTTTTATTTACTTAAGATTTTTGTTGGAATGATTCTATACGTTATAAGTAGCAATAAAATTTTATATTATAATAACTTTTATCAGTATTAACTAATTTAATTAAAACTACATCACATTTTCTATACTTACCAATCGTATTTTATTTTTGAATAGTTACATTTATAAAAAGTTACAGTTACAGCTACAGCTTCTAAATCTACAGCAAAAAAAAAATCTGCAAAAACAATCACCCCCAAGTCCACATTTGAAAACAAAAGACATTTTTAAATAATGGTGAATTTTCTTACTAGCCAAAAAAATATAATAATTAGTAAACTAACCAAAATGAACCCATGTGGCATAATTATGTTCATTGGATTTATGTTAAATGGTTAGGATTTTAATTATAGTTTTTTTGTGGTTATTTCACCTAATTTCCCTTTAACTCAATGTTTCTTGAATTAACATACTCCAAAAACATCAAATAAATTTGGGGCAATTACAAATATGCCACACATGACAAAAATGTAATCAGATATGTCACTGTTCACAAAATCATTACTAGTGTGCCACTGTTTACTGGCCAAATGAAAAAAAAATTTAATAACAACAGATCTCACTTTCTCTCTAATCTCTCTCACGAACTCATTTCCCATATCCAAAATTTTCTCTCTCACAAAATTATCTTCTTTAAAATAGCAAATCGGATTTGGGTTATCGATTTCTCTTTCGTCTATGTAAATCTCGGTAAATTTCTTTTAAATCGAGAAGAAGAAGAAGAAGAAGTTTAATCCATGAATTTTTTTTTTTTTAGATTTAATCCATGAATTTTGATTTTTTTAGATTCGATTTTGGTTATAAATCTGAGCTTTTGCTTCAATTTTGGTTACAAATATGAACTTTTTATTCGGTTTCGGTTACAAATCTTGTTTTTTAGCACGATTTTAATTACATATCTGAATTTCGGTTATTTTTTTGGGCAAATCTGTTTTTGATGTTCTTCTTAACGTTTTAGGCTTTTTCTGTTTTTATAAACTTTTTAAACAGGTTTATAAGAGTTATGTATCTTCTTACTGATTTAGAGTTTTTTCGTTTTTTTATAAATAATTTTATAAAAGTTCTGTATCTGCCATTAAAATTTTTATAATTTATAATTTATAAGATTTTTAAAAGATTTATAAGATTTTTGTAAGATTTATAAGATTTTTAAAAGATTTATAAGATTTTTATAAGAGAGAAATATGAAATATGGTATAAAGAGAGAGAGAAACAAAATCTGGATGAGGGAGAGAAAAAAAATCTGATCTAGTTTGTAATATTTAAAACAGTGGCATGCTTGTAATGATTTAAAAACAGTGGCATCTTTAAAAAGTGGCTTAGGAAAGGTGGCATAACTCAAAATTTCTCAATAAAGCTTTTAATATCTTGTCTTTTTTACCATTTTTTTCCCAAATAATTCAAATACCAGCTAAGTGAAAACAAATGTGTATAAAAAATTGAAGGCAATACATTTGAAAAAAAAATAGAAAAACATTTTTTACGTCATAATTCTGATTTAGTGGCATAGAGTAAGTCCACTGAGAGCAGGCACCATCACACCTGAGATCGAGTCTCTTTGCCTACTTAATGTGGAAATTGGACTAATAGGCCGGCCAGCTGTGGCCCAATATTGACTCAAAAAGAAAAAACTGAGCTATTCGCCATTGTTGCCATATCGTCAATAATGTGGGTGATTGGTTCAGCTGTAGTTGTAAAATTATTTCTGTATAATCTGGTCTGTAGACGTTTTTTCTATAGCTGTAACTTTCCAAAAATTAAAGTACGATTGGTAATTGTTAGATTTATGCTGTAGAATATATTTTTATCATATAAACCTTAAAATATATATATATATATATATATATATATATATATATATCTTTTATATGTGTACTACTTATATGATTTGCACTGTTATATCTTTTATTTTAAACTTTATATGTCTACTACATAAATAATGCATATGGTAAATATTTATATATAAAATTATATATAGAACTTTTATAGAAAACTTCATATGGAATTTATGTTGTATGGAGTTTATTTTATATAAGTAGTACACATATAATATTATTTCTTAATAAAAAATTAATGTAGCATTATATTTTTTACGTAAAAGCGACACAAATCAATTACGTTCAAACATGTAATACATTTCATAATATAATATAATATAATAATATATAGGAAGCAAAGATAAGACAAAATGAGAAGCAAAAAAAAATTAACGAAGGAAAGAGAAACAAAAAAGGTCGAAAATATCAAAATAATCGTACAACCCATTTTATTTTCGAAAAAATCGTATAAAAAACCTTAAAAGTGGCAACGACTGATTCTTTAAACCTTCAAAATTAAAATGATCACATTTTAAATCATGAAGGTGTTATTTTTGTATGCGCCGCCAAATTATTTTAGGGAAGAGTAAACGTCGTTACCAGAAATTTAACCCCGTATAAAATTAGTTAACTCCGTTTAATGGTTTATTAAAAATATGTTATTTTATTTTAAAACAAAAAAAATCAGATGTTTTTTTTAAGAACAAAACACGGGATTTGGGGGAAAAATAAAAATCCCCAAATCAATTTGGAAATTAGGGTTCTTAGGGTTGGAGGCAAAAATCTGGGTTCTCGGCCATTGTTGAGCAAATTAGGAGGAAAAATTATACGGTTGGGTTTGTAGGAACAAAAGGTAAGTTCTCTTCATTAATTTTACTTCCATCGTTAGATACATTTTTCAATTTTGTGGAATCTAAGATTCGTTAGTTGCATTTTACCTTGGAAAGAGGATTCAAGATTACTGAAATGGTTGAGCTTGAATGATGAAATGTATATGATATGATTGCAGATGTCTCGGAGTTCAAGTTCTTCAAACATTCAATCGAACAACAACAATGTTGTTCTTTGTAAT
Organism: Draba incana; assembly: GCA_963576765.1. Taxonomy (NCBI): domain Eukaryota; kingdom Viridiplantae; phylum Streptophyta; class Magnoliopsida; order Brassicales; family Brassicaceae; genus Draba; species Draba incana. The sequence continues at coordinate 25,467,064 of OY755206.1, forward strand.
TGTAACCTAACAACTAAGGTTGTGAGGGCTTAGACTAAAGACAATTTTGGTGGAGGTTTTGATGGTTGTCCATACCGTAAGCTTGCACAAGGATATTAGAATTACAATTTCTTCGGTTGACATGATTTAGAAAAACCAAAATGGATGGCAATTTGTAGCTTTGTTGGAGGCGAAAGATGTAATGAGTGAACAAAAAGAGGAGATTAAGAAGTTAAAGGATACAATCAAAGCATCGAACCAACAAAATGAAAAAGTTGAAGACATAAATGCACTAGAAGAAGAGTTGAAGGAAATCCAAAAAGAATGTGAAATACTCAAGAGAAACGTGTTGATTCTAATCGAGAGGGGCAATATTTTCTGTAATGTCCTTATATCAACAGTTATTGGATTTATTGTGACACTTGAATTCATAGTTGCGATGTGGAAGTAGTAGAAAGTAGCTTCGGGGTTGAAGATGATGTGGTTTTAACACTGGTTTGTGGTGTTTAAGTTTACAACTTGATGGTATGTTTGTGGTTTAGACATTTGATGTTATGGCTTTAAATGACTTGTATGGTAATTGTGGTGGTAGTACTTATGAATGTTAAGGTAATAAATGTTATGGTTATGGTAATGCATGAATGCTAAGGTAATGAAGGTTATGGTTATAACATCAAAAATCAGCTTTGAAAGTTATGAAAGAAACATTCAAAGAAAATTTGAGTAAAACTTGAGTGGTCACTCTTTTTCTACTCAGAAAATAACAAAGGAAAAGTTTCTGAGTTTGACCTAAGTGGTCACTCCGTTTCTATTCTTACATAAGTAGATATCCAAAACATCCAAAATCAGTTTTAATTGATCATCCTATTTATAAACAGTCATAATCATAATCACAAGCACAATTAAGGCTGCTTAGGTTCTGGTGGGGTGTTAGATGGAGGTTGCGGTACCCTTGAATTGGTGGCCGTTATCCCCTTGCAAACATCAAATGCTCCAGACGTAAAGGGACTCATTAGAATTGTAGAAACTGTTGGAATATCACTAGCATTAGATATCTTTAAAGCTTGTCCTCTCTTACGCTTCTTCATTTGTGTCTTCTTAGAGCTTAATGGTTGAGGTGCACTTGATGTAGCAGGATAAGAACCACTAAATTTGGTCGGTTGGACAGGTTGAGTGTTGCTGACACCAATTGTTATCTGCTTCTTCTTCCTTGGTTTTGCAGGACGTTTTGGAATCACCTGGAGCAAAATTGTTAGTCACAACAAGTGGTTATAAGAATCTCAATATACATATATTACAAAAACAAGTTAACTTACGTTTTCTGGATGTTTCCAAAGCCTACCACTTTTTTTTTTTGTCCCTCCACAACAACTGTTTCATTCTTACAACTACGTCGAATATGTCCAGCTTGGCCACAGTTGCCACAATGTTGTATCCTCCCACGTCTGTTTGATTTGCCTGCATTTTGTATATCCTCAAAAAGCTCATTCCTTCTGTTATGCAATTTCGGTATTCATCGAGGCTTTCTAAACTCTGGAATACCAATTGGAGGCTTCTCAACATCATCCCTCAAGTCTGGCCCATTGACTGGTTTAATATTATCCTTATAAGTATTCTTCATGACAGATGTACGGTAATGATCATCAACAAATTGTTCAGCATCCTCTAGGATGTCATCAAGACACATATTGCATGTATGCAGGATATTCCTATGATCAAACATAGCACAAAACAAGATCAGACATAGTCATGGACAAGGAACAAAACAAGTTGTAATACAAAGACAAAACATGTTTAATTATACTTCCTCCGTTTCATGAAGATAACTTTTTTGGGTTTTTGAGTTTGTTTCATGAAGATAAATTTTCATCATTTATTGATAAGAAATTGTAGTTTCCAAAAACAAGTTTCAAATACTATTGGTTGAGATGTTTTGAAAACTGTTTATTGTAGAAATCAAGGCAATTATTAGGATAATTTGATGTTCTCTTAATATGTGTGAAAAACTTAAAAAAATTTATCTTGGTGAAACGGAGGGAGTATCATTTTAATAAATTAGTGTAAGAAGACATACTAGTTAGATCCCAGTGTCTACAAGCACACTCACGGCTTGCCAATCTCACTGAGTAACCATTGTTAAACTCCACCACCTCATACACAGTGGCACTACTTCGTATTGTTTCATAGTACTTGTTTTCTATCCTTGATTTTTCCAGTATAGCCATTGTGATTGGTGTGAGGAAGGTGTCCATCTTTTGTGCTTTCAAGAATCTTCTTGCAGTTATCCTCATTGCTTGCCTTCAAATATCTTCTAACATGCTTAAAACCGGCTTTTACCTAGCTATTTTGACTATCCTATTAAAAGCTTTAGACAAATTGTTGTGCACATCATGACAATGAGAATGCACCTCAAAATAAGCTCTACACCACTTCTCTAGTTCTAACATAAGTAAGGACTCATAAGCAGCAGGATCATAATCTTTCACTTTATTTATTTTTCACTTAAATTCACTTTTATTGTAGCTATAAACAACTCCCAAAAAAGAGGTTTTTAAATTCTGACCTAGAAAAAGTCTTCTTCCAATTACTAAATATATACCTTGCACATATACAATGCTCTGCATTAGGTAGTTCCTTGTCCATGGCAATGATTAGACCCTATAAAAACAAGTAAGATAATAAATGAAAATAGTAAGACACGTATGATGCTCTGCATAAAATTGAATTGAATCACATTTACATATACCTTCTGCTTATCAGAAATGATAGTGAAACCTTCTCATAATCCAAAGTTTAGATCTGCTTTCATAATCTGAAGAAACCAATCCCATGTGTCTTTCGCTCTTTTGTCTCACCTCTAATAACTGCCTATGCAATAGGATACATCCTATTATCTGCATCTCGACCTACTGCTGCAAGAACATTACCATTTAGTTACCACTTTAAGAAGTAGCCGTCTAATCCAATTACTGGTCTGTAATTCTTCTTCCAAGTCTCACGAAATTCTTCAAAGCATATGTAGAAGCAATCAAACATTTGACCACCATTGACATCCCTAGTTAATAGCTGAGTAGTGATATCCGGATGTGTTCTAAGTTCAGGCTCATACTTCCACAACATCCCAAACTGGATTGCTTAAGCTTGTATAATACCATCCAAAGCAATCCTTCTTCCTCTATAACACTTTGAAAGAGGTACAAGAATGTTATACCTTGGTTTTATTATGTCTTTGATCTCTGCTACTTGTTAACTAACATTTTTCTAAGCTCTTTCCTTAACAGCCATGCAATGACATCTTGCTTCAACATTGATACTCTGTTATTTTCCCCATGATTGTGATGCGTGTGGCAAACCTTGACCATCCACTTGTTCAAAAGTTACTCCACTGAACAAAACACTCTCCACTTACACTCTTTCTTGCAACAAATGCTGGCTATTCTTGATTTCTCTGACTTGGCCGTTTCACATCAAATTGCGTATTCAATGAGTACCTAAGCAGCTAGTCCTTGAACTCTAACCCACTATTAAAACAACCAAAGATATGGCTCCTTGTCCAATTCCCCATGAAACCTGGCTTTTCCTTTACCTTTGAATCATTTTTTATCAACCCAATCATCCCATTCTTCTTTTGATGGAACTGGTGTGTCTGGATATTCTGCATCTCCTCTCATATATCTCTTATAGTCTTCATCACTTTCTTCTGCTTCAAGTGCTTGTTTTTTCTTCTCTTCCACACCTTCTGTGACAATTTCCTTTGTTCGTTAACCTTCCTTAAACAATGAACTAAACTTCTCATCACAAGCACCATCTCCTGCATCTATCACAAAATCATCTCCATCATCATCACCATTTTGATTTGTATCCTCTTGGTTTTCATTTTGATTTGGTTCCACTACTGGAGTTTCATCTTCAGATTGCTCAGGTTCATCATCTTCTCTTAGCTTACCAATGTCATCATCATCATCATCATTATCATCGAATTCATCAGCTTCATCATCATCTTCTCCATTCGGCTAACCATCTTAACCATCATCATCAGTTTCCCTATTTGGCTCACCATCATCTCTCTCATCATCAGCCATATCACCATCATTTCTCTCATCATTCTCTTCATCAACGTGCTCCTCATCTTTACGTTGACTACTAGTGAGGTATGGTCACTCCAGGAACAGCTTCTGAACACTCATTTTCAAGAAATACCTCAATACTACCACCAATATCAGTAATAAAACAAAGCTTGCGCATATCATCCATCACCGAATCAATCACATAGTTCATCTTCTTCATTTCTGCCAAAGAATCCTTGAACCAAATCAAACAAATTGGTGCTAGTACCTTTATCGCTAAGCAGAATTGGACAAAAGACTCTCATTTAATTTCTGAAATTCCCCACTTCACAGTCTCACAGCCCAACTCACAAAGATACTTATAGTCGTTGTTTTCTGTGCGCATAGCTCCATCGTAGTGGATTATCAGTTCAATCTTCTTCTCGTCACTGTAAAATCACCAAATACTCAATAAAAGAACCCCACGAACCCACAAAAGATACGACTCAACCAAAAAAAATAAAAAGCTTAGATTTTAGACGATTCAGAATAGAGAGGATTTGGAAGTGAGAAGGGCAAATTAGTGAAACTGAAATCAATCTTACCTCATCCCAACTTCAGACCCTTCGTCTCTCCTGCTAATTTGCTCAACAATGGATGAGAACCCAAATTTTTGCCTCAAACCCTATGGAGCCCTAATTCTCAAATTGATTAGAGGATTTTGATCTTTTCCCCTAAATCCCGTGTTTCGTATCTTCTGATTTTTTTTTTGTTTTTGAATAAACAACACGTTTTTTAATAAACTATCAAACGGAGTTAACTAATTTTAAATGGGGTTAAAATTCTGTTAACGACGTTTACTATTCCGTTAAACAATTTGGCGGCGCATACAAAAAAACACCTTCATGGTTTAAAGTGTGAACATTTTCATCTTGAAGGTTTAAAGTGATAGTATTCAACCTTGGAGGTTTAAAGTGTCAGTCGTTGCAACCTTGAAGGTTTTTTATACGATTTTCCTTTATTTTCCTACAGCATCAAAAATATGGTTGTAGCAAATGACAGAGTTACATCTTGTTTTTTTTTTTAAGGCTGTAATTTCAAAATCATTTTAAAGTCTGATTGGTAACTTTTATGGCTGTAAAAATAAATTGAAGGTTGTAACTAGTTTCTATAGCCCAACCAATCACCCCCAATATCATCAAGTAATCTTAAGTATTGTCACCTAAATTTTGAAGTTACGAATTATTAGACAAACAAAATGAATGAATTATAAAATCATATGATAAGATTTTTGATATCATACTTCCAAGCTCTATAAAACCACGAAATCAGTTGCAACTACAAAACAATGCTTAAACATATTTTCGGAAGAAGATAATCACTTAACAGATTCAACATCCAACCTCCAACACTAAATGTTGAATGTCACGATAGTAATTAGGATTTGCAGAGCAATCATATGCTAAGTAAATATGTCAATATTACCCAAAATTTTTGGATCAGACCCAACTCTGATGGGTTCAACTTTGTAAATCCAAAATGAATTAAGCTTCATGGATGGCGGGCAGTATATTTAACGGGTAATACCCAAGACGGAAGATGGGTGAACATGCATCTAAATTATTTTATACATAAAATCATACATACATTATTTTTTATATATATATATATATAAAATAAATATATAAGACATTTAATATGTAACAACTAGATGAGGTGGTAAATGACAAATTTGAGAAAGAACCAATCACACTACCTTGAGTTTTTGTTCATATGCTTTTGGTTTTCTGTGATAGATTGTAATATCAACTTCAATTTTGCTATGTTTCTTTGAATCTAATTAAATTTGTAGGATGTTTTTTCTTTGAATAAATTCATTTACATATTTTTATTGCTATCTTAAAATAAATACAAAGACTCGCGGACCGACTGCTTAACTTGCTAAATATAATGGATCGAGTATGGATCTAATGATATTGAACGGTGTATTTCATGGGCCAACCCAATCGCGGGCACACCAAAAAAGAACTCATGGCGAAACGGGTTAAATGGGCCGAGTTTACACACTTTGACAGACTATAGTATTATATGCCCCCATTTTTCCAATAACTTAAGACATCTATACTTAGACGTCCACAAAAACTATCTTATATTCTCCAAACCAACCACATGTTCATCTAAACATTATATATGCAAATATAAATAAGAAAAAACTGTTGTTAAAAAAAATGCATGAATTGCACACTCGTAAACTGTCAAGACACAATTCATAAATTTGTAGACATGGAATCGATCACGATGTAACTTGACCAACTTGAGGATGTTGTGAAAAGGGACATGGCCAAATCACATGTTCATGTTTGCTATAAATCAGACTAGCAATGTAACGCCCGTAAACCAAAAGTGTGAATTTTGGAGAGGGTGTCGATCGACACCAGTGGTGTGTCGATAGACACTAGCAATTTTTGGACGGCCGGTTCGATTTTAATTGTCCGATTTTAGTTAAGTTTGGGTTTGGAAACCCTAGATCTCGTTTTAAAAGGTCCAGCCTACCTCTTTTCTGCAGAATAAGGGTTATTTTGAGTTGAGAGAGAAGAGAAAGAGAGGTTTGAGGTTTTTGGTTGAATTCTAAGAGAAAGAGAAAGAGATCAGGCCTTTGTGGGTGTGAAAAGGTCTCGGATTCGTGTTTTTTGTTGTCATTTGCCAGACTTCAATCCAAAATCAAGGTGAGTGAGCGACCATGGCTTATCTGAGCCGATAAGATGTTTTTGACGCTTGTTTGGGTGTTTTGTAATGGATTGAGAATTGGAATTGTGTTCTCTATTTTCCTTGCTGTTTTGGTGTGTTTTGGTGTTTTTAATGGTGCAGATGATCAATTTTGGAACCTATAATCGAACCATGAGAGGAGAGGTTTGATTATGGGTCGACTTCTAACAATGTCGATCTACACCAGGCGGGTGTCGATCTACACCAGGCGGGTGTCGATCGACACCATCATTGATTTATTGTCTAATGCTTTTGGTTTGTCGTATTTGCTTGTTTTGTGTTGTCATTGCATTTTTCTGGTTTGTGTGTATAGCCGGTAGATGGGATGACCGTCTCACTGAGTATTTGTAATAATACTCACGTATCTCTTTTATCCATGTGATGCAGGTAAATAAAAAGTGTGATCTTGGAATCATGGCATTGAAGAGGAGGATGATCTAGGGTCTCGTTTTATATTTTGTTTTAGTTGTTTAGAATTGCTGGTTGTTTGATGTTTTAATTTGGTTTTAAGGATTAGTATTTATAGGAATACTAATTTGGAATTACTTGTTTAAAAAAAAAACGGGTCGGGTTGTTTCAAGAAACTTTACAATATATAAGAGTTGAAACAATTTTAAAAGGAAAACTAAAAAGCAAAACAACAACCAGTTGATATAAACAACCAAATTGAATGTGAAAATGAATATCGAAAACCATCATAACAAAACACAACTCGAGAGAGTAAAAAGGAGAATTGTACTCTAGTTGGTCTCATGGTATGAAAGATGAAGTCTTTTTCTTAAAACCTGTAAAGAAAGACTAAATCGATCACATAAAATAAATATAGTCTCACTATACAATCATAACTAATTAGAATTTGGGTTTGTTCATATACCAAAGGAGGAAAAGAAAACAAAATCTTTTAATAAAATTATCGTTGCGCTTTCTGTAGATGTTACATACTCATTGACACATACATCATCCTTTTGTTTTTGTCTTAGATGTATGTACTATATCACTTGTAGAATTGGGACTTATTTTTTCTGTACTTGTCCCTCAATAGTGGGATTCTAGATTCCGTTCAGATATCTTAAAAGTCGTTCTTTTTTCGGCGACCCATGTTCAGAGCTCGAGGTATTCTTTATTTATGCCTCATCATCACAGAATTGTCATGCTCAGACGCATGATTGTTTTGTTTTACAACTCACAGTATTGCTGTCATTCCCACGATGATATGTTTGCACCTATTGATTATATTTTGAGTCCCAATACGGGTCTTTGTAATGAGATATCAATTCATATCAAATTATATCCCATCTTTTACGATCTTATTTCATTCGCTTTCCTTAATCTTAGCAAGTAAATCAATTGTAATTATTGTAGTTTCGGAAAGTCTTTGTACTATATAGCTTGTAATCATCTCTGTGATAAACATTAAGATAGATCTTCAACATACTACCCTAAATTTCTCATGGTATCAGAGCCCTAACCACTTTATTTCCTTTTCTAAAATTTTATATCTTTGTTCTTTCTTGATTCATCGAAAATCATGGCTAACGTCAATGGAACTGGAACGAACACGAATACGACCACAAACTAGAACCATAATGCAAACCCGACGACCCTGGAGGTGAGACAAAACCATCTCTCCTTACAATCTCACCGCTGCTGATAATCCAGGAGCCGTGATTTCGCATCCCTTTCTTAAGGGATCGAACGATGAAGAATGAGCTTGCGGGATGAAGACAACTTTGTCCTCTTGTAATAAATTTAGATTTTTGAATGGATCTATTGCGAAACCAGATGATGGTTCTCCTGATTTGGAGGAATGGTGGATGATTCGAGCATTGCTTGTGTCATGGATCAAGATGACGATTGATTCCTCTCTTCGTTCAAGCATATCTCATCACAATGTGGCGAAAGATCTACGGGATAACTTGAAGAAACGCTTTTCGGTGACCAATGGGCCTCGCATTCAACAATTGAATGCATAATTGGTTGGTTGCAAACAACATGGGCTTTCAATTGAAGCCTACTATTGAAAACTGAAACGCATATAGGAAATTATGGCTCATTATCATCCTTGTGTAGGCAAATGTGGAAAATACGACTGTGATTTGGGGACACAACAAGAACAAGATTGTGACGAAGAGAGGGTTCACGAATTCTTTTTTGGACTTGATGAGAATTTTTGAGCTGTATCTTCTCTTGTCTCACGTATACCACTTCAACCATTGGAAGAAGTCTATAACATGATTAGACAAGAAGATGATCTCAAGATTGCGACTCGCTCTGAAACAACGTACGAGGCCTCTGATATGCTCAAATTATCCTTTGACCTTTGAATTACTCTCTCAAATTATCGAATCCAAACGGAATCAAATACACAATAGATTTATATGCTTGAATTATGCTAGGCAGGATATGATGAATGTAAAAACAAGTAATTAAAACAGGCAGTGAAACGGTTGTAAAAATCAATTAAAATAAAGCTAGGCGCAGGGAATCGCAGATGAATCAGAATTGTAGATATAAATAAATATAGGAATATGAAGCTCAATCCTTAAACATGAACACGGATATAAAATCAATTAACTTTCGCTGCAGAGATTATCTATGTCTAAATCCTAGAAAACCAAACTTATTTGCGAATCCTAAAAATCTAAACAAGCATTAAAGTTTAAGTTCAATTGTTCAGAAAACCCTAAACCAAATTTCTTTCCGAAAAAGAATTTTGCTCATCAAAGACTAGATCAAGCAATTAATAAAACTGTCGTTTCTTATTAATTAACTTAAGATCAGATTTCAGTTCATGAAGCTAAAATCAGCAATGAACTCAAGTCAAGATGAAGAACTTCTAAAGATATTATCCAAATAATTAAATCAGATCTAGCAACTCATCAAACACCTTTGAATAACCCTAAACCTAAAAAGGTGACTATTTAGACATAATCAAAGAAGAAACCATATTATTAATTGAATATATCTCTTAAAATTCGATAAAATAAAGCATAAGCCTAAATAATGGATGTAAAAACGTATATATAGAGTACATAAACTGTCATAAACATAATTGTAAACATCTAAAACTCTTGGGCTTCGAACGAACATCTTCGAATTTGGGCTTTTGGCTTGGTCGAGCACGGTGTCAATCGACACCATCTTTAAACTTTGATTTTTCACTTCGATCTTCGCCACTTCATTCTGCAATGCTCCAAAAACTTCTAGTAAACATCAATTATGCTTTAAATGTCTAATACATGTAAAGACTCTAAAAACTTAGACAAAATACACCAAAGACTCTAGATATTGGACTTATATCATTGTCTAAACTGGGTAAAAACCATGATATATCAGTCTCGGCGTATGTTGTTCAAGCTCGCTCTCATGTTTCTCAATACAACAATGATGAGCGTGACAAGGGTGTTGTCTACAAACATTATCAACACACCGGTCACACAGTTGATCGTTGCTTTGTTATCGTCTGTTATCCTGAATGGTGGGGGTCGTCCAAAAGGTAGACTCGTGCAAGGAAGAGGAGGTGACGGTGGTTCTAATTTTATGGCAATTGGACATAGTCGTGCTGTTAACTATGCTAATGTCGTACACATTCAACAAGAACATGCTAATTATGTCATCACAGATCATGATCGAGATGGTGTTAATGGATTGAACAATACTCAATGGTGGAGTTTGATGAATCTTTTGAATGGTAGCACTAGCACAAGCACCAAAAAATTATCGGGTACAAATTCTATCTCTTCTTGGCTCATGGATACTAGTGCTTCGCACCATTGAACATGAAATTTTGATCTACTAACAGATATTGGAAAGATGGAGCCAGTTTTGGTCATTATGGCTGATGGGCGAGAACGAATTTCTGAAATCAAAGGCACGGTTGTATTGGGTTCTCATCTGAGTTTAAAATCAGTTTTTTGGTAGAATTGTTGCATTCTGACTTGATAGCAGTAGGACAACTCATGGATGAGAATAAGTGTGTTATTCAATTGGTTGATATGTTCCTTGTTGTTTAGGACCACGCTTCGAGATGGTGATTAGAGTGGCTAAGAGAGAAGTCGGGACCTTTCGATTTCACAGAGTGGAGTTGGTTGCATCGGTGGAAACTAAACATGAAAAATCGTTCAAGTTGTGGCACCATCGGTTGGGTCATCCCTCTGCTAAATTCGTTGGGTTTATTTCGAATATTTAAGTTTTTGTTACTTCTGATTTTTTGAATAAGGCATAAAATATTTATTTCGACGCCAAGCAAACTCGATCTTTTTTTCCTTCTAGTGTCAATAAAACTACCAAAGCTTTTGAGTTAATTCATTGCGATTTGTGGGGTCCATATTGAACAATATCTCATTGTGGTTCTCTTTATTTCTTAACAATTGTCGATGATTTTCCTAGAAGCGTTTGGCTTCATCTACTGCGTAACAAAAAAGAGGCACCGGTCTGTTTGAAAAAATTTCTTCTCAATGGTTAATAGACAATTTCAAACAAAGGTCAAAACTTTGCGAAGTGATAATTGAACGGAATTTACAAGTATGAGGAAGTATTTTCAAGAACAAGGTACAATACATGAAACTTCATTTGTTGGCACTCCACAAAAAAATGGTCAAGCGGAACGAAAGCATCGGCACATTCTCAATGTCGCTCGGGCACTCTGATTCAATATAATTTACCTCTTGAATTTTGGGGAGAGTATGTCTTGAAGGCCAACAATTTGATCAATCGAACATCAAATTATGTGCTTCATGGTTTAATACCATTTAAAGCATTGTATGGCAAGACACAGGATTATGATCATCTTCGCGTGATAAGTTTGCATAACAAAGTCGAAAATGCGTTTTTATTGGCTATCCTTATGGTCAAAAGGGTTGGTGTATGTACGATTTAGAGAGTGAAGAATTTTTTGTTTCTCGAGATGTGATTTTCTATGAGGATCAATATCCATTTGGTGCAACTGAAGCTTCTGATTTTGGAAATAGTAAGGATGAAGAAGAAGAAGTTTGGGCACCGAATTTGATTTTAGAAGATGATGAATCAAGGCCCATTAACAATGTCTCTATCAATTCTTGCCCAATTGAAAGTCCACAAACATCAATCTCTTCCTCGTCTTTTTCTATTCTTGAAACAACAATGTAAACGAGACTGACACCGACACCGACATTTCCTGATGTTTCTCAATCTTTCGACTCACCGGCATCTCTTTATGTTTCTCAACCTTACCACCACCGGTCTCCTACGCTTCGTCTCCTTCGCCTAATTTGATTGAATCGCAAGAACCCCTAGAGCTTTTGGGTCGTGGACAACAACGACGAACTGTTCCAGCTATTCTTCGTAATTTTGTTATTAATACGGCGCGTAGTCGACTCTTGACACCCACAAAGGTATCATCGTCATATCCTATCTTTAATTATATCACTTGTGGTCGATTCTCGGAAACACATCGAGCTCTTCAGGTTGCAATTGTTACTAATGTTGAACAAAAAATCGTTCAATATTGTTGTTCGATTGAAACAATGGCAGGAGGCAATGGCCAAAGAGGTTACTGCCTTAGAAGAAAATGGAACCTGGATTTTGGAAGATCTACCTCCAGGAAAGCGTGATATTAATAGTAAATGGGTTAATAAGATCAAGTATCACTCGGACGGTTCGATCGAACGCCATAAAACAAGATTAGTAGCACTTGGTAACAAGAAAGTTGAGGGGATAGACTATGGAGAAACATTTACTCTGGTAGCAAAAATTGGAACCGTTCGTATGTTTCTTCGGGTTGTTGCAGGTAATAATTGGCCCGTGTATCAGATGGATGTACATAACGCCTTTCTCCACGGCGATCTTGAAGAAGAGGTGTACATGAAACCTCCACCTGGTTTCTATTCAAAGGATGAAACCAAAGTGTGTCGGTTAAAGAAATCTATCTACAGCTTGAAGCAGGCATCTCAATGCTGGTTTGAGGAGCTCACTAAGTCCTTAAGGGATTATGGTTTTCACAATCCCTTTCTGATTATTCTCTTACTCATTTATGTTGGATCAACTTACTCATTTATGGTGATGATATGATACTTACTGGGAACTAGGATCAAGGTCTCATGGTATTCAAAAATTATCTATCTTCTTGTTTAAAGATGAAGGATTTAGGAGAGTTTCAAAAAATTTTGGGGATTGAGGTTGCTCTGAGTAAAGCGAAATTTATTCTAAGTCAAAGGAAATATGCTTTAGATATAATTTCCCAAACGGGTTTATTAGACGCTAAACCAGCCACTTTTCCATTGGAGAATAATCACAACCTTGCTCTTTCTCCTCTGCCTTATTGTCTGATCCCGTCCCTTATCGCCGATTGATCGTACGATTATTTTATATAGCTGCGACTTGGCCTGATTGAGCATTCTCGGTTCACACTCTGGCTCAATTTATGCAGACTCCTTTTGATGATAACTGGCATGCAGTATTGCGTCTTGTTTGCTATCTTAAAGAGACCCATGGTCAAGGAATTTTATTGAGTTCTGAGTATGATTTTCAGATTATGGGATGGTGCGATTCTGATTGTTCAAATTGTCTGCTTACTCATCGTTATGTTACCGGTTACTTTGTTCAGCTTGGTCAATCTCCTATCTCTTGGAAAACCAAAAAACCAAGATAGCGTAAGCAAGTCATCGGCTAAGGTGGAGTATCGTGCTATGTCTCAACTTCGCGATGAGGTAATCTGGATCAAGAAAGTTCTCATCTCTCTTGGTGTGACTCATACACAATCTATGTGAATTTATTTTGATAGCAAAGCTACAATTTACATAAGCATAAATCTCATCTTTCATGAACGCACAAAACACATCGAAAACGATTGCCATGTTGTCCGAGATGAGATTCAATCAGGTAATATGCCTACTCCTCATGTTTCTACTACACACCAGTTGGCGATATATTTACGAAACCACTCGGCAAACAAGCTTATGATGCGTTCTAAAACAAACTTGGCATTCTTGACTTGCATGCTCCAGTTTGAGAGAGGGTAATGAGATATCAATTCATATAAAATTATCTCTCATCTTTTACGAACTTATTTCATTCACTTTTCTTAATCTTAGCTTGTAAATTAATTGTAATTTTTGTAGTTTTAAAAATTCTTTGTACTATATAACTTGTAATCATCTTTGTGAATAAACATTTAGAAAGACCTTCAACATACTACTCTAAATTTCTCACCATTTATTGTCTTTGATGGGATGAAAGATGTTGATGTCAACGTCTCTAGTGTTTTTCTAACTGTATTGTCAATGAGATCGTTGTAGACATTCCGACAATCCCATAAGTCGTCTTCAGTCTACCCCCGTGGCAAATAGGTAAAAATATAACATCTAATTGATTTTGTAAGTTTATCGACCACTACAAGAAAACAGGCTTTTTACGACTACATTTGGCGACTAAATCTGTAGTCGTAAATTTGGCGACTAATTAGCTACTGCTAAGCGACTATGTTATGTCTACACAAATTTAATCGTATATTAGTCGGTGTAATGCGACTACAAATAGTAGTCATAAAAGTAGTCGTAAATTGGCGACTACTTTATGACTAAATGTCACACGGGGAAAATAGTCGACAATTAGTCGCCAAATAGGCGACTAAAATACGATTCCGGTGGCGGGTCGTAACATAGTCGCTAATTTGGCGACTAATATGCGACTGAAATGGCGAGTCGTAAAACAGTCGTACAACAGTCGTAACGTATGCAATGGAAGAGGATGGTAACATTTTTGTTTTCTTGCCTTTCATGTAAATATGACAAATAACCCCGAGAATAATGGTTGCGATTTTGCTTGGATAGAAGAAATTGTCGACAAGAGTAAGGCTTAGGCGGTGATTAATTGTTCCACAAATGAGTCTTCTTCAAGTGCTTCGAACTTCAAAGTGTTTCTCCAAGTACCTCAAAGTGTTTCACCCTCTATAAAATTGTAATCTTTTTCGATGTTTTGATGATTCGAGCATTTCATTTTCAAAGCAATTACTAAATCTAAACCATTTGTTGTAAATCTTCTACATAAGACTTAATTGAATAGGTAATTCATGTGTTTCCTTAATTTTGTTTAACATGTTTAATATTTTCTACTAACTTAAATGTTTTAACGTATTTAATGTGTTAAAATGTAAAGAAAATAATATTAAAAATATAAAATAGAGAAGATAATTTAGGAGTCTTTGGTTTGGAGTTTAAAATTAAAAATTACTACATAAAATGAAAAAATCATGATCTTTGATTTAGAGTTTAGGGCATGAGGTTTGGGGTTTAGAGTATAGGGTATAAGATATGTCACACTACTTTTTCAAGGTCTATTATCAATATAAATTATTGTTTCATAAATACATAAGTTTTATAGTTTTAAATATTTATGGATTAGTGAATTTTTTGTTTAGGGTATAGGGTTTCACACTTGTAAGATATTTTTCCTAATATTCCAATTAAGAAAACAATATACAAAATTAGTGTTTCAAAGAAAAACTTTTGATATAGGATTTAAATTTGAGGGATAAATAAAGTGTGATTTGAAGTTTAGAGATTCACGTTTAAGGTTTAGAGTGTTAGTGGTTTAGATTTCCCAATAATTTTGGTTTTTAGGATAAATTAGTGTTTAATTTATAGTTTAAAGTTTATGATGTTTCATTGAGTAACACTAACATTTTTTTAAAAATAGTTTAGGGTTTAGGGTATAGATTTGTGACAGAAAAATAGTGTCACAAAATAGTCTTAATTTGTGACTAATTTGTCACTACAATTGATTTTGCATAAAAAAAATTTGGGATCCAAAATGAAATATTTTAAAACATTTTGGCTCCAAACCAAATAATTTGGGCTCCAAAACTTAAACATTCTTATTACTCTCTCTCTCACACAAGACCAAAACAAAAAAAAACCCTAAAAGCCAAAATTCATCTCATTTTTTCTCTCAGTGGCTTCTCTCATTCTGGAACCCAAATAATCTCTCGATCTCTAACTCTCCAATTCGCAAACCATACTCTCTTTCTCCTTCTCTCGAATTCTCAAACCACAATCTCTTTCTATTTCTCTAGATATGTTTCAATGACTTCTCATGGGAAATCCAATCGAGGGAGAGGTCGGAAAACAAACGCCGGCGGAAGAGGAGACGCTGGTCTTCGTACATCAGACGTGGGAGGTGGTGAAACGTGCGTTGGAGAGGAAAAGGCATAGCTCTCGACGTTTTCAGTGAAATGTGAGTTTCGATTGATCTGTTTTTGAGTTTTCTCGGTTCAATCGCGATGATTTTTGAATTTTTGAGGAACGATTCTGGGTTTAGATTGATGAAATTTCGTTGGTTAGTGTTAATGTATAGAGATTTGTTCTTATTCTGCTTGATTCGTAATTGTAATTGAGATCTGATTAAATTTTCGGGTGAGATTTGCTGTGGAATTTGTTATCTGAATCAAACAATAGATTTTGGATTCGTTGCATATTATGATTCGTCTTTCAAAAAATTCGTGGAAGGGACAATGAAATTCGTAACATTAGCTACAAAGTCTCGCATATAGTTTCTTCTTGAAGATCTCTTCTGTCGAATCGGGTAAGTGATTGAATCTTCTCTTTATTTGCACATAGTTCCTCTTAAGATATTTGAACTCATCTATCGCTTTGAATCGGCTAGATTAATCTTCCGTTATTTGATTTGTGAAGGCTAGTGGTATCAATTTAGAGGTTCCAAGAAGAAACAGCTCGAGGCAATCGGTAATGTTCTGCCAACTCTTACTCATATAGATTAATTGGCAATTTCGAGACCTTTTTCAAGTATTCTTATTGAACATATATTTATATGCATTGAAGAAGAGTGCAGAGAGTCTCGTAGCTTAAAACCAAAATACTAACACTGTCGCAAGTTACTTCATAAGGTCGCAATGTTTTTATGTCTTGTTACCCTTGAAGGTGTCAACAAATGCTCCTCCATTGGTAAAATCCCCTTTCTCAATCATTCTTGTTGATGGAAGCTGATTCGAATCTTAGTAGTAAATTGATTTTAGTCTCAAGTGTATGTTGTTTGGATCCAATGGTTAAGTCAATGGCATTCTGAAATTTTCTTGTTTGGTATTCACTTAGCGTCTCGAGGGAGCTAATTGAGCTTGGATTGTAGCGTAGTATGAAGTGTAAAGCTTAGATTTTTATGGTTTAATGACAGTTTTGGAGAATTCCCCTTTGTTGTGTGTTGTGTGAAGTTAAAGAATTAGGAAATTTGTCTCTGAATTGTTCCGTTTTCGCTTATCGTTCTTATGATGAGCTCTGCATTGTAAATTTCTAATCTTTTCGTCGTTTTTGATGGTTCAGATTGTTTAGGGAGGCAGATAGGACCACGTCTTCTTGGTAGGGTAGATGATTCAGAGGTGAGTGATTGCCATATTTTAAGGATTTATCTGTAACATTTACGTTGAATCTGTCTGATTTTGTTTTTGTTTTCGTTTTCTCTCATGGTTGTGCATAGCAGAGACTAGTTAGAGATTTTTACAAAGTTCTAAATGAAGTAACCACTCAAGATATTCCAGATGGTTTAAAGCTTCCAGATTCTTTTAAAGATTGAAGTCTAAGAGTGTAGAGAATTTACAGATGTAAATGCAAGAGTTGTATTATTATAGTTATGTACTTTGAATTGTAATATAGGATTTTTGTATCATGGTTTCATATAATATAATAAAATATGACATTTTTCTTTTTAATATTTTAATTTTTCGAAAACAATAATCCTAGTAAATTGTAATTTAAATACAACCAATCACAATAAAATTGCTAATACAAATTAAAATGCTAATAATAGTCGCCAAATAGTCGTAAAATAGTCGTACCGTAGTTGTAATGTAGTCGCTAAATTTTACGACTATTTTACAACTGCACCAAGATTCTCATTTGTTCATGCGGATTAATCGTAACTGTGTCGTAAGATAGTCGTAATATTTAGCGACTATTTTGCTACTAATATTTACGACTACATGAAATAGTCGTAACTTAGTAGCCAAAAAGCCGACTACTTTACGACTAATGTATTCACCGACTATCGATTTACGACTACACTCAGTAGTCGTAAAATAGTCGTAATTCTTGATTTAGCGACTACATTGCTACTAATTTTGCAGTCGTAAAAACGCTGTTTTCTTGTAGTGGACATTTCAATTAGAGAAATTAGGATTCATGCAGTCGTATTCTCAGATGCAATTCGAGATAAAAAAAAGCACCAACAACGTCATTTTTGCTGAATGAGACTTAAAAAAAAATCTAACAAATAACCAAAATAATAGAGTAAGCTTAATACGAACCCAAAGACTACTCACCAACTATATTTTTACAATTTTTTTAACTAACAACTGAGCTAAGACATTTGCATATCATTCGCGACTAGACGTAACTAGCCACCTCTTTTCCATATATATAAACCTTTTACTGAGCTGAGGTATTTGTGTAAAGATTTGGTACTAGCTAGGTACTGACAAAACCTTGTGAAACAATTTTCTTGTTTTCTGAAAATTGCAGACATATATATAATTAACCTATACATACCTCATTTCTGTTTTTATTATTATTATTATTATTATTATTATTATTATTATTATTATTATTATTATTATTATTATTATTATTATTATATATATTGAAAATGTTTTAAAAAAATCTATATATTAAAGTACAAGCATTCTACACTAATTGTGATTAGGTGTCATTTCCACACAAAAAATTTCTCTTTATTTTTATTTATTTTTTAAATTATCTTATACTTATCACCAAGAACATTTATTTACAAATATATTTATTTTGATTACTATAACTCTAATTGCCAAACACAATAGATCTTCTTAAACTTGCCAAAATTAAAATATTTTGAAATCTTAAACTTGTCAAAATAAAAATATTTCGAAAATTCAAGATTTAAATCATATTATTAAATTTGAAAAATTTTAAAATATTTACACAAAATATTTAATTTTAAAAAAATGAAACTATTTTAAAATATATGAGCATGTAAAACAATTCTTCATATATCTTTGGGGCAATTGCAAATATGCCATTGTTCACAAAAATTTAATCAATATGCCACTATTTACTGAATATTAAAAAAAACAGATATCACTTTCTCTCTCATCTCTCTCACGCTCATCTCAATTCAAATTTTTTTCTCTCACAAAATTCTTTTCTTTGAAATTGCAAATTGGATTTGGGTTATGGATCTAAAGTTTTCGATTCTCTCTCTGACTTCATTGAACGCAAACGCATAGGATAGATGTAGGATTTTCGATTCTCTGTAAATCTCTGTAAATTTCTTACATCGATTTTGATTTCCAGAAGAAGAAGAAGAAGAAGAAGAAGAAGAAGAAGAAGAAGAAGAAGAAGAAGAAGAAGAAGAAGAAGAAGAAGAAGAAGAAGAAGGTTTAATCCATGAATTTTGTTTTTAAAAATTCGATTTTGGTTACGAATCTAAGCTTTTTATTCGATTTGGGTTATAAAATTTGAGCTTTTGATTCAATTTTTGTTCA
This sequence comes from Draba incana, assembly GCA_963576765.1. NCBI lineage: Eukaryota > Viridiplantae > Streptophyta > Magnoliopsida > Brassicales > Brassicaceae > Draba > Draba incana. The sequence goes on from OY755206.1 coordinate 25,486,357, forward strand.
GATCTGGGTTTTGGTTAATTTTTGGTCAGATCTGGGTTTTGGTTGTTTTTTGTGTTTGTGTTTGCTTTGAGATCTATTCTTCTTCTTCTTCCTAAATCTGCTCGATCTAATCTCAGATCCACGTTCTTCGTAAACAACAATACCTTCTCAAATCTTTTTAGCGGAAATCGCGACAGAGATCAGATATAGTGAAATTAGAGATGACGAGAATCGAATTCAGTGATAGTAAAATCTGATCTCATGATGGCGATTTGGTAGAGAGATAGAGAGAAAAAAAACGAAATTTGGATGAGAGAAAAAATTTGGATCTGGGAGATGAACGTGAGAGAGATGAGAGCGAAAGTGAGATTTTTTTTTTTCATTTAAGTGAACAGTGGCACACTAGTAATAATTTTAAAACAGTGGCATAATTGAAAAGTGGCATGCCAATAGTTGCATAACTCAAAATTTCTCTATATCATTTTACATGTGTTGTATTGTTTGACAATTAGATGTTTTTAGTTTTTCATAAACACACCTTCCTACAAGTGTTTTTTTTAACTAAAACTATTGATATTATTCAATAATCATTTTATCCCGCGTTCTATGCGGATAATTTTCTAGTATAAAGTAGACTAGAAGCTATGTAAATCATACATATGAAAGTTGAATTAACCCTCTCTATATGAGTGACATGTGGCACCCCAAAACTTTCCTTTAAAACAAAATATTAAGAAACTAATTAATGTTAGGAACAAAACTTTATGCATTAATTTGCCTTGTAAACAAAACTCTGCAATTCATAACATTCTTTTAAAATATATGTCATAAGCGTAACTTAATTAAAATTTAGTATTTATGAAAAAAATATAAGCAAAACTTAATATCTTGCTTCAAGATAAAATTATATTTGGAATCAAGTTAAATTTATATTAGTATTGTGCTTCAAGATAAAATTAAAGATTATGCTTCAAGAAATCATTTTCAAGATTCATTTCCTTTTTCGCATACAAAAAAAGTAAAACACTTTTTTGGTGTTTAGTTAAGTTTTATTAATATTTATGTCACTAAGAAGCAATAACACAGTTTAAAATTTAAAGTATGATCACCAAACGTCTTACGTTCCATATTTCATGAAAAAAATATTGGCATAGTAATGAGAATCTGGAGGCGACGTCAAGGAAGATAAGAAGAGAAAAAAAAATTGGAGAAACTTCTGAAGTGAAATCAAGTCAAAAATAGCAAAACAAGAAAAATATATAACATGCAGTCATTGTCATGCCTAGAGTTTTTAGTGTCAGAAGTGAAACATTTTTACAAATTAGTATTTATAAAAGAAATAGTATAAAAAATTGTTTATAAATAAATAACAAAATATATATATATATATATATAACTATGATATAAGAAATACAATATTTTATATAAATAAAATTATGTATATTAAAGTTGTAATATAAATACGAATAAATGGGATAAATTGACTAAGAAATAATAAGTTAGGGGAAACTAAGACTTAAAGTTAAATCTTAACACGTGAAAATAAATACAAAGAAACACTAATAACTAAACGTTTTTAAAATACATAATATTAATTTTGGATTTTTACTAGGCATTTATCTAATGGAAAAAAAAACACTACACCAAATACAATCTAAATATTTTGCCAATATGCTCTTCATTAGCTATGATGCCCTAAGCAAAAGCTTCATTTTCTATTAAGTAGGACGTCTCTGGATGCAGTCTTCACATGCATCCAAATCATTGTTTTAGAAATTAGACCGGACACTAACTTGGTGTATTCACTGGATGGCTGGTTTAATCGACCGGACCGGATTTTGTAATTTTTTTAATGTATGTATTGTTTTACTGCCTTAGATGTCATTGGCAACCACGAGAAAGACACTACGACGTCTCATTGACGACCATGAGAACAATATGCATTAAAAAATTAAAGATAGTGAAAACATGGGTAAGTGTTCAAAGTGCAACAAATTGAAGAAGAAGGCCAAGAAACCAAAGACGATAAAGAAACAAGTGTGAACCTGCAAGATAATAAGTATGAAAAAGAAGAAGAAGAAGAAACAAATGGTAACATCTAATGATATAAATATGTTATAATTCTTTGTTTAGTGATCATTATATGTACACGGATCTACACATAAAACATATAATGCCAAAACGAGAGAAGAAATACCAAAAAAGAAAGCATAGACAACGCAATGTATCATTTATGTGTGGTTTTGTAAAGTGATTATCATTATTAAGAGATAACTACGTCAGATTTAATATTAAAATAAATATAAAAATTCTGATAAAATATACATATATATAAGAAAAGTTAAACCCGCGTAGTAATAACCAAATGTAGTTACTAGTTAGGTCCCCCATCTGAGTAGAAACGGTGTTACCAAAAGATTCGACTGCCAAAAATATTTGTCTTTCTTTCTTGATTTTCAACTCCATTGACAAATAATCAAAATCTAAAAAGAAAAAAGTAAGGATAAGGTGTAATCCCGTTTTTTGTCGTCTTTATCCACAAACACGCATTTTGATTCGTTGGGTAACACCATAAAGTATCCTAGGAAGTGTAAGATTGTTACGTGTCATTTTACAATTGGAGAGTTGCCCTCGTATATGATAGTATTAACCTGCTAGGAAGTACAATAAAACTAACTTTATTTGATGACCACGTGTTTGGTAAATTTTACAATGTTTTAAAATGATGAACCATGAAACCTAGCAATCTTTGAAAAAGTTCATATATACGCCAGATTTTGTTTTTGGGTATGCAAGGTAAAATAGCGTAACCAAAACAAAAGATTTTTAGATTGCTGTATGATAAATAAAGATGTTTATATTTATCCATTTATATAATTTGTTTTCATAAAATATCTGTTTTTGCAAAAAAATATTACGTTTTAATATTGTAATTTCTTTTTTCATGTATAGTGAAATTTACTCCTTTTAGTCTCCTACTCTCCTTCTTCCTCCGCCATGATCCGAAGTAGTATATAAAAGAAAACGACTAGTTAGAATTGAGTATTTTGATTACATAAGGCTGAGAAACTCAGAATACTATATTACAAACAATTGACAATAATCGATGTGCTCATGCACCGTGACAAAACTTACCAGAATCTTTTTATACAACTCCAAGAATTTATTTACATTACATAGTACAATTTAGCTGGGTTACTACTTTTCTAGGTTTGTGACTTTTTTTGTCGTCACCAAACGATGCCTTTTCTTTGGTAAAATGATTCCTACTACACTTTACTCCCTCTATTTTTTTAATATTTTGGATTTTTCACACATATATATATTAAGACATAAGAAATATTTGTGTCAACTAATTATTTATTTTTACTTTTGACTTACTTTTTTGTACTTTTCGCTTTTTATTTGATTAAAAAACTATTTAATCACTTGGTAAAACGTAAAAGCATAAAGTAAAGTGTAGAAAATCAATCTTTCAAAAATAAAGAAAAAATCCAAAAAACCAATCTTTTAAAAACAGAGAGAATATTTGATAAGACGAATATGATAATTTTTAGGTAAAATTTCTTTTTGTAGTTTCAAAATTTGCAGGTATTGGGTAATTGATTTCTAAGGTGTTAGAGCATGGATAGTGGTGATATTTTGGGAGTATTAAGCAACTTTTTAGTATTAATTATAATATTAATTAATTATTTTAGACCCAATAAGTTATTGTTAATAAATATATCTCCAATGATAAGATCGGTATGGGTATCATTAAAATATTTTATTTTAATGTTTGTAAAATAGAAAATAATCAAAGTAACACATATATAAAAATAGAAGATTATTAAAAAAAAATGTAATATTACAATCAGTAAAAACGTAAAATGCAAGAAAACATATAAAACATGATGGAAAAAAAAACAATTAAGTCGGCTCTAGTCTTCACTTCTGCCATAGTTTTGCCAAATATGCTCAACCAAATCATCTTTCAATTGTCGATGAATTATTTCCTCACGAAGTCAAGCTCGATTGACCATCATATTGTTCACATTTGTAGATGTCTCTGTAGAAAACGTGTAGTCCACCTGTGAAGACCCACTTCCTTCTCCTTGTATAAGTTCTAATAAATCGTATAGAGTTTGTTGGTCTCGTTCGTCTTCTGCTATCATGTTATGCAATATGATACATGCTCTCATTATCTTGCCTATTCTTGCCTTATCCCAAAACCGAGCTGGGTTTCGAACAATAGCAAACTGAGCTTGCAAGACTTCAAAAGCGCTCTCGACATCTTTTTCTGACAGCTATTTGACAACTAGCAAATAATGATGCTTTTACACCTTGTGTTCGAGAAATTGATTGGATGAAAGTTGCCTATTTCGGATATATACCATATGTGACGTAGTTAGCCATATGGTATCGACGTCCATTGACACTCTAACTGTAACATCTGAAAACCAATTTTGGGGAATGGAAAAGGGGTGTCAATCGACACAAGGAGTATGTCGATCGACACCAATGATTTTTGGTTAGAACCGGTTTGATTTTTTTAATCGTTTAGTTTGGATGGTTTAGGTTCGAAAACCCTAGGAATTGATATAAAACACGTTTTGGCCATGCAGCCTCGGGAAAAGAGGTAGAAAACGTGTTGAGAGAAAGAAAAGAGAGAAAAGAGTGTTCTTGAAAAAGAGAATGGATTTGTGAGAAGGAGGCAGTTCTGTTCCGTTTTGGTAGAGAAGAGAAACAGACATGAGGAACAGATCGGATCAAAGGGAAATTTTATGGATAAGTTTTCCTTTCTCTAAGCTAGTCGTGAATGAAATCGGTTTATCAATCAGATGTGTATGCTAAGAGATATCTTAGTTTTCGTGAGAGAGATCTGTGCAGAATCGAGTATGTGATCAGACCACTTCGAGGGCATTTTGTCGGAATTCCAAAGGGAGTTAGGCGACAATCTATATGTCGTTCAAAAGCTCTTCTTGTCTAGTTTCTCGAGCTTGTCTATAAGTCAGCGCGTCGATTTTGTTTTTAGGAGCTTGTCTATTGATGTTAGTGACTTTGTGAATGGTTTGGTGATTGAGATTGTGTGATATCTCTATGTTTTCGTGTTGTTATTGATGTGACTTGTTTATCGATGCAGGGTGTTCGCTTGATGGACCAAGAATCGAGTCATGAGAGGATAGGCTTGATTCTGCGTTCTGCGATGAGGTGTCGATCGACACCAGTGTTTTGGTTTCTGTGTTTATGCGATTGAGGTATCGATCGACACCTAGTGGTTGTGTCGATCGACACCAGTTGCGGTAATTGTGTTTGTGTTGATTAACATGTTGTTGATTGCTTTTGTGTTTGATATTGTTTCTATTGAGCCTGAGTGACAGGCCGTAGATGGGATGACCGTCTAACTGAGTATTTATGATAATACTCACGCAGCTCGTTTTCCCTTGTGTTGCAGGTAAAGATTGGGATTGTAGAATCATGACTATGAAGAGAAGGATGATCTAGGGCATCGTTTGTTGTTTATGTGTTATGAAATTAGAACCCGGTTTAGGTTGCTAGTTGTGCTGAATTGATATTGTAAATTTAATGGTTAAATCTAGTTTAATTGATTATTGTTGTAACACCCGCATTTTTTTTTTTAAACAACACATTAACCAGCGGAAAACAGAAAACAATAAATCATTAAACCAATTCCAATTCAACTCAACATTCTAGCAACCTAAACCAGGTTCTACTAAACCAACACACATAAACAACACATAACTTCCTAATCATCCTCTTCCTCTGCCATGATTCCGCGATCACACTCTTTTCACTACCTGCAACTCAAAAAGGAAAAACAGAGTTGCGTGAGTATTATCATAAATACTCAGTGGAGCGGTCATCCCGTCTACCAGATATAAAATAGGAATTAGACTATCAATTCTACGCGATCAATCAACAGCCAATAATATTCCAATTATCAACATTTAAACAGGATTAGCCAATTTCCAATTCACAATTAAACAATGCAATAACCAATTCACAACGAATAGTTCATAACTAACGGTAATCCACAAGATACCAAATAACACAGTTAGCGAGCATTAATTACTTTAACAGTACACAATTCAATAATACAGTAATCAATTCACAGCACATAATTTATCGAACAACACAATCGATAATCCACAATCCAGCGTCTGGTGTCGATCGACGCACCCACATGGTGACGATCGATACCCCAATCTAAAACACACACTTCACAAACGACTGAGTGTCGATCGACGCACCCACTTGGTGTCGATCGACACTCCATTCTTGAAACACAAGTCTCAATCAGAGACAGTGGCGTCGATCGACGCTACCTCTAGGTGTCGATCGATGCTCAACTCGAGCAACCGATCCTTCGTGATCAGAAACTCTCATGTCGATCGACACTACCACTAGGTGTCGATCGACACGATCTCGCAGAACCTGAACTGAGCCAAATCCTCTCACGGCTCGAGTCCCGTTCTATCTCGCGAAATCATCACGATTCATAAACACTTAATCCACACGGGAGACACACAGAAACGATTCAAATCAACCATAACAATCAATCAATTCCCCTAATAGCCTAATTCCATATCACGATCACGCACTCACCTTGACAACGGTTTGAACAAGGAAACCCGACCGAAACAGAAGGGAATAACTCGCGACTTCCTTCACCAAATCAAGTTCTAAAACCTGATCTGGAAACTAGACACCGAGAGCTTCGCAACGGTGTATAGAACGCCTCCTAACTCCACACAGATCGACGGGAAAACAGCCCGCAATCTCGCTAATCGAAACAGGAAAAACAGAGGTTTCAGAACCAACACCCTGAAATCAAACGAACACAGAGAACGGAGATTACCTCCAAATCAGGATCCGAAACCTAATCCAAAAACTAGACATAGAGGGCTTTCCAACGGCACCAAGCTCGTCCTCTGATTCTCTATGAAACACCGGGAAAACACTTCCCAAGGAGGCTGATTGAATCCCGAGACTGCACAGACCCCTTTTGGAAAAACAATCATAACTCACAAACTACAACTCCAAAAGACAAACGGATTTCTTCTATAGAAAGCTAAGAGGAATAATAACAAATCTACAAAATATCACGTCGATCAGACTCGATTAGATCGACCGTTCTTTGCTTCTACCGAGACAGACGAACCTGTCTTCTCTTCCTCTCAAACTTCTCTCTCTCAAAACTCTTCCTCCTTCACACCAAGCCACGAAACCCCCTTTTCTTTCTGCCTCACGTGGCCACAAACTGCCTACGGGCTTATAAAGGAAGCCCTAGGGTTTTCCTAAACCGACTCTCCAAACCGAACGATTAATTCCTTAAAACCGAACCGGTCACGATTGGTGTCGATCGACACCACCCCATCGTGTCGATCGACACCCCTTACCAAAGTACACAATTTTGGTTTCGGGATATTACAATTGTCTTCCGCTAGTTTATGTTGATTTGTCTCGATTAGTGTAATTGGTTTGAATTAGCTTTGAGGATTATTATTTATGGGAATAATAATCTGAATCAATTATTTAATTTAAAAAAAAAGATTGGGTGTTTCAGTAACTGACTTGTGGAACTTGACCTTCTAATATATCATCAAAAATTGGTGAGCGGCCAAAAACATTAATATCATTACATTTACATGGAGCTCCAAAAAAGCGTGCCAAATCCAGAGATCTTGTGATGCTATAGTCTCTAAAATGATAGTGAGTTTTCCATGCCCGCGTGAATACTGTCATTTCCAAGTCGTAGGACAATTCTTCCACTCCCAATGCATACAATCAATGCTTCCTATCATACCGGAAAATCTGCAAGACTCTCAGGGGACCCTCCGATGTAGGCCTTCTCAGGTACTCACCTTCGAATAAATGTATAATTCCATCCACAAAATGCTCTAAGGATTGGCTCACAGTGGTAGCACCATTCCGTAGGTATATATCCATCGCATCATTTGCAAGACCATATGCCAGACGACAAATGGCGGTTGTACATTTTTGTATGGCATATAGACCGAACTTCCGGTAGCATCTGGTCTCTGTTCGAAATATGGTAATTCATTGGAAAGTCTTTGAACAATATGCTTGAACAGTTGCTTGTTCATTCTAAATCGTCATCGGAAAATACCATCATAGTAAACAGGCTGGTCGCAAAAGTAATTGTTCCATAATCGAATATTTCCTTCCTCGCGTTCTCTTTCTATTGCAGTTCTTTTGTTCTTCTTTTTTTTTGCCGTTACACATCTACTCTAATCATCTATACCATCTTCAAAACATATTTCAAAGATTTTATCGATATTTTCATCAATAGTCTCATCAAAATTGTCATTATAAGTGTAAAGATGAGATGCTATTGTTTTTATATTTTTGGAAATATTAAAAGAAAGTGAATTTGAATAAATAAAAAAAAACAAGTGAGAAAGATAATTGGAAGAGCTTGGTAATAGAGAATGAGATAGAAAGAAAACAAACTGAAAAGAAAAAAAACAAAGCAAATGATAATCTTGTTTGGGATTAAAAAGAGAGATTAGCAACAAAATGAGAAGCAAAGTTTGGTAATAGAGAATGAGATCAAAGGAGAAAGAAACTTGGAGAAGGAAGTTTGGTACACATATTTGCAAACATTAGCCGAACATATATATATATATAAAAACTTTTGAGATAAAGTTTGAGAAACAACCAAAACACATTACAAAACACCAATAGTTTGGTACACCTACTTCGTTACAAAATACAAAAGTACACAATAAATTAAAGACAAAGCCTCATCAGTACACTACACTAGCTTCCAACATCTTCCTCCTTGCCGACACACTAGCTTCCAAACAAACAACACAGTAGCTTCCAACCTGCACATAATTAACCAAAAGAAGAGAATCAGAACAAGTTATCCACATAATTAAGCATACATACAACATATACACAAAATGAAAGAACAAGTTACCAATATACACTTACAAAATGAGAATCAGCCATCTCTTATATTATATTAAACAACCTCATTGCAAGTAGACAAAATCTCATTGATAAGCTAGTTCTTAAGGGTCACTTCAATGTTAGTGTTTGAAACCTAGCAATGAGGCTGTCAAGCAGTTTTTGCTTGGAGAGTCTCTCCTTATAAGTTAAGTGCATTTCCTTAATCAACCATAAAGACTGAAGCTCTTTCATAGAAGTGGCCTCACACTCTTCACTCTTTGCCTTACCTCTGTTGTTGGCTTTCGCTTTTGCTGCCTTAACACCAATATGCATTTTCATTGTGTCTTATTCTACATGGGAGGTTGTATTGGAGCTTCCAGAAGCATCATTTAGTTTTGTTCTCTTCTTCACTGGTTTACTTTTTGAAGTGTAGAAGGTGCACCATTTCTTATCATTCTTGATTATTCTCCAAACGTGCTCAAATATGAATTTGGCATTTTGATCCTGGAAGTAGAGCTTGTTGGCCAGCAGAAGAACATCATTATCCGTCTCTCCACAGCGAGGAATCCGCTCTACATACTTGTAGCAACCAGCAAACTTCATTACACTCTCATTCATCTTTTGCCATTTTTGCTTACAAGTATTTGCCTCTCAGATGGCAAACTTTGACACCGGAGGACTTGCAGCATAATATGCTGCAACTCTATCCCAAAAATCTCCTAATCTCTGCTCATTGGCCACTATAGAATCTTTGGAAATGTTTGACCAAGCACTTACAAGGGTCTTTTCTTCGAGGAGAGTCCATCTAACCCTAACTTCTCTACTTAAGGCTGAAGGTGTTTGGTTTTGAGGTGAAAGTGGTTGTGAATAAGTTTTAGGATTAATGATCTCTTCTTGGTTGAACAAGTAATTGGTAAAGGATTGAGGGAGGAAAAAGGATCAGTGGAATCCATTTTTTAGCTACAAAGGTAATTAACAAGATATGGGTTTTGTTTAGCTGAGAAAGAGTCATTATAAAGGCACAACCTCAATAATGATTCACCTAATTTGTATTGAATATCGGTTAGTTTTGTAATTTAAGTAAATGAGACACTAGTCATCACCATAACTACTGACTTAGATGACTAATGTCTCATCACCATTAAATTTTAGTTTAAGTTTAGTTACAATTCAGTTTACATTTTAATTTAAGTTACATTTTAGTTTAAGCTACAATTCAGTTTATTTTGGATCAGTTTAAATTATAATTCATTCTACTTTAGTTTACATTTCAGTTTAGTGGTTCATATTTCCTTTAAAACATTTCAGCTTATATGTTCAGCCAAAGTTTAAGTTACATTTCAATATATGTCTATCACCATAAATTTCTAAACCAACTTTACAAACAGACAGAGACAAGTGACAGTGTTCGTCATAAATGTTTTGCCCAACTGCTCAACTACATAAATAAAGTTGAGCATGCTTTACAAAAACAATCAACTCTAGCAGATAATTATACGCAGATCAGATTAAGAGTATGCAGTGTTCATCATAAAAGTTTTGCTCAACTACCTAATTTGTATTCAGTTGTGCTCAAGATAAACTAACTAGCACAAAAAACCAATGCAAGTGACCATTTTTAGGCATGGGTATATGAATTTTAATCAAATATAATGCTATACTTCATCAAAATAGTATATCAAGTGAGACTAGTGCATATGTAACCAAAATGAATCAATTTCAGTAGGATTATGTGTCACAAAACATTCAGAACTTAATCAACCCTAAATGCTAACTTCATCTACGAGCATGCTTCACAAAAACAATCAGATTCAATAAGCAAATCATAACAGAATCGCAGTACTTCTCATCTTTTAATAACATAAATAATAGAATCACAAAAACAGAATCGCAGTACTTCCCATCCATTGAATAAACTCCAAGTCATCCACAGCTACACACCCAAAAACCAACAACATAAGTCAATTGGATTCAAGCTTTATTATGCTAAGATCAACCAAAACCCGTGAAAAATTAAGATGATGAATATGAACCTTAAATCCATAGTTATGAACCTTTTCGTACTCACTATTCGCATTAAAATCTAGAAATCCATAGATCCGAATCCAAATCCAGAAACAACAAAACAAAAAAAAAGATCAGAATTCACCAAATCCGTATATTCAAAATCCGAAACAATTATCTAACAAACAAAATCATTGATGTTTAGAGATCCAAATGAACCCAAAACAAAAACAAAAGCTTCAATCCAAATTGGGATCAAAGACGAACCTGTGAGGGCAGAGAATGGACATGCAGGAGAAGAACCGCTAACGATGAAGAGAGAAATCGAGAATCGTCGGCGATTTGGTATATTCAAATGAATTTTTTTTTCAGTCTTTCCCCAATGAAAATTAATTGCGACGAATGCCTGCTTGAAACGTATCCGTCTGATACGGTAACAACAAGCTCAACCCACTAAGACGTATCAGGCCCATTTTAATTATTAGATCCACTTTTTATTTTCTTTTGGGCTTACGAAACCCACCAAATATCACCACTAAAACTGCTCTTAGGGTTAATATTTGATAAAGTATATTGTTCTTCGAAGAATCCTTCACCGACGAATAATATCTCTTACAAATGAGAATCAATAATATGTAAACTGAAAAAATGTATAAAAAAACCCCATGACTTAACCCAAAATTATTATTTTTAAAGTAGAAAATATGGTAAAAATGATGGATACTGTGTTGTAAAGTCTACAAAAAAAGATATACAATATATTTCGATGTTTTGAACAATCTTCAGGTAAAATTTAAAGAATGTGGTATTTTTAAAAAGCAGTAAATGAGAAACATAGATACATGGTACATTCTTGATAAAAATGTCATTTTATAAGATAACATATTACATACTAGTATAATAGGTGTTTCGGTAAGGTTTCGTCTTTACGGAATAGTTATTGGAGAATCACGCTCCTGCACAAATGGACAAACACGCAAAGGTCGGAGAAAACACGATTGGGGGGTGTTTTCCGACGATGCTCCGACGATCAAATAAGAATTGGAGATAAAGAGAAGAAAAAAATAGAGTTTGACAATAGTGAGTCAAAGGAGGTCTAGAGTGAAAGGTCGTCTAACTAGAGTTTTGTGGTGAGGGTGACTCCGGGTCTGAAAAGAAATTGGATCCACGGAGTATCAATTCTATGGTAAGAAATTTAGTGGTGAGGAGGAATGAGTGGTTAAGAAAATAGAAGAGAACTCGAGTCGTAGAATGATCAGAGTTCAAAGAAGAGAACAAATGATCAAAGATATAATTGTGAGCAGTCGAAACGTGAGAGGTTTAAGACTATATGTCTAAAAAACTATCAAAATATCTCTTTAGTATATCGTAGAAATAGAAAAGCCAGAATCCCCTTTTATGAGGTAGCTAGTAGGGTATTTATAGACCTTTACCTTTCCGAATATGGATATTGGGTACATAGTTCGTGACCCACTCTAGGTTTGGGTATTCGGGTCTAGATAGGTACTTTGCACTCAAGTACCTATCTCTGGCTCTAGTGACTTTTGGCAGGCCACTTTTTTAACCGCTCAGTCTATTATGATGCATTCTAACTCCTCATACTATTGGTAGCGTCTGCTCCTCCGGATTAGGCGCCGGGGTACTCCCAGAGCCAACTAACTTATGCTTAATCACCATATGTGACATGGGTTACCTGATTTTACCTTGTCACAGGTGGAGTAAACTTGGTTTCACCATTTGAACGTGAGAGCGACGTGAGAGTGAATGATAAAGTCATTTGAACTTTACCCCAAGGTATTTTTCTTACCTTGCTTGGTCTCCTGAAAAGAGGGTATGGGCGAGTCGACGTGGCTTTTGGATAGTGACATCCAGATTCTCCTTTATCCTTGTCCCCACGTCCTTTAGTTTCTGGTAGGCTTGGGCATTTTATCCAAAACCAAAAACCTAAACCAAAACTAAACCGAAAATAGGGTGGTTTGGATACGGTTTTGCTCACAAACCCGAATGGATTTCATTCGTCTCAGGTATCGGTTTCAGATTCGATTTTGGGTTAAACCAAATTTTAGAAAAAAATCAAGTGATGCATTCGTAATAGGTGGGAGTTGGTTGCATCTGAGATATGCTGCTCATATTAAAAACTTGATTGCAAAGGAAGACTTGGCTGATTTAGGTTATAGTGTTGTTACCATACGTAATGGAGTGACTTACCTGAGGGCATCTATTAGTAGATTGAAGGCTTTTGCCCTGAAATTAGATAAAGGAAGAGTATTACGTGGTAGTTTACCTTTGGATGTGTCAAATAGATAGAATACCACCTTCTTGATGTTGATAGAGTAATTCAATTCATGTTAGTTTGATAAGATAGAAGAAAAGAATAAGTTGAATAATGATTATTTTCTAGAAGAGATTAATGGAAGTAAGAGAATTGAACCTCCTTCTATTACCTTTGATTGGAAATGCAGTGGAAAGGTTAGTCAAGTTCTTGGTCATATTCTACAATAGTACTTTGATTGTATCCACTTCAAACAAAGTAAACTCTTACAACTACTATGGTGTGAATGTGGACATTGTGAGAAATCGGAAACAATGTCCGTCAGATTTGATACTGAATTGAGAATACAAGTTGATGATATGTTGCCAAAATTTCATAAGTACTAGGAAGAGATTAAGAAAATCAATAAGATGTTGGTTGTAGCTTCTGCATTTGATCCTAGGCAGAAGTTAAATTTTGCTAAGCACTGTATTGATAAACTCTATGGGAAAGACATTGTGGAGTGTACAAAAATGTATGATTCAGTATATACTTTTCTTTGTGACATGTTTAACAAGTACGATAGTCGTTTTAGCAAGGATCTTTCAACATCTACTATGTCATCATCACATAATCTCTTAAACTTTTATGGTTTAAGTTTGCATTTTACTATTTCAGTTTGGTATTGAACATTGATTTTAATGCTTTGTAGTCGCTTTGTTTCAATTATTAACTATGAACATTGCTTATTATGCTTTTTAGTTACTTTGTTACAAATATTAAGTATGGACATTGGTTATTTTTGTTGTTTGGCTCAATTTCATCTTATGTAACTTAGGATAAAATTGTTTCTGATTTTGGTTAATTGTAGTACTTTTATTCGGTTAATTTGTGTTATTCGGATAAAATATCGGTTTTCTTACGGTTTCTAACCCCAAAACAGATAACCGATCCGAACTCAAACATAACTGAACCGTATCTGAACCGATATTTTTTAAAACCCGAATAACATTTATATTCATGTATCCAAAAATCCGATAATCGAATTATCCGAGCCAAAAACCGAATGGGTAACCGCCCATCTCTAATGTGACACCCCGATTTCAGGATATATGTGGAATATGCGGTATATGCGGAGAGGCTTAAAAGAATTCATTTGGCTACCTATATCGACAAAATGAATTTATCTTTTCGGTCACAGGTATTGAGAGAACTCCAGAGTTAAGCATGCTTGAGCTGGAGTAGTTTCAAGATGGGTGACCTACTGGGAAGTCATTTTCCGGTATCGCGTGAGTGAGGTCAAAACACGAGGAAATATCCCATGGTAATTTGCAGGGTCAGTAAACATGACTTCCGAGCCTCCCGGATTAACGTACCGACCGTCAGACATGGTGGGCCCACGGGTCTGTGAGTGGACCGGGGGCCCATGGGAGTGGCGTTCGGGGTGTTACAAGTAGTATCAGAGCGAACCCTGACAACTGTGTGTTGTCGGGGTAACAATCTTGATATGCGCAACGAGGATGTTGTGATCTGTTAGTGGGGGTGATTGTGACACCCTGATTTCAGGGCATATGTGGAATATGCGGTATATGCAGAGAAGCTTAAAAAATTGATTTGGCTATCTATATTACTAAAGTGCACTTATCTTTTCAGTCACAAGTTTTGAGAGAACTCCAGAGTTAAGCGTGTTTGAGCTGGAGTAGTTTCAAGATGGGTGACCTACTAGGAAGTCATTTTCCAGTATCGTTTGAGTGAGGTCAAAACACGAGAAAATATCGCATGGTGATTTGCAGGGTCAGTAAACATGACTTCCGAGCCTCCCGGACTAACGCATCGACCGTCGGACATGGTGGATCCACGGGCATGTGAGTGGACATGGCCCATTGGAGGGGCGGTCGGGGCGTTACACCTAGTTTCTAGTAGTAAGGCCTTGTTACCAAAATTTTATTGGTCCCCCGGACTCTCCACTGAACGGATTTGGTCCCTGACGGAACATGGACTGCATTGGTTAATATAAACTGGGCTTATGACCCAAAACTGACTTTGGTTATGAGAGTTGACTTCACATTTAGGATAATGACCCCACCGTGACACATTTGCTACGAGGGATACGCCGATTTTTAAGGAATAATTTTATCTCAACAATGGGTATAGCAATAAATTCACCAATTTTTTTTAATACATCGTATGCAAGTATTTTTATCTATTTTATGGTCACTTATAACAGTTAATCGCGAAACGATTCTCGACTCAAAAAATAAAAATATTTATTTCAAAAGTATTTAGTTATATGTTGCTTTCTTATTTTATTTACTGTAGAAGCGATCTAATTAATATATTTATATTACTTTTATCATTGTGAAAGAAAACATTACCAATTTAAATTGTGAAAAAAATCATATGAGGGAGTTCAAATACTTTCCTAGGTGTATGAATAACTCAAATGAAATGTGATGGTACCGCGTTTGGCAATCTCTACCCAAACCCGACTTAAGATTAAACTAACCCGTGTATCCATCGGAAGGCAACGAGTTGGGCCTAAGTCAATCGGGAAAGATCATTATGAAGATGACAAGCCCAGCATACATAAGATCGCCGACCTCGGAATACTTTGGGAATAAGTAGAGAATATTGTGTAAATTTTCCTAATTATGATATTTTCATACATTTCTAGGGTTTATTCCCTACGATCATTTAAGTATAAATATGTAACTCATTTCGCCCGGAAAAGAGATCCGCAACTCTCTTGAGCAATAAACTTCATTGGAAACATTCTTCATCTTTTCTTAAGTTTTTCTTATTATCTGGTTATTTTGCCCTCAAATCTAAAACCCACACTTGTTTGAGCAGATCGGTTCGTTCGCACGAACCTGGTACCTTCAATTGGCGCCCACCGTGGGGCTACAGGTTTGTTGGGCGCAAATTCGATAAAAAAAGGTCAATCAAATAACCGGTAAGGACCACGATGACGTTTATGATCATGGGAGGAACAAATAAAGAAAAAGGTAACATCATATCTATCCGACAGGAGGATAGGTAAACACGGTTGGCGGAAGAACACCTAACCACCAAATTCGACAAAAGGGACACGATAAACCTGAGTCGCTCCCACAATGACCCTCTAGTGATTAAAATTATGCTGGATGACTGGGAAGTCAACTGGACGCTGGTCAACACAGGGAGCTCGGTAAATCTCAATTACTAGAGCACCTTCCGCGAAATGGAGATTGAAGAAGACAGACTACGAAGGGATCCTTAGCCTATGATCGGATTCGCCAACCGGACGATTACCACGCTGGGGAGTACTAAACTCCCAGTTTGCATTTTGAATATTACCCGACTAATCAAGTTTGTAGTAATCGACACCGCCTTGGTGTACAACGTTATCCTTGGGACACCTTGGCTATATGTCATAAAAGTAGTGGCGTCTCCCTATCACCAATGTTTGAAGCTACCACCTAACCGGGGGACATATACAATTTGGGGCAGTAAGGTCGAAGCAAGAAATTGTTTCCTTTTAAAAAGGAAACAGAGGAACCGAGCAGCACTTGCTCTCCAGGTATCGGATCAAGCAGAGGAAATGGACAGGCGACCGCCAACGGAAGCAAAGAAGATACTCGCTGGAAAAACAGTCACACATATCATACTCGACCTCAAGAAACCAAAACAATGTGTGGGAATTGGTACTGATCTCAGCGATTGATCCGAGACCAACTAGTAAACTTACTCCGACAGAACGTCTCGATAATTGCCTAGTCAGTAGAGGATATGAAAGGAATCGATCCTAAGATTATCTGGCATGAACTTAACATCGACCCGTCCCATCGACCGATCAAGCAGAAGAGAAGGAAGCTGAGACCAGAGCGGTCCAAAGCAGTCAAAGACGAGGTGAAGAGGCTCCTTGGGACAAGATCGATAACCAAGATAAAATACCCGACTGGCTCACCAACCCTGTCGTGGTAAAACAAACAACAGAAAATGGAGGGTCTGTGTCCATTTCACCGACATAAACAAGGCCTCTCCGAAGGATATTTTTCCCCTTCCCCATATCGATAGATTGGTCGAGGCTACTGCCGGGAACGAATTAATGTTCTTTATGGATGCTTTCTCCGAGTATAATCATATCATGATGCATTCACACGATAGGGAGAAAACGGCCTTCATCACGGACAGAGGAATCTACTGCTACTACAAGGTCATACCGTTTGGCCTCAAGAACGTCAGTGCAACTTATCAACGGCTAGTAAACCGAATATTCGCCGACTAGCTCGGTCAGTCCATAGAAGTCTACATCGATGATATGCTCATGAAATTAGCAAACGCCAAAGATCACATTTGACATCTTAGCAAATATTTCGATACGCTCAACCTCTACGGCATGAAGCTAAATCCGACAAAATGCACTTTTACAGTCACTTCAGGAGAATTCCTGGGTACCTGGAAACGGAGCACGACATCAAAGGAAATCCAAGACAGATCTCAGCCGTCATGATTTACCATCACCTCGAACTCAAAAGAAAGTCCAAAACTTAACCGGAGAAATTGCTGGTCTTAATCGTTTTATATCACGGTCGACATACAGGAGTTTGCCCTTCTACCAATTGCTCCGAGCTAACAAGGCATTCGAGTGAATTGAGGATTGCGAGGAAGCATTCTCCGACCTGAAGAAGTATCTTTCCACACCACCTATTTTGGCAAAACTAGAAAAAGGCAAAGTATTTTAACTCTACATTGCGGTGTCCACCAGCGGAAATCACACGTAAACAATTAAACCAACAATTAATTCCTTAAACCATTAACCATTCAAGCCATTAAACCAACCAACCAATTATTCCATAATCTCAATTCTAAAGCAATCTAGCAACCTAAACACCAGATTCTAGAATACATTTATAATCAAATAATCTAGAGATCCAAATCATCCTCTCGTCCCAGCCATGATTCTACGATCACATTTTATTTTTACCTCCAACACATAGGAAAAAGAGTAGCGTGAGTATTATCAGAAATACTCAGTGAGGCAGTCATCCCGTCTACTTGTTACATAATAAGGATAATTAATGCCAAAAACTACACAATCAACAGCCATTCACAATGCTCAAATTACCATAATAAAAACAATCGGCCAAAATCTGCAACTCAGCAATCAGTATCGATTGACACACCACTACGGTGTCGATTAACACATCAACAAGAAAAACATAATTCATAACAGGGTGTCAATCGACACTACCACAAGATGTCGATCGACACTCTATCTCACAACACAAACCATCACGAGAAAACAAGGGGTGTCGATCGACACTTCTTCTAGGTATCGATCGATACTCTTCAAAGAAACTTGAATCGAGCCAAATCTTCGCGTGGCTCGATTCCGTTTCATAGAGTGGTTAATCTCACAATACGCAATATAATAATCAAATGAATATCAGTCAATAATCAATGAAACTATGCATTCACAATATCAATTCCATCAAAACCATCAAAGAAAACCTTAACATTCCAATATCCATAACCATGATGACGCACTCACCTCAACAAAGATTAAATAGAAAAGAACGAAAGGATTCAGGAAATCAGACTCGATTTCAACACGAAGTCCCTGATTTTTCTATCAACACGCGAAGAACAACACTACAATTTCAAACCTTGCTCTATAAGCCTCTAATCAAGCTTAAGAACAATAGAAATCTCTCAAACTCACTCACAACCTCTTTTCTCTCAAATTATGCTCAATGATCACCATCCTTTTCCGAAAAACACGGGCACGACCTTTTTATATCGCGACCTAGGGTTCCGCACCCAAGCCGAGCCAAACCGAGCGATTAAAAATCAAACCTGAAATAGTTCTGAAACATTGGTGTCGATCTACATACCCTTGGTGTTGATCGACACCCCTACCAAAAATACACATTTTGGTTTTTTGATGTTACAAGAATATAGACCAGTTTTCTACGTGAGCAAAGCCTTAAGCAGCACGAAGACAAGATATACCACAATGGAGAAACTGGCGCTAGCTTTGTTGAGATCAACAAGGAAATTGCGTCCTTATTTTCAGTCACACACTATAGAGGTATTGACCAGCCATCCACTCTGAGCTATACTTCATAGTCCTAACAAGTCTGGAAGGCTAATCAAATAGCCGATCAAGCTGAGCGAATACGAAATAGTCTACAAGGGATGCCCGAGTGCCAAGTTTCAGGTCCTAACGGACTTTTATGGCCAAACTCCAAGAAGGAGAGAGCATCGAGATCACCAGCGAAGACGGATCCTAGACCCTGCACGTCGATGGCTCTTCCTCACGTTGAGGGTCCGGAGTGGGGGTAAGATTAGAATCCCCAATGCGCAAAATAGTCAAACAATCGTTTGGTTGGATTTTGAAGATTCCAACAACGCAACAGAATATGAAGTCTTGATTGCTGGTCTCTGACTCGCCGAGGTCGTAGGAGCAAAATACCTGAAAGCAAATTACCATTCTCAGTTGGTGGCTAGTCAATTCAACGGAGAATATGAAACTAAGGACGCTAAAATGAATGCCTACCTTCAGGTAGTAAAGGAAAAAGCAGCTTGCTTCGATGACTTCGAACTCAGGAAGATCCCTCATAACAAAAACTCAGCGGCAGACGCCCTGGTAGCATTGATCGCCAGGTCAAAGTTCATGCGAGTTATCTTAGTAGGCAGTATACCGATCTCGAGCATCGATTCGACCTCGGCACAGTCACCGATCATGATGGTCGATGATTAGATTTGCCTGACGAGATCTCGGCCGAAGCCAAAAAAAGGACCTGAGAAGGGTTGGAAGGAAGACATTATCGCATACAAAAAGGAAGGAGAATGCCCGAAAAACAAATGGAAGGCTCGGCGACTACGAGCTCGATGCGCTCATTACACGATATTCAAAGATCATTTATATCAGTGGAGCGCGTCAAGAGTAATGATGCGGTGTATTGCCAAAGACGAAGTCTACAAAGTACTGGCTAATACCCACGACGGTGATGGAGGCAACCATTCTGGAGGTCGGTCTTTAACGCTTAAACTAAGAAAGCTCAGATTCTTCTGGTCGACCATGATGGGAGACTGTCATGAGTTTGAGGATAAGTGTGATGCTTATCAACATCATACTCCGATAAAGATGGCCCCAACGCAGGAGTATTCATCCGCTACCATCGCCTATCCATTCATGCGGTGGGCAATGGATGTCATGGGCCCACTTCATGCCTCGAGGGGAAAGAAGCATATCTTGGTAATGTCTGATTATTTCAAAAAGTGAGTTGAAGCCGAAGCCTTTGTGACCATCAAAGAAACAGACGTACAAGACTTTGTTTAGACAAACATCATATGCCGACATAGAATATCCTACGAGATCATAATAAATAACGGTCCGAATTTGGGTGATGTGTTTGACAAATTCTGCCAAAAATGGGGGATCTGATTGAGTACTACGAATCCATAATTTCCACAAGGGAACGGGTAAACCGAATCTACAAACAAATCTCTTAAGCATACTCAAAAAGAGGCTCAGCGAAATAAAGAGAGTTTGGACCGATCAGTTAGATAGAGTTCTTTGGTCGCACCAAACTACTCCTCAATGTTCTACCGGGCAAATGCCTTTCTTTTTGTCAGACGGAGTAAAAGTCATGGCATCCGCCAAAGTAAACATAGGAAGCTTGTGCCACGTACTCATGACACAAAACCAGGATGTCAACGACGACAAAATGGTGGAATGGTTAGACGAGCTGAAAGAAAGTCGGGACCAGGCTTTACTACGAATACAAAATTATCAGCAGCTAGCCGCTAAGTATTACAATAAAAGGGTCCGCAACCAATTCTTCGAGGTAGGCGACCTCGTATTACGGAAAACTTACGCTACCAAAAAGGAAGATAATGTCGGGAAACTAGGAGCAAAGTGGGAAGGACCTTATCAGCTGTCAAAAGTCGTTAAAACGAAAGTTTATGATCTACTCAAAATGGACGGCAAGGAGGTAAATAACTCGTGGAATGCATGGAACTTAAAGAGGTACTACTACTAGCTCGGTAAAAAAAGAAAAAAAAACTTCGACATTTATGCCTTCTTCATTTTTGAATTTGAAATATGAGCGACTTGATCCGTCTCTCAAGGAGAGGGTACTTAGTGCATTCAATCACTATATATCCGAAATTGGTCTACTAGAATCGCAAAAACAAGCATTGTATAAACATCTAATACCGGTGCGACCAGGTCGTCTATTTTCACAACTAAGGTGAAAGCCTCTCACATCGGTGCCCTGGCCATGTATCCGATCTCTTATATATACTTCCCATAAGTATAGTGGTATTAAACAATTATAACAAAAGTCGGCCTCGGTTTCGCACAACCTCTATGATCATTAAAGTAACTAAGCTGACTCAGATCGCATACTTTTCAATGACTTAGAAAAACAACAAGGTAAGCCCGTACATTTCTGCGCACTAATAGGAAAAGTTTGAAAGAATCGGAAAACTAAAGGGACTCTCGATCCCGACTTCAGATAAAAATGAGCAAAAACAAAAAAAAAACAAAAGCTGGTTTATTAATAAGTGTCAAAGCACTCGATTACATATGGAAATCTCAAAATAAAAATTTTTAATAAGGAAAAACAAGAATCGCGAACGACAAGCCGTCGGAGAAGCAATCGCAGGAACAACTTCAGAAGAATCAAAGATGCCCGAGTCTCCTCGGAGCCGATCTTGCTTCCTCATTGGCCTTGTTCCTCCGAGCTTCATCTAGCAATTCTTCGACGGTTTGAGGCGACATCAAAGATAGTGAGCTCGGCGGGTCGAAGTCAAACTCTTTCGCTTGCTCTCTATTCCTATCCCTGACCTCGGTATATTGAGAGTGTAACGTGTTGGGGATGTCGACTCTAAGCTTCTATAGCTCATCAAGATAAGCAGGGAACCAAAAGCCTCGCATATTTGAGTCACATAGTGATCACAACGATCCCGTCGTCCGATCCAGAGCTCCAGTTCGTCTGTGGGATCGGCCTAGAAGTCTATATGCATAGCCTTCTCTGATATCTTGGCTGATTCCCTCCACGATTCACACAAAAACCGAAGTCTTTCTTTTTTTCACCAACCACAGCTAGATGCCCTTTAAGCGACGTGATGTTAGCACGTTCTACCTCGAGGCGTGACTTCGTCTCAAAGAGGGCTTTGTTCAGGCAAACAACTTCTTTTGTTGAGTTCTTCGAATTGGCTAAAGCTTCTCGGTCGGAATTTAACATGGAAGATGTCACATCCCTCACCACGATTTTGTACAAACTGACAAGATGGTTGACCGAGTTTATCAACTGAAAAGAACACGAGAAAGAATGAGAATCAAGAATAAAGGTCAAGAAAGAAAAAACAGAAGCATTATCATACCTCGATAGCGTTGACATCAACCGTTCTTTTCTTAAACTTTTCTTATTATCTTGTTATTTTGCCTTCAAATCTAAAATCCACACTTGTTTGAGGATATCGAATTCGTTCACATGTATCTTAAACAATAAAACTACTACCAATTAATGCAGACGTAATATTTTAATCAACATATGGCATAATGGCCTTGTTTATCGAATTATCCAAACTTTTGTAAAATCGAACCCATATATATTTAAAGTCGATCTATAAGACAAAATATTAAGTTAACAAATATAGCTAAGTGATTCATCTAAAGTATATAATACTCCACAATACGATAAATGATTCGTCCAAGCTTTGTGGACGATGTTTACCAAACAAATATACTCTATGATTTTGTAATTATTTCAGCATTTGATAACACATACATAATATTTAATTTTCGAAATTTATTTTTATAAAAGACAATATTTTACTCGAGTCATGTTAGTAATAAATCTGAATTTCTAACTATAACCCAATAAAAACTATCGGTTAAAAGCACAACATCTCATATGTTTTAAGACGATTAAAGTCTTAATAAAAATTCAAATTTCTAACTATATATATGTAATACATGAGTATACTTGGTTTTCAAAATTAATGTGAATTAATTTGTTAGACGGGGGATATATATATATATGTGTGTACTTCTAATGATTGCAATTTCCCGAGAATAATACAATTGGAGTAGTTTCACCTAGTTGTAATAATATCAAACTAAGCAACAAGAGCAACTTGCTCACTCTAAAGGGACCCAAAGTAACTTCCCCAATCACAACATGATTCAGCATCAAAGTAACGTGTTAATAATCGCCACATGCTTTCAAACATAGACTCCCCACCATACCCACTAAATAATGTCATTTAGCTTTTTGTATTTTTTTATAAATATAGTTTTGAAATTTCAACCCGTAATTTATAGATTCATTATCATCTATAATAATACATCTTATCTAGATTTAAAAATATTAATTAAATTCTGGAATAATGCCGTACGCAAACGCAAATAGGTAAGAGTAGACTAAAATATTAATGGTTAAGCTAATTAACTCAACCTATTTCATTTTATATTTAGAAATATATACTAGCATTTGTGTTTTTTTTTTTTTTGAAAAATACAATTTGTACCAAATATACTAGCATTTGTTGTAAACATTTTGACGATGTAAAAACAAAAATTTGGCAGACATATCCTTATTTGGTGGAAGGAAACATTATATAGTTTTGAAAAATCAACTCAAATCTACACTTTCTAACATCTGTCAACAACACGAGTTTCTATAAGATAAGATCAAACATATGATGACATATATCATGCGACTTTACTGTAGATAAACTGAGATGGTAAGATCCAAATTGGGAAATAGAAAGAAATCGAATAGTTTGCAATTTTTTCCTTTATATATCGTAGAATGAAAATTATTCAATCAATAAAAAAAAGTAACTATGTCAAACTATTATTATCTTCATGAATGATATAAAATCTTCCAACCCAAATATGAATCGAAATTATAATTTCGTAACCAAACTATAATATATAATTTTATATAATTGAAGATGTATGCTGAATGAGTTTTAGAATTGAATATGAGTTGCTAGAAGTATTCATCTAAGGAAGAAGAAGATGATGGTCATACACTTGAAAGATGAAGATTCAACTGAATCACTGTACAAGAACTGGTACAACAGACTAGTTCAAGTGTCAAACGGAGTGGGTTTACTGAGATGAACTTAGGACGCTGATACGGAGCTGAAGCAGGACGTAGAACCAGTGCATGTACCAGAAGGAATCCATGTACCAGTTGATGTACAACAGGAGCTCGAGTAGCACAAAAAAGTTGGGCCTAATGAATTTGGGCTTTAATCTAATTGAAGATTATGTGCCGATTAAAAAAGAACGAAAAGGAGGCAGAAGATGAAGAGAAAAGTCATGAACCAGCAGTTGTACCAGACGTAGTACAACCGGAGCTGGAGCAAATACAAAGAACATGGGTCTTATGGAGTTGGGTCGTGACCAAGTTAAAGTGAACCAGTCAACTGAATAAAGATGAATGGAGGCAGAAGATCTTTTACTTGGAGAAAAATGATAAGTGAAGATTCAAGAGAGATTTAAGGAAGTTTTGGAGATTTGGAAAGAAACCAAATCTTACCAAGCTTAGAGACCAAGGTTGAGGTTAGTCTTTGGAACATGAGGATAAATACCAAGAGGTTGTGACAAGAAACCTCACGCGCCTAGGGTATCATTGAGAAAGGAATACATGTGTGTGTGGCGTTGTCCACCAAAGGATATTAGAAAACTAGATCTGCTTGTTGGTGTTTGTCTATGAAGATTGCAATCGTGTGAAGACCATGATGCATTGGTGCGTCTGGTTGGTAGTCAAGCTGTGAGCTTGATACCTCTCTTCGTAGTAAGTTGATTCACGTAGAAAAGAATGGTAGGCATTGTAGTGTTGGATGTCATACACAATTGTAGGTTGGATTGATTCTGGACGAGGTCCCGAGGATTAGGAAACGAACCTCGTTAAAAATATCTTGTGGTAATTTCTCTTTATGCTCATACACATACAAACTAATAGATCTAGCTACGAAACCGCACTTTCATTTGGTATCAGAGCGGGACTCGATAGAGATTCGTTCTTATTTTGGGTATGATCCTAGACTAGGGTTTCGTGGTTAAAATTGAAAATCATAATATGAGATTAAGGTTCATCATGTTTTATGCTAGTGAAGAAGAGATTAAATTGGCGTGTTGGACTTTTTGGTTTTTGGTTGTGTAAAAGACGTGAGTGATTGGTTTAGAGATAGCCTAGGATATTAAAAGTCTATGATCGTGAGAGTAGGGGCTATGGTAGAAGGAGTAGCTTCGTTATGGAGGAAAAGAACAATTGAAAAAAATTAAGCGTGTTTACAAACTGCGACCAGCCACTTTGCAGGCCGTTTTTCCGGTGAACCAGAAAGAACCAAGAGTCAATTTTTTTACCGTTGCAAAAATATTGAAGTCAGCTTTACACAGGAGAAAACAGAGCTCAATTCCGACATGAATTCTAGAAGTTATGAGCATTTATTTATGACTGAATATGAAGAAAAATCTGCAACTTAGTGTGTGAGGAACCAACTTTGAGGACATATTCTGGATGACTCAGGTAGATTCAAGCCATGATTAAGGTGTCTACAGAAAGATCTCACTGCAACGAAGAGACAGAGACTTACAGTGTGCAAATCAGAGTTAAGCTCTATCCGTAAACCTTCGTGACATTCGGCATAAAATCATTCGAATTAGGAATTTCGTTTTGGTACTTCCGAAAGAAGATTCAGCTTGTTGAGAGTTCTTAATTTAGTTGTGCACTCAAGCAAGGGGAGATATGTGATGTTTTTGCTTCATAGATGTTCTTTGTCTCTTGTGGATCTCTGAACTGCTACCATATCAATAAAAAATTGTTTTATGCGTACAACAAGCTTCGATCTTGTTCTATTGGCGATAGCGATATCTTTTGATGTGGGGGCAGCTGCTTCTAAGATATGTTCATTAACTTGATTTGCGTTGTTTCTAAGAGTGTGGTGTATGGGGGAGCAGTGCAAGAGATTGTGGAAAACATGCAGTGGATGCTTGAATACCCAACTAAGTTTAAAAGGGGGATAATAAAGATGTGCTTAATCTTGAGATATTCATGAGTGTACTAGTTCTAAAACTAAGTCATCAAGGGGGAGATAAAAAGATGTATTGATGACTTGTTTGAGAAGATGGTAATACAAGAACCTGATACAGATAAAACTAAGCTGAGTCACGGAGCTGAGGCAGTACTGACTAGTTTAAGAAGCTCGTAGAACAGAAGAGAACATAGTATGAAACAGAGGTATAATGGATATCACTCGGACAGTGACTCAGAGCTTCCTGCAGCAGAGACATAGAAGAAAACTGATACAGACGAACATAATGAGATAAACACCTATACTGGTTCAGAGGAACAAATTGAGTCAACAAATCACATGGAAGTCATTGATGCAGAAGTTGATACTAAGTTCTAGTATTCAAGCAGGGGGAGAAAGAAAAGTTTGATGAACAAGAAGCTTAGCGTTGGTACACGATCAAGGGGGAGTTTGAAGTTCATCAAAGAAGTGCTTGAATTCTAAAACTCAGTCATCAAGGGGGAGAATGAAGATGTATGTTGAATGAGGTTTGGAATTGAATATGAGTTGCTAGAAGTATTCATCGAAGGAAGAAGAAGATGATGGTAATACAGTTGAAAGATGAAGATGCAACTGATTGTATCACTGTCTGTACCAGTGAAGAGTACTACAGGAACTGGTACAACAGACTAGTTCAAGTGTCAAACGGAGTGGGCTTACTGAGATGGACTTAGGATGCTGATACGGAGCTGTAGCAGGATGTAGAAGCAGTGCTTGTACCAGAAGGAGTGACTGTACCAGAAGGAATCCATGTACCACTTAATGTACAACAGGAGCTCGAGTAGCACAAAGAAGTTGGGCCTAATGATTTTGGGCTTTAACCTAATTGAAGATTATGTGGCGACTAAAGAAGAACAGAAATGTGGCAGAAGATGAAGAGAAACGTCATGAACCAGCAGTTGTATCAGACGTAGTACAACCGGAGCTTGAGCAAGTACAAAGAACGTGTGCCTTATGGAGTTGGGCCGTGACCAAGTTAAAGTGAACCTGCCGACTGAATAAAGATGAATGGAGGCAGAAGATTTTTTACTTGGAAAAAAAGGATAAGTGAAGATTCAAGAGAGATTTAAGGAAGTTTTGGAGATTTGGAAAGAAACCAAATCTTACCAAACTTGGAGACCAAGGCTGAGGTTAGTCTTTGGAACGTGATGATAAATACCAAGAGGTTGTGACAAGAAACATCATGCGCCTAGGGTATCATTGAGAGAGGCACACATGTGTATGTGGCGTTGTCCACCAAAGGAGATTAGAAAACAAGATCTGCATGTTGGTGTTTATCTATGAAGATGGCAATCGTGTGAAGACGGTGATGCACTGGTGCGTCCGGTTGGTAGTCAAGCTGCGAGCTTGATACCTCTCTTCGTAGTAAGTTGATTCATGTAAAAAAGAATGGTAGGCATTGTAGTGCTGAATATCGTACACAATTGTAGGTTGTGATCTTTTCTATGATGGATTGATTCTGGACGAGGTCTCGGGGATTAAGAAACGAACCTCGTTAAAAATATCTTGTGTTAATTTCTCTTTATGCTCACACATATAAACGAATAGATCTATCTACGAAACCTTACTTTCAATAATCACATGATTCACATATGAAAAAAAGAACTACCATAATTGTACTACTAAGTTTTAAAAATAATAATAATAATAATAATGGTATTACTACAAAAATAGTTCGAAGATAGATTTCTCTAGTTTGTTTTTGTTTTCAGATTTCAAAAATCGTCAAAGGCCAAATCACATCTTTTTCATATTTCAACACTCTTAAAATCCAAATTTTTTTATAAAGGTGGTTCGAAAACGTACATCAATAAAAACAATTTTTA
Source organism: Draba incana (assembly GCA_963576765.1). NCBI lineage: Eukaryota > Viridiplantae > Streptophyta > Magnoliopsida > Brassicales > Brassicaceae > Draba > Draba incana. Next base: position 25,514,422 of record OY755206.1, read on the forward strand.
AACATTTTATTTCATTTTATTATCACCTTAAATATAATCTTTTTAGTTGATAAATATCACATTCCAATAATTCTTAGAAATGAATACAATTATAAATTTCATTTTGTCAATCGCAATAATTGTTTCCAAATGAAAAGATAAATTATTTTTTCTCGATAGAAGACTGTCTGTGAGCAATGCTGACTTGTTGGGATCAGAAATTATTGTAATTCACCGAATGATATTTATTTTTTTTGGTTTGTGGCCAAAAAATATCTAAGTGGGGGCATTGTTATCACGAAAGAAAAGTAAACACAGTGCCCCATTCTTACTGTATCGACAAATTGATTGTAAAAAGACAAAAATACCCTTCCGTTTGCAGGCTGCCACTACCGTGCATGTCACACGCTATATATATTTTACCTAAAGCATCTCAACACTCTCACTAAACCAAAACCTCAAAAAGCATATTTTGGGGAATCTTCAAGCTTCGTCATCACCATGGATCCTTACAAGGTATATTCATATTCCTCTTACTCTTACTCTGTGTGTTTCTCAAATCATATCATAATCAACTATGCTTGTTTATTTGCTGTTTTTAATGAAGAAAAAAACTTCAAAATTGGATTTGATGCTCTTAAATCTTAGTGTTGTATATAACGTGCTTTTTAGTTCAACTATAAGTTCTATGATCGCTTGATCAACTCTAATACTCTATGTTGGTGATGTTTATTTGTTTTGGCTGGCTATCTTTAAAACGTAGATCTTATAAACCACTGCATGCGAAAACAACGCCACATGTGTTTTTGTTGTTTTTTTCCGTAGATTAGAAATATTTTCATTGTTTGTGTTTATTGTGCACATTTGTTCTAAAAAAGTGTGTTTCATGGATTAATTAGTTGTTTAGACGACCGTCTGTATATTATTCTAGTGGTTTTAGGCAAAACAGCTAAATTAGTCAATTAATCTATGTTTCTTAGATCTACACGTTTCGCGTTTGATCAATCATATCCAACTTTTCGATTAATTATTAGATATAAACTTATGCTTTATCATTTCTAAACAATTTGGAAAATCATATAGAGTTGGTCTATCAAGAAATTTATTAAACATACAGAGAGGATTGTTGTACCGAATTATTTCAAGAAAACCATTAAAAAATCAAACAAGACTTAAAATATATGAAAAGTCTCTAGAGCAATAATGAAATTTGTTTTTTTGGATAAAATCGATCTAATAAAAGTCCTTTATTTCGGACATGTTACTGTTTTCGTAACCAAACCATCTTTGTCAACCAACGCTGACCACCCGGAGACCCGGATCCGACCCGGTAAACCGGATTCGTATCTGTTCGGGTTCGCGTCATAAAATTTAGAGTAGAAGTGACCACTAAACTTAGGGATCCATTCGATTTGTCCTAATCATCGATCGAACGTGATGGTTGCAGTACCGTCCTTCGAGCGCTTACAACTCTCCGTTCTACACCACAAACGGTGGTACTCCTGTCTCCAACAACATCTCTTCCCTCACCATCGGCGAAAGAGGTAGTCAATCGTCTTCTTCATATCTGAGTCTAAAGCTAGGATCTTGTTAATGGGTTTTTCAAAAGATTTGTTTATTTCGGTACTGAACAGGTCCGGTTCTTCTTGAGGATTACCATTTGATCGAAAAGGTTGCTAATTTCACCAGAGAGAGGATCCCTGAGAGAGTTGTTCATGCTAGAGGAATCAGTGCAAAGGGTTTTTTTGAAGTCACTCATGACATTTCAAACCTCACTTGTGCTGATTTCCTCAGAGCTCCTGGTGTTCAAACTCCGGTTATCGTCCGTTTCTCCACCGTCGTTCACGAGCGTGCCAGTCCTGAATCCATTAGGGATATTCGCGGTTTCGCCGTCAAGTTTTACACCAGAGAGGTATGAATAATATACAGATTCTTCTTCTTTGTAGCTTGTTTAGTATTAGTACTGATTATTGTTTATAAACTCTCAGGGGAACTTTGACCTTGTTGGTAACAACACTCCGGTGTTCTTCATCCGTGACGGGATTCAGTTCCCGGACGTTGTCCACGCGCTGAAACCAAACCCGAAAACAAACATCCAAGAGTACTGGAGGATATTGGACTACATGTCCCATTTACCAGAGAGTCTCCTCACATGGTGCTGGATGTTTGACGATGTCGGTATTCCACAAGACTACAGACACATGGAAGGTTTCGGTGTCCACACCTACACTCTTGTTTCCAAATCCGGAAAAGTTCTCTTTGTCAAGTTCCATTGGAAACCAACTTGTGGGATCAAGAACTTAACTGATGAAGAGGCAAAGGTAGTTGGAGGAGCTAATCACAGTCACGCGACTAAGGATCTCCATGACGCTATTGCATCGGGTAATTACCCTGAGTGGAAGCTTTTCATCCAGACTATGGATCCTGCTGATGAGGATAAGTTTGATTTCGACCCGCTTGATGTCACCAAGATCTGGCCTGAGGATATCTTGCCTCTGCAACCTGTTGGTCGTTTGGTTCTGAACCGGACTATTGACAACTTCTTCAATGAGACTGAGCAGCTCGCTTTCAACCCTGGTCTTGTGGTTCCTGGGATTTACTACTCAGATGATAAGCTGCTCCAGTGTAGGATCTTTGCTTATGGTGATACTCAGAGACATCGTCTTGGACCGAATTATCTGCAGTTACCGGTCAATGCTCCTAAATGTGCTCACCACAACAATCACCATGAAGGTTTTATGAACTTCATGCACAGAGATGAGGAGGTAAATCTTAGTTTTACCACTCGAGTTACTACAGTTGTTGGTTCTTTTGACTTGGAATCGAAATCTTAACCGAGTGTTTCCTTTTACAGATCAATTACTACCCTTCAAAGTTTGATCCCGTCCGCTGCGCGGAGAAAGCTCCTATCCCTAACAAATCCTACACTGGAATCCGAACAAAGGTCAAGCCTCATTTAAATCTTCAAAACCTTAAACAACTCAATTTATCGAATCGTCTTGCTAAAAAAGCCTTTACTTGGTAATGTTGCAGTGTGTCATCAAGAAGGAGAACAACTTCAAACAGCCGGGAGACCGATACAGATCCTGGGCACCAGACAGGTAAAGAAGAACTTCTCAAACTCCCTTACATAACTCTCACAGTAAACTCACAAAGCTTCTTTATACTTAAAAATCTCTTCGTGTTTACTAATGGTCACAGGCAAGACCGTTTCGTTAAGAGATGGGTTGAGATTCTATCGGAGCCACGTCTCACTCACGAGATCCGTAGCATCTGGATCTCTTACTGGTCTCAGGTCAGAGCTCAAACACACAAAACACAGTCCCATATTTCTGCTTACATTTTCAGCAAAACTAACATTCTAGATTTATCTCTCTTCCTCAGGCTGATCGATCACTGGGACAGAAACTTGCAAGCCGTCTCAACGTGAGGCCAAGTATCTAGAGACCAATCTCTAGAGACTGAGGTACAATCATGAAACTTTGATCGATCCATCATCGTTTGGTCTTTTAATATATCCTTGAAAAAGATTATTATTATTCCATGTTGTTGTTGTTGTTTCGTGTCTGTATGATAAAAATGCTTTGTAATCTCCCTTAAAACGATGTTTCTTTACTGTCCCACTATCTTTGTAATCTCTTCTTATCAATAATAAATCAAATCTTTCTTATTTTTTCATGTTTTATTAAAGGATAATCTTGAATTGAAAACAACAAATACTTGTCTATTTATGGTATAGTATCAAAAGCGAAAGCAAAGACGATTACATCCACACGTCCAAAATAATCATTTTGGATAAACACGTAATTAAAAAAAGAAAAAAAGCTCAAAATAGATATTTTATCTCATCGCTATAAAAAAAATCGGAGAACAGTGAGGAATACACACGCCGATTGATTCAGATAGGGAGAAAATTACAGTCTCACCGAAATCGCAGGGGGATAATTGGGATTAAATCTTCTGCTATCATGGATCCTTACAGGGTAAATCGATCGATATCTCTGAGGGCTCCTTTTTTGTAATTTTGTATTACTTTTGATCATGGATCCGTGTACGTTTCGTATCAATTTTGGTGTGATTTTCGATTTGATTTACGCAAGTATGACTAGTTTGGGAGGTTTTTGTGGGGTCTTGAAATCGATTTCTTTAGTATTATTATTTATGCAGAGATTTGGATTGATTTTTTTGTTTGTTTAGGTTTTTGAATTGACAGAGACTTGCATGTGTTGTAAGATTAAATGATAATTATATGTAGGATTCTAGATGTTTTCGTGTATTGATTGTTTTAATTATCCACATGCAAATTCTGGAATTAACAAGTCTAAACGCTGAAGAGATCTTTCGATAATCTTGTTCTAAGGTTTCTCTATGATTGTGGAGTTGTTTTTTCATTACGTAATCATCGAATGTCATTGTAGCTCACCATTACAGCTACGAAACTGCTAACGTGATTTCTATCGTAATTGCAAGTGTTAATTGTTGAATTTGGGTCATTGATCATACTCTGTGGTACTGTTATGTATCAAGTATCATCATTTCTCTAGATATTTCTCCAATCTATAGGAAGTTGGTTAAAACTCGATCCAAACCACTTTTTTCTCACTCTTTCAAATTTATACTTGGGTGCAGTTTCGTCCTTCAAGCGCTAACGATTCACCCTTCTTCACTACAAACTCGGGTGCTTCAGTCTGGAACAACAACTCTTCTTTGACTGTTGGCACCAGAGGTACCTATATCACCTCTTGAATACAAATAAACTTATAGATGCTACAAAGATGTATTATTTGATTGACCCTTTTTTATTAAATTCGTGCCCAACAAATCTGATATAAATCTTTATCTTTATTCTACTCATTGGCTTGAAGGTTGTTTGAGAATGTAGATATGTCAAGTGATGATGTTATATTTATTATTAGGTCCAATTCTTTTGGAGGACTATCATCTCCTTGAGAAAATCGCAAACTTTGACAGAGAGCGGATTCCTGAGAGGGTAGTTCACGCCAGGGGAGCCAGTGCAAAGGGTTTCTTTGAAGTCACTCATGACATTACACACCTTACTTGTGCTGATTTTCTTCGAGGACTTGGTGTTCAGACTCCCGTCATTGTTCGTTTCTCAACCGTCATCCACGAGCGCGGCAGCCCCGAGACTCTTAGAGACCCTCGTGGTTTTGCTGTCAAGTTTTACACCAGAGAGGTTAGCTTTAGCTTTTGTCTGATACTTCCACTGTGAATCATATCGTACTTCTACTGATATCGTGTTACCGTTTGTTTGCAAATCCAGGGTAACTTTGATCTTGTTGGGAACAACTTCCCTGTCTTCTTCGTCCGTGACGGAATGAAATTCCCTGACATGGTCCATGCGCTGAAACCGAATCCCAAATCCCACATTCAGGAGAATTGGCGGATACTGGACTTCTTCTCCCATCACCCAGAGAGTTTACACATGTTTTCATTCCTCTTTGACGATCTCGGTATCCCACAGGACTACAGGCACATGGAAGGCGCTGGGGTCAACACTTACATGCTAATCAACAAAGCTGGAAAAGCTCACTATGTGAAATTCCACTGGAAACCGACTTGTGGTATTAAGTGCCTGTTGGATGAGGAAGCTATCAGAGTTGGAGGAACCAATCACAGCCATGCTACTAAAGATCTCTATGACTCGATCGCAGCAGGGAACTATCCAGAGTGGAATCTCTTTGTTCAAGTGATGGATCCTGCCCATGAAGACAAATTTGATTTCGATCCGCTTGATGTCACAAAGATTTGGCCTGAAGATGTCCTGCCAATGCAACCAGTTGGCCGCTTGGTATTGAACAAAAACATCGACAACTTCTTTAATGAGAATGAACAGATTGCTTTCTGTCCTGCTCTTGTGGTTCCAGGCATTCATTATTCAGATGATAAACTACTCCAGAGTCGGATCTTTTCCTACGCTGATAGTCAGAGACACCGTCTTGGACCAAACTATCTGCAGTTACCGGTCAATGCCCCTAAATGTGCTCACCACAACAATCACCATGAAGGTTTTATGAACTTCATGCACAGGAATGAGGAGGTAATCAGCTGTTTCAAATACTTTTAAATTTAGAATCATTTTGTCAATTTGATAATGAAATGGCTATGTTGCTTTCCAGGTGAATTACTTCCCTTCAAGGTTCGATCCAGTTCGCAATGCCCAAAAATTCCCTACAACTCCTATTGTCTGCTCTGGAAATCGTGAGAAGGTCATATTCCTCTCCGTGCCTTAACACTTAATCACAAATCTTTCAGTATTGTGCAGAATTGAAATGTTTTGTTACTTTTTTCTTAATATGACAGTGCATGATTGGGAAGGAGAACAACTTCAAGCAGCCAGGGGAGAGATACCGATCCTGGGATTCCGACAGGTAAAAACACTAATAGACTCAGTAACTCTTTGCAAAATCCAGAGTCTCACAGTTTATAACCTCTTATATTCTGTCTTTTGTCCCGTACGTTAAAGGCAAGAGCGGTTCGTGAAGCGTTTTGTTGAAGCGCTTGCTGAGCCTCGTGTGACACACGAAATCCGCAGCATTTGGATCTCATACTGGTCTCAGGCAGACAAATCTCTGGGACAGAAACTAGCGAGCCGTCTTAACGTGAGGCCAAACTTCTGAATGATACCATCTCTAGAAGACTAAGTAATTCCCCCTAAGCCAAATACATGCTCTAAGTAATGTCTTTGGTACTTGATAATAAAAACCAAACGCTTAAAGAAAGGTACTGGTTGTTTGTAATCTTTTTATTCGCAATACTGTATTAACGAATATTTTCGATGGCAAATAATAAAAGGCTATGATTATATCTGTAGCTTGAAAAGATATATAGGAGCCATTTGTTCTACTTCGGCCAAAAAAAAAAAAGCCATTTGTTCTACTCTAAATGGATTTAATTTGGTATATGTTTTGCTCTCGATTTAGTGTGCTTCCTAATTTAATCATCTAGATTTGCATCTGTGACGTGAGCTTTATAATTGGAATTTTATTGTGGTCTTATGTCAGACGCACGATCGTGATAAAAAGTAATGTCTTTGTTCATATTGATAAATTGGTATAGTCATCACGTCAAAACTTTTAACTGGTCGTATTGTATGTGCAAGATCGCATATTAAATTTATAAATTTTTATGTAAGTGGGAGTTGTGGGGTATTTTATTATTCCGCTTCTAGTGGAAATGAAAAAGATTAATGATGATGTGTGAACACACAAATTTAATTTTCTTTAATCGTTAATGTTGTAAAGCTTTAATTAGCTTATAAATTATAATAAATACAATCTGACTAATCTCATGTCTCCGGCAGTAATCTCTTTTCTTAAAGAGAACCTCAAATCAGAAGAAATTAGGCACATGGAGTCCCATGAAAACCTAAAAAATCAAATATATTTTCCTTAGAAAATCTTAAACAATCTCTTTCGTTTTATTTCGTCCCTGCTTTTTAAGTATTGAAGTTTGAAACAAAAAAATATAGAAACCTTCGCATCGTGGTTTAGCGATAGATGCTTCAAGAACAAAATTACTGCAATCGATAGAACAACTACAAATTTGAATTTTGCAAGCTCAATAAGGAGTTTAGATTTGAGAAATTTCTTAAAATACCAAGTTTTAAAGTTTTGTTAATACCATTTTTCTTCAAAAAAAAATTAAAAGCTCTGAAAATACCACAAACACAAAAATTGATTTTTAAATGAGAAACTCCCTAGGATGTCACCAAACCAAGTTTTTGTTCCTTATATACCTTTAATTTTTAAAAGTTCTTTAGATACCACTTTTTCAAAAAAAAATCAAAATTTCAAAAATACTACAAACACAAAAATTGATTTTTAAAGGTCTAGAATTTAAATTTTTGGGTTTGGATTAACTATTGTACAATTAGTGTATAATTTTAGGGGGATAGGATATAGGTTTAGGGTTTAAGGTTTAGTTTTGACCATTTAAAACTAATTTTAATTTTGTGGTATTTTGGAACATTTAAAGAAAGTGGTAAAAGAGTGGTAACTAGGGAACATTTAAAAATTAATGGTATCTAAAGAACAAAAACTTTAAAAAGTGGTATCTATGAGAATTGCCCTATTTAAATGTTTAGAATTTAAATTTTTGGGTTTGGGTTAACTATTGTACAATTATGGTATAGTTTTAGGGGTTGAGTGTAGGTTTTAGGGTTTAGAGTTTAATTTTGAATATTTAAAGTTAATTTTAATTTTATGGTATTTTTGAAACTTTTTTAAAAAATAGTATTTTTGGAACTTTTAAAATTGGTTATAGTTTTGGAAACAAAACTTGAAAATGTTGTATTTTTGAGAATTGCCCGATAAATTTACCAATTCAAGTGTTACTAGACAGACCCAAATATGGACCAAGTGTTACTAATTAACCGATTGAATCACATAATGATCCATCTTAATATTGGTCTAAATACTATATGTGTGTTAAAAAAATCCATTTTTTAGTTTAACAGGAAAAGTTACAACTTGTTTAGTTGTAGTTTACAAAGCTTTTAGATCCAAGTTGCGTACCACAAGAGATATTTATCCAATGAGATGGTATTTAACATGTGAAACGTTTGATAATGGTCCAATATATACATATAAAATTCAGAACTCTGCAATTTAACGGAATCTTAAAAAATTAACGTGTCTTGGTTATCGTTAAACAAGATCTTGGATCCAAGTTAGGAAAAGTCAATTTTCTTGATGACGAAATCAAGAAGACTTTGCTTTGATTGCATGTGACGGAACTTCTGCACGATGAAAAATGTAATTATGTAAATATCTAAGTTTTGAGGTGTATAATGTTAGTATAATTCGTGGGCCAAAGGCTTAGGTCTACCAACCAATGTACTCAAACGTAAATAATAGCGTCTCCGTAAAAAAAAAAGAAGTATAAAGGTTTTATACCTAACCAAGACGTGCGACAATCATCACATTATTTGACGTGGGCACGTTAATAAAGTATTTGACGTGCGACAATTATGACATTATACACCGTAAATAATTCGTTGCTCCACATTTTTTTTTGTTGCACTTAATGGTTCATTTTGTCTGCATTATATTAATGTCTCCCATATCTTAATACTTTTTTTATACGTTTTGGTACCTTAGGAAAAGAGATTCTATTCGCCCGGATAATAATTTTAAAATTGTGTAATCAGAATCTTCTTTTGCATCTGCAAAACTTAGCTTTCCTTGGTTAATGCTTTCCTTGCGCTTTTTAATAATATTGCATCAAATTACTTGATAAATACTGTTGTCTTCATTCAACCGTTCAAATAGCGTGATTTTACCCAATTTAATAGCTTTACGGGAGTATTAGGAAATCTTCTTCTTTTTTTTGTCGACAAGGAAATCTTCTAAAATATATATTTTTTAGTTCAACTGCGAAAAAGACTAATAATTAACATGTTAAGATATTTTTGATTAGCTTACATTAGATTTTCCGGTGATTAGCTATATAGTATAGACTGGATTTTTCTACATTAACGAGCTAAATCCATTAGTAGTGGGTTCAAAAAAAAAAAAAAATTCATATGTAAGTTACCGTTTGTGGTGGTACCCGGTTTAACACCCTCTACCTAGACCCAACTTAAGATTGAACCGATCCGGATATTATAAGGAGCAAACGAATTGGGCCTAGATAAAACGACGAAGCCCATTGTGACGACAGAAGCCCATCAAATCTAAGGTAACCGACCTCAGATACTTGGGGAAGGCGTAGAGAATATATGAGAATATTGTGTGAATCTACCTAGTTAGGATACTTTCTATACATTTCTAGGGTTTATTCTCTACAATCATTTTTAATATAAATATGTAACTTAGTCCGTCCTAAAAAAGGACCGCGACTCTCTTGAATAATACACATTCTTAGAAACACTATTTAATTCTTCTTAGTTTTTCCTGTTATTTTGCCCTCAGATCTAAAAACCTACTCGTTTGAGGAGATCGAATTCGTTCTCATGAACCCGATACCTTTAATTGGCGCCCACCGTGGGGTCTAGATTTGTTGGGCACGAATTTAATAAAAAAAGGTTAATCAAACAACCACTAGGGACCATGACGACGTTCATGATCATGGGAGGAACGAACAAAGAAGAAGGTAGCATCAGATCCATCCGACAAGAGGAAGGGCGAATACCACAGGCAGAAGAGCACCTAACCACCAGATTCGACGAAAGAGACACAACCAACTTGAGTCACCCCCACAACGACCCTCTTGTCAACAAAATCATAGTGGATAACTGCGAGGTCAATCAGACGCTGGTTGATACAGAAGTTCGGTAAACCTCACCTACCAGAGCACCCTCCACGAAAAAGAGATTCAAAAAAATAGAATACGGCGAGATCCTTAGCCTCTGACCGAATTCGCCAACCAGACGACTACTACCATCGGGTGTATCGAATTCCCAGTTCGCGTTTCAGATGTTACACGGCTAATCGAGTTCGCAGTGAGCGACACCGCCTCTGTATACAATATCATCCTTGGGACACCTTGACTTTATGACATGAAAGCCGTGGCGTCTCCCTACCACCAATGCTTGAAATTACCGACCGACCGAAGAACATATACGATCTGGGGCAGCCAAGTCGAAGCAAAAAACTGCTTTCTCCTGGAAAAAAAAAACAGAGGAGCCGAGCAGCGCTAGCCCTTCAGGTATCAGATCAAGCGGAGGAAATGGATAGGTGACCGCCGACGGAAGCCAAGAAGGTACTCACCAGAAAAATGGTCACACAGGTCGTACTTGACCTCGAGAAGACAGAACGATGCATGGGGATTGGTACTAAACTTAGCGATCTGATTCGAGACCAACTAGTAAGCCTGATATGCTCAAATTTCCCTAGATCTACTCTCTCAAATTAAGAAACCGCGTGCAGTACTTAATGTATCGAATCCACAGGGAATCAGATTAACAGAAAATATGTAAAATATGTAAATTCAATAGATTTTAAAGTTCAGATTAAGCTAAACAGAAAATATGTAAAATAAACAATTGAAGAACCAGTAAAACATGATGGTTGTAGTGCTTTAAATTCAATAAGGAGACAAACGCTAACTCTTAGGGAATTCGCATGAATTATTCGAAATTGAAGAATAAAGTTACTATAAGGATATTTATGAAGTGCAAATCTAGAACTCGAAACACTGTTGTAAATTAAATCCACTGTCGTTGCAAATACTATCTATGCCTAAACCCTAGAAAGCCAACTGTAGTTGCAAATTCAGATTGATTTAAACAAGCAATAAATTTAGGTTCGAATGTTCACAAAGATCCAAAGCCAACTGTCATTGCGAATCGAATCTTTGCTCACCTATGATTCAGTTCAGGTAATTCATTAATGTTGTCGCATCTACTAAACAACCTAGGATATCTAATTCAGGCCTAAATCAAAGTTCAAAGCAATCAAGGTGAAGAATATAAATATGATATGTGATAAGCTCAAATTAGACCTAGAGCTAAACTCTCTCAAATTAAGAGATCAGTTATAGTACTTTAGGATCGAATCCACAGGGAATCAAATAAACACAATAGATTATTAAATTCAGATAAAACTAAGCAGAAATAGTGAGAATGGAAAAAAAAGTAAACAAAGTAACCAGGATGAATGGTTGTAAATCAATTAAAAAAAAGCCAGGCACAGGGAAATCGCAGGTGAATCAGATATGCAGATGATAAATAAAATATAGGATTATGATGCACAATTCTTAAACATGAATATGAATGTAAAACCAATCAGCTTTCGCTGCAGAGATTATCTATGCTTAAATCCTAAAAGACCAAATTTCTTTGTGAATCCTAACAATCTAAACAAGCATTAAAGTTCAGCTCAATTGTTCACAAAACCCTAAACCAAATTTCTTTGCGAAAAAGAATTTTGCTCATCAAAGTCTAGATCAAGTAATCAATTAAACTGTCGTTTCTATTAATTATCCTAAGATCATATTTCAGGTCATGAATCTAAAATCAACATTAATCACAAGACAAGATGAAGAACATTCTAAAGATATTATCCTAACAATTAAATCATATCTAGCTAATCATCAAACACCTTTGAATAACCCTAAACCTAACAAGGAAACTACTCATACATGATCAAAGAAGAAAACATGATTTTATTAAAAGATATGTCTAAGAAATCAGTAAAAGAAAGCATAAGCCTAAACAATGGCTGTAAAAACGTATATATAAAGGTACAAAACCGACTAGAAACTTAAAAGTAAACATCTGGAACCTTCGGGCTTCGAACGGACTTCTTCTGATTAAGTTTTGGGCATGGTCGACATGGGTGTCGATCGACACTCAAGGTGGTGTCGATCGACACCATCTTGAAAATTAGATTCTTCGCTTCGGTTTTCGCCACTTCATTCCGCAATGCTCCAAAACTTCCAATAAACATCTTTTATGCTCCAATCGTCCAAGTACCTATAAAGACTCTAAAAGACTAGAAAAACACTAAAAGACTCTAGATAAAAGGACTTATATCATAGCTTAAACAGGGTAAAAACCATGATATATCAATATGTAACTCCCTATAGTAAATAAATTATAGCAAAACTTCATCATCCTTTGAAAACCCCTAAAACCTAATTAGGAGATTACTCAGACATAGTAATGAATAATAATCTTTTAGTATAAAATTATCTCTAGGAAAATAAAGCATACCCTAAACAATGGCTTAAGAAAACTATATATAGAGTACAAAAACGTCATGGGCCTAATTGCAAACATCTGGGACTTCTGCACCAAAAATGGAAATCTTCTAGTTCTTAAATTTTGGTCGCTCAAACGGTCGTGACGAGCGACACCCTTAGTCTGTAGATCGATATGAGTAAATTCTTGGTGTCAATCGATACAATCTTCAATGTCGATCGACACAGTCTTCAAATCTTCAATCCGAACTTGCGACTTTGACTGCTCATTCCATTATGCTCCAAAATGATCCAGTAAACACCAACTGTGCTCCAAACATCCTTGTACATAATATAGACACTAAAGACTCGAAAAACACCAAAAGACTCGAAAAACACCAAAAAAACTATAGATAAATGGACTCATATCATGGTTAAAAACCATAAAAACCATGATATATCAACTCCCCCTGACTTAGCTTTTTTCTTGGAACTATACATCGTATAGTTACCCCTTTAGGAACCACACACCGTATAGTTAATATCCTTATAGTACTTTGATGTGTCTCTAGAAGCTTAGCAGTTCTCCAGATTGATTCCAAACCCCCTAGAGAAACTCAGACATTCCGTTGCAAACCCCTTTAATTTATTCTAGGTGCAGTCTCGTCGAGGGAATATCGATTGTTGGACCTTCTAGATTCTTTCTCTTCCTTTAACACTTTCATGCATTCACCCTCTCTCTTCCCTGTGTAACTGTTTATCCAATTAAGGATATCATAGAGATGCATGCCATTTTGAACTTTTCTTCAGGAATTTTTTATTTTATTTTCGGACTTGCACTTTTCTGCTTGAACTACACTTTTCTGTAGACTTTTTTATATTTCCTTAGCATCTCTATGAATTCTATAGATCAGCTCTCATTACTGTTGTTTCTTGTGGAAGACAGGGTCATTAAGCCTTTTTATTCGATCTAAGACAATTATATCATCCTCAGGAAGAAGTTTCAAGAGTGGTCCGTCCTCGCTTTCTACTGTTCAAATATGAATCAAGTCCTGCAATTTCTAACGCCCAAGATAAGAAATTAGAGTTCATTAAGAGCGGGGTATGCAACATCCTTTCTTACGTTCTCCAGAAATCTAACTCGCTCCGTTAAACCGATCCACTTGGAGTTACCCACCTTGTAAAACCAACCAATTTTCCAATGGAAATGGTCCTTTGAGTGAAAAAAACAAAATTTTTAACTGACTCAATAAAAACTCAACAAAGAAAACATAGTTAGCAACTATCACCTCCCCTAGACTTAAACAACATTATCCCCAGTGTTATTAAATCCGAAGTGGGTAAAATAAATAGATAAGAAACAAAAACGTGTGAAAAATTGAATGAGGATTGATACCTTGGGATCGTGTCGAGCGACACGACTCTAGTGTCGATCGACACTTATAGATATATCACATTGAGCGATTTTATTTCAAAGTCGATCGATACCATGCTTTTTCTTTGTGTCGATCGACACTGAAGTCTGAAGTTCATCATCTCATTCATTCACGCGTTCATTCTCTTAAAAATCAAAACCAAAAACAAAACCAAACATAAAATTGCAAAAGAAAACAAAAATCAAAAGAAATAGTTAGTAGACTCACAAGTGGGTTGCCTCCCACGAAGCGCTTGTTTTCAGTCGTTAGCTTGACTGTGTCATGACTTACATGTTTGGTGGATCTTTAGGAGGTTTAGTTCCTCCCTTGTCCACTAGGAAACTCACTTGTGCTCGCTTTGATTGACCTTTCTTTCCAGCTCCCCCAGACTTAAAATAAACAATTTCTGGGAAAAGTTTCATCGAGTTCTCCATCATCTCTCGAACAACCGCTTCTCCTTTCTCTTTTAAATCTGAAGGAATAATAATGCAAAATTTGGTGAAAGCCTTTGAAGTTCTTTTGAGTTTCAGCTTGACATGATTCACCTCTTCTTTGCACTCCTTAGAAACCAAAAATGAATGTTGAACACATGAGGTCTTCTTATCCTTTGAAATCCTTGGTTTGTTGGCTTCATGAAGTGAAATCGCATGAGTCATCTTTATAACGTTTTGGATCTTCTTCGTGTCATCTCCAGGGTCTAAAATCAGTTTCTCTCCTTTCATGGATGTTCAACATGAAATGTCCTCTACACGGATTGTTGGGAAGAATACCTCCTTGCTGATCTTGGTGAAAGATATTCGATGATTAGGGAAATCCAAGATCGCACCAACAAATGTGAAAAATGATGCACCAAGAACCATAGGCTTAGGAGTCTTTAACATGTAGAAATCAGCGGGCAAAAATAATCTCCTATTTGAAGTTTTAAATCTGAGATGAAACCCACATGAACTACTGAAGAAGAATCAATCAGACCGACAAAATCTCTTGAAGAATGTATATTCACAATTCCCAGTTGCTTCACTACGTCATGCGATATGACATTAACATTATCTCTAGTATCCAAAAGAATGCCCTCCAATTTCATTCCATCAATAGAACATGGAATAATGAACTGCCATGGATTCTCTAACTTGGGCAGTTTCCTTAGCGATTGTTAAACTTGCTTATCGATTATCTTCGACTCTTTCTCACTGCTACGACTACTAGCTGACGCGCAAGGCTTCACATGAGCTCTTGGATATGGAAGTGGTGGCTTGTAGAAACGTTCCATAGCATTGACTGAAGTTTTTGGAAAATCTGGGCTCTTCTGCAGCTCGTGTCGAGCAAGATTGTTTTCTTGTCAATCGACAATTGCAATTTTGTTCTGTCGATCGACACGACATTCCTTGTCGATAGACACACTGGTTTCCTTTGTAACGATCAACACCATCTGAGTGTCGATCGACAGTGTCTTTGTGCCAAAAATTCCCTCTTCTTCAACTTCTTTAGACACATTGATTTGCTCCGTAGCACGTGTATTCTCTGTTTTTGACCTCAAAGCTATCATATTGGAGTGATGTATCTTCACCGATTCACTTGTTTGAGCAACTTAAGTAACGAGCTTCTTGACATAGACATTCAAACTCTCGATCTTTCCATTCAAATCCGTGTTGATCGAATCCAGCTTCCTATTTAAATCTACTGTCATCTTCTGTTGTCCTTCCAGAAGTCGCTGAATCAAGGACACCATTTTACTCTTTACAGATGGCGGTGGAGGTTTCTGATAATAAGCTGAGTCGTAATCTCTTGTGTAGCTGCTGCTCTGAAATGCCCTCTGGTAAGATCAACCATATCCATGTTGATTGTTAAACGTCTGATATCCGGATCCATTTATGTAGTTTACATCTCCAGGCTTGAATGTCTCAACTTCCTTTGCGAACTGAAGCGTCTTCTTCCTAACTAGAAGATCGTGCATCAAATCGAGTTTCTTCGTAACCTCTGCAAGTTGATTACCATTGATGTTCTTTCCCAACTGGCTCCTCTCGAAATCAACGTTCTTCGTAGTGTTGTTGTTAGCCAGATTCTCTATTAATCTCAAGGCAGCCTCTGGAGAATTGGTGTTGAAGTCTCCAATACTAGCAACATCTAAAGTCACTGCGTATGATATTACTATTCCTCTGAAGAAGATGCATACCCATGATGAAGAAAGTCCCTCTGGTAACCCTTGAACCTTTCCTATGCAGCCTCAAATGCTTCGAAGTCTCCCTGCTTGAAGTTGGTGATCTTAGCTCTGAGCTCCTCTGACTTCGTGCAATCAAAGATATTGCTTAGGAAAGCATTCTCCGTGTCCTCCCAGTTAGTAAGCGAGCCTAGTGGAAGCACTCTCAACTAATTCTTTGCTTCCCATGTAGAGAGTAAGGGAAAAGCTTGTAGAACAAATAATTCTCAAAAACTTTGTTTGCTTTTATGCTAGACGCCAGATCTTTAAATCTCTCGATGTAATCCATTGGATGCTCGTGAGACAAGTGAGAAGTATGCAGGCTTCAGCTCGAAGTCGTTTTTCTGGAACGTTCGAGGGTGAATCGCAGACCGATTGGCGTAGAACTACTCAGGTATGTTGAAGTTTGCAAGTATGCGATTCAAGGCAGGGTGCCGAGCGACACCAGCTTGGTATCGATCGACACCTCTATATGCGTCTTGTTGAGCGACAGCCAGACTGTGTCGAGCGACACGCTATAATTCTTAGCGTCGAGCGATTTCTTTGTTCTGTCGCTAGACACGCTGCTGTTCTTCACGAGCGAGTCGATCTTCTTCATCGCGCATTTGCTGCTCAATGAGCTCCTTGATGATCACGTTTCCTTCAGCATCGAGCCTCTGTCCATCCTCGTTGTATCGATTTCCTTCTCGAACAACCCGTCCTTTCTTTGAAACAGAATCGTCTGCGCAACCATCTTCTTAGCTTCGTTTGTTTCTTTTCTGTTGGTTCGTTCTAAACGCGCGAGATCCTGAAGTTCAAATCCAACTAGCTCTCTTTCTGTGTTGCTCCTTGTGATGCGATTAGGTATTCACCTGAAACACAAAGATTAAAAACTAGTTAAATAAAACAAATAAAAATAAAAACTTAGACAAAATTCTAATAATATAAATCTAATGTTTATATCCGCGGCAACGGCGCCAAAATTTGATATGCTCAAATTTCCCTAGAGGTACTCTCTCAAATTAAGAGAACGCGTGCAGTACTTAGGGTATCGAATCCACATGGAATCAGATTAACACAATAGATTTTAAAGTTCAGATTAAGCTAAGCATAAAATATGTAAAATAAACAATTGTCGAAACCGTAAAATAGAGTAATTGCAGTGCTTTAAATTCAATAAGGAGACAAACGCTAAAACTTAGGGAATTCGCATGAATAATTCCGAATAGAAGAATAAAGTTACAATTGGGATATTTATGAAATGCAAATCTAGAACTCAAAACACTATTGTAAAGTAAATCAACTGTCGTTGCAAATACTATCTATGCCTCAACCCTAGAAAGCTAACTATTGTTGCAAATTCAGATTGATTTAAACAAGCACTAAATTTAGGTTTAATTGTTTACAATTATCCAAAGCCAACTGGCGTTGCGAATCGAATCTTTGCTCACCTATGATTCATTTCAAGTAATTTGATAATGTTGTCGCATCTACTAAACAACCTAGGATATCTAATTTAGGCCTAAATTAGTGTTAAAAAAAAATCAAGGTGAAGAATATAAATATGTTATGCAACTCCCTATAGTAAATAAATTCTAGCAAAACTTAATCATCCTTTAAAAATCGTAAAGCCGAACTAGGAGATTACTCAGACATAGACATGAATAATAATCCCTCAGTATAAAATTATCTTTAGTAAAATAAAGCCTATCCTAAACAATGGCTTACGAAAACTATATATAGAGTACAAAAACATCATGGGCATAATTGCAAACATCTAGGCCTTCTGCGGAAAAAGCAAAAATCTTCTTGTTTTGAAACTCTTGTCGCTCAAACGGTCATGTTGAGCGACACCATTAGTCTGCCGATCGACACGACTAAATTCTTGGTGTCGATCGACACAGTCTCCAAATCTTCAATCCGAACTTTGGACTTTTGACTGATCATTCAATTACGCTCCAAAATGATCCAAAAAACATCAGTTGTGCTCCATACGTCCTTGTACCTAATAAAAACACTAAAGACTCGAAAAACACCAAAAGACTTTAGATAAATGAACTTATATCATGGTTGAAAACCATAAAACCCATGATATATTAAAGCCTACTCCGACAGAACGTCTTGAACTTTGCTTGGACAGTAGAGGATATGAAAGAAATCGATCCAAAGATCATTTGCCACAAACTCAACGTCGATCTGTCCCATTGACCGATCAAGCAGAAGAGAAGGAAAATGGGACCGGAACGATCGAGGGCAATCAATGCGAGGTGGAAAGGCTACTCGGAGCAGGGTCGATAACCAAGGTAAAATACGTTGATTGGCTTGCCAATCCAGTAGTTGTGAAAAAGAAGAATAGGAAATGGAGGATATGTGTCAACTTCACCGACATAAATAGGACCTGTCCAAATGATAGTTTTGCCTCTTCCCCATATTGACGGGCTGGTCGAGGCTACTGCCAGAACTGAACTACTATCCTTCATGGATGTCTTCTCCGGATACAACCAGATCATGATGCATCCGGACGATAGGGAGAAGATAACCTTAATCACGGACATGGGTATTTACAACTACAAGGTCTTGCCATTTGGCCTCAATAATGCCAGCGCAACCTATCAACGCTTAGTAAACCGCATGTTTGCCGATCAACTCAGTCAATCTATGGGGGTTCATATCGCTGACATGCTTGTAAAATCGGCGAAAGCTAAAGACCAAATCGGGCATCTTAGCAAATGATTCGATACGCTTAACCTTTACAGCATGAAGGCGAATCCGGCTAAATCCACCTACGCAGTCACATCGGGAGAATTCATCAAGTATTTAGTAATGGAGCGCGGCATCGAAGCAAATCCGAAGCAGATCTCTGCTGTCCTGAATTTACCATTGCCTCAAACTCAGAAGAAAGTCCAAAATCTGACTGGACAGATTACCGCCTTCAATCGCTTCATATCATGGTCAACAGACAGAAGTATACCCTTCTACCAGTTGTTTCGAGCAGGCATTTCTGACCTAAAAGAGTATCTGACCACACCACCTATTTTGGTCAAATCGGAAGAGGGCGAAATATTATACCTTTATATCACGGTGTCTACCTCGGCTGTCAATGGGGTCTTAGTGAGAGAAGATCGAGGAGAGCAGAGGCTTGTCTTTTACGTGAGAAAGGCCTTGAGCAGTGCGGAGATAAGGTATACCACGATGGAGAAGCTGGCATTGGCTCTGCTGATATTGGCGAGAAAATTATGTCCTTATTTCCAATCACACACTATAGAGGTATTAACTAACCACCCACTTCGAGCTATACTCCATTATCCTAACCAGTCCGGGCGGTTAATCAAATGGGTGATTGAGCTGAGCGAGTACAACTTAATCTACAAGGGACGTCTGAGCGCTAAGTCTTAAGTCTTTGCCAATTTCATAGCATAACTCCCTAAGGGAGAAATTATCAAGATATCCAATAAAGAAGGATTCTGGATTCTGCACGTCAATGGCTCTTCATCACGTTGAGGGTCCGGGGTAAGAATACGACTGAAGTCTCTGATGGGCGAGATCATTGAGCAATCATTCTGATTGGATTTTAAAGCATCCAACAACGCGGCAGAATATGAAGCCTTGATCGCGGGTCTGTGACTTGTTGAGGTCTTAGAAGCTAAACGGCTAAAAGTAGCAAACTAATTCAACGGAGAATACGAGACCAAGGATACTAAGATGAACGCTTATCTACGGGTAATAACAGAACTTGCAGCTCACTTCGATAACTTTGAGCTCAGGAAAATTCCTCTTAACGAGAACTCGCCGGCAGATGCCCCGGCAGCCTTTGCAGCACTGGCCACGAAGTTAGATATCAGGCGAGTCATCCCCGTAGGTAACATGCCGATATAAATTCAACCTTGGCACAGTTACCCATCATGATGGTCGATGATCCGGAATCATCCGCCGAGACTTTGGCCAAAGCTAACAAAGAATTCGAAAAAGATTGGAGGGAAGACATTATCCTGTATATAAAGGAAGGAGAACGTCCAGAAAACAAGGGGAAGGCTCGGCAACTGCAAGCTCAATGCGCTCGTTACACTATCTTTAAAGATGAGTTATACTGGTAGAGCATGTCAAGAGTAATAATGCGATGCATTGCTAGAGGTGAAATCTACAGAGTAATGGCTAACACCCACGACGGCGACGGAGGCAACCATTTGGAAGGTTGATCTTTAGCACTAAAAATTGAGGAAGCTCGGGTTCTTTTGCAGACCATGATGGTAAATTATCAGGAATTTGCGGATAAATACAAAGCTTTTCAACGCTATGCCACGATGAATATAGCCCCAACGTAGGAATATTCATCCGCTACGATCGCCTATCCATTCATGCGATGGGCAATGGACACCGTAGGACCACTCCACGCCTCGAAGGGGAAGAAGCATATCTTCGTAATGACCGACTACTTCACAAAATGGGTCAAAGCCGGAGCCTTCGTAACCATCAAAGGAACAAAAGTAGAGGATTTTGTCTACACAAACATTATATGTCGACATGGGGTACTTAACAAGATCGTTAGTGACAACGGTCTGAATTTCGTGGATGGCGTGTTCAATAAGTTTGGCAAAAAATGGGGGATACAATTAAGCACTACGACCCCTTACTTCCCCCAAGGAAACAGACAGGCTGAATCTAAAAAAAAATCTCATAAGCGGACTCAAAAAGAGATTCAGCAAAATAAATGGAGTCTGGACTAATCAGCTCGACGTATTTTTTTTGTCCCACCAAACTACACCTCGACGCTCCACTGGGTAAATGCCTTTCTTCTTGTCTCATGGAGTAGAAGCCATGGCACCCACCGAAGTAAACGTATGAAGCATACGTCACGTGCTCATGACAGGAAACCAGGACGTCAACGACGATAAAATGGTGAAACAGTTGGACGAGCTGGAAGAAAGTCGGGATCAGGCTCTACTAGGAATACAAAATTATCAACAACTAGCCGCTAAGTATTACAATAAGAGGGTCCGCAACTAATTCTTTGAGGTGGGTGACCTCGTATTACAAAAAAATTAGGCACAAAATGGGAAGGACCCTATCTGGTGTCAAAAGTCGTTAAACCAGGAGTTTAAGAGCTCCTCGAAATGGATAGCAAGGAGGTCAGCAACTTGTGGAGCGCATGGAACTTTAAAAAGCACTACTACTAGCAAAAAAAAAAGTAAAAAAACGTCGGCATATATGCCTTCTCTATTTCTTGTATTTGAACTGCGAGCGACTTGATCCTTCTCTTAAAGAGAAGGTACATAGGCAGCCCCTCATAAGGGCACAGTTGCGATTTCAATAAAAATATAAAGTTACTTTTATACTTAGTACATTCAGCCATTACACACCCAAAAGTGGTTTACTAGAAGCGCAATAAGTATTCTATAAACTTCTAACAAAATATCGGTATGGCCAAGTCGTCCATATTCATAACTAAGGTGAAAATCTCTCACATCGGTGCCCTGACCAGGTATCCGATCACTAATACATACTTCCCATAAGTATAGTGGTACTTAAACCCGTATATTTAAGCCGACCTCAGTTCTGCATAACCTCTATGATCGTTAAAGTAGACGAC
This sequence comes from Draba incana, assembly GCA_963576765.1. Lineage (NCBI taxonomy): Eukaryota > Viridiplantae > Streptophyta > Magnoliopsida > Brassicales > Brassicaceae > Draba > Draba incana. The sequence goes on from OY755206.1 coordinate 25,536,221, forward strand.
TCGGATTGCATACTTTTCAATGACTTAGAAAACAACGAGGTAAGCCGTACATTTCTGTGCACTCATAGGAAATGTTCGAAAGAACAGATAAACCAAAGGGACTGTCAATCCCGACCTCGAACATATACGAGTGGAACGAATAAATTCTTTATAAAAATGTTATCTTATTAATAAGTGTCAAAACACTCGGATTACATACGAGAATTTAAATAAAAACAAATTTCTTAATATGGAAAAAACAAGAACCACGAATGAGGTGTCTTAGCAGCAACAATATCTCTTTTGCAATCCACCGAGGACGCAGTCGCTTCAACAACCTCGAAAGAATTGAAGATGCCCTACGAAATACGCCTCTGTGGAGCCGTTCTCGCTTCCTCATTGTCCCTAGTTCTCCGAGCTACATCAAGTAATTCTTCGACATTTTGAGGTGACATCGAAGAAAGTGAGCTCGGCGGGTCGAAATCAAACTCTTCAGCCTGCTCTCTGTTCCTATCCCTGACTTCGACGTATCGGGAGTGCAACATATTGGGGACATCAACCCCGAGCTTCTCTAGCTCGTCGACATGCAAAAGGAACCAAAAACCTCACACATTTGGGCCACAAAGTGGTCACGATGATCCCGCCTGCCGATCCAAAGTTCTAGCTCGTCTGCACGATCGGCCCAGAAGTCTATATGCTTATGTAAAGCCTTCTCCAACATCTTGGTCAATTCCCTCCATGATTCACATGAGAACCAAAGCCTCTCTTGCTTTTCTCCAACCATGGCCAGATGCCCTTTCAATGATGCGATGTTTGCACATTCTACTTTGAGGTGCAACTTTACCTCGGAAAGAGCTCTACTTAGTTCGGCAATCTTTAGCCGAGTTCTTCAAATTGGTGAGCGCCTCTCGGTCGGAGTTCAACCTGGAGGACGTTGCGTTCCCCACCACAGTCTCGTACGAACTAGTGAGGTGGTTGACCAAGTTTATCATCTGAAAAGAATACATAAAAGAGTAAGAATCATGAATAGAAATCAAGAAGAAAACAACGAAAGCGTTATCAAACCTCGTTGGTGTTCGTAGTAACCGCCTTATATTGTGAGGGCAACGCCATATCTTCGGGATTGGGAGCAACCTCCGGGACCTTAACAATCGTCTTGATCAGCAAAGGATAAGTTAAAGGGTCTGACATCGAAAAGGGCACTACCGGAGACTCGGATGATCCGACTATCTCATCAGCTAAAACCTGGACGAGATTGACTTCGGACTTCCGCTTTCTGCACCACCGATGGTTGTTGTTCTCCATGTTACAACTCGAAGGAAAGAGTTGTCCAGAAAAGAAGGATAGAATTAGGGTTCGTTGAAAACGTTATGAGAGGAAAAGAAGACCTAGGCTGTGTTATTTATAACCTGAACTGGAAAGAGAAAAGGAAAATTGAAGTGTCTTTCTCGCGATTCGTCAAAAACGACGGTTATGGATGCCACGTATAATGTCAGGGCATTTATTTGATGGAAGTAGTTTTGACCATTCGTTTTAAATGAGCATAGCGGTTCCGCATTAAAAACTGCCGCGTCCATTCATCGCCTGTCAGACCAAATGACCTGGTATTTGCCTCTTGGAGAATCAAACAGACGTGTCGATTCAATCCTAAGACGAATCAACTTCTTCAACACGATTTGTCTGACCTCGAGTATCGCACTCGAAGGCCGAACTCCAGGGGGGCTTATTGGTGGTACCGAGTTTGACACTCTCTACTCATACCCGACTTAAGATTGAACCGACCGGATATTTATACGGAGGAAACGAATTGGGCCTAGGTAAAGCGAGGAAGCCCATCGTGAAGATAGAAGCCCATCAAATCTAGGGCAACTGACCTCGGATACTTGGGGAAGACGTTGAGAATATATGAGAATATTGTGTGAATCGACCTAGTTATGATACTTTCAATACATTTCTAGGGTTTATTATCTACGATCATTTTTAATATAAATATGTAACTTAGTTCATCCTAAAAAAGGACCACGACTCTCTTAAATAATACACATTCTTGGAAACACTCTTTAACTCTTCTTAGCTTTTTTCGTTATTTTGTCCTCAGATCTAAAACCTTATTCATTTGAGGAGATCGAGTTTGTTCTCACGAATCCGGTACCTTCAGTTTGATTTGATGATGAAGCATCAAAACTGAGCGAGTTACCACCACCTATTAAATCCGGACGACTCTAAACGGATCTATTTATAGACTTTCCATAAATAGAACCTTGCATCAAAGAGACGACACTTCATATAAAGAAGCTTTCAAGAACATATCTCGCTTCAATCCACATCGTGCATCCTATCTTTGGTTCAATGGAAAGTGCCCTATCAGCTAACCTTTTAACAACATACTTGACCACGGTTTTAGTAAGTTGGAGTGAGACATCTCTTGATCTCGCTTATATCAATTCAATATTACCATAAACCTCATAATTGAAAATCAAACCAAAATTTTTCTTTCGTTCTTCATTTAAATTTATTTTTCTTTTAAAGAACCTGTATTTTGTTCTTCTCGGCTACTTCTTCTAACCAAGAAAAACAACCTAATTTTTTCCTTTTGGATTCCTTTTCTTCAAAATAAATAAATAATAGATTCTGATTTTCTCTATTTTACACTGCTTTTGGATTTTAAGAAAAGCCTCAATATTTTTGGATTTTAAGAAAAGCCTCAATATTTTAGTTTTTTCACAATGAAGCTAGGTAGCCCTGGGCACGAAGCAAATAATAGGGAAAATGCAGGTATCCGTGATCCGATCCGTTTTAAACGGATATTTAATTTTCCGATCCGATCCGATCCGTGAATTTTCGAGTATCCGAAAATTCGGATATCCGAATTTTTTTTAGATATCCGCGGATATCCGATTCGATCCGTGAAAAATCAAATATCCGAACTTTTTTAAGATATCCGTAACTATCCGATCCGATCCGTGAAAATTTTAATTATTATTTATTCATAATAAAAATAAAATATTTAACAAAAATGAATGAGTTGAGTATAATTTTTCACGCTTGTACATCTATAATAACAAAAATAATAATAACTAATTATATACATTAGATATATATTTTATATTATAATATATTTAACGGATCAGATCGGATATTCGGTTTTTCTAAAATGATATTTGCGATTTGCTTTGTTTTTTTACGGATCGCCCAATTTAATATTTGCTTTGCTTCGAAACTTTACGGATATTTGATTTTTTCGGTTTGGATCGAAACGAATCGCGGATCGAATCGTATTTAACGGATTTTTTGCCTAGCCCTAAAGCTAGGTATGGGAAGACGACTCTATTTTGTTTCTTCAAGAATAATAAAAAAATCCCAACGCCCATATGAGTGACCTAACAAAAACCTTTTAATGGTTGCGACTTGTGACTGGTCATATTCGATCCATTTGTAAACAAAGTTGTCGTTTTTTGTCTGTTAACAGAATTTTATATAGTTCAGTTGATTAGAGAACTAAGTTGAACATTTAAAACTAAAAGAAGATATTTAGATCTTAACCACCTGTCCTATCTGAATATTTTTGTTTAATCCGAAAGAAGACGAAATGTTAGTCATTAGCCTTATCCTCGGTGTAAGTAGAAATATTCAAAAAGTTATTTCATTTTTTTGACAACAAATTAAAAACTTGTAGAAGATAATATGAAGGGTCCGATTGGTAACCTAGTTTTTTAAAAGCTGGAGCGGTAAACTTTATAGCATAGTGCAAAGCTGTATAGATAAAGATTTGAGATATATTTTTATAAATAAAGATTAGTGTAATAGTGTTGGTAAAATTTTCGTGATTGGTACAATCTAAAGTGGTACAATCTAAAGCGGTACAAATTAAAAAGTGGTTGTAAGATTATAAAGATTCTACCAATCTAACCCGAAAATATATCACAGAAGTAACCAATATTTCTTGGTAGTCCTGTAATTAAATAGCTCCATGTTAAATTCCAACTTCTTATATAGTAGGATCCAATTTTGCTTGTTTTTAAACGAAGAAAAAATATACAATGTGACGCGCGCACACAAACTTTGTATGTATTGGAGAAAAAAAAGGAGAGGTTAAAATTGATTGAAGCTAGAGGTGAATGATAATATATGTGGAGTGTACCTAATTGAAATATGAGACAAAACCCAAGTGGAGAAAAGGAAACACAGTCAATCACCACTTGTTTCGCTTTTTTAGGTTACCATTCTCTGTGTTTTGGATAGTAACACTTGCGTGTTCCTATCTTTTGATAATTTACGTTTAGTATGAAAACTATTGCGATTTTATAAATATATTATATAGGGGATTAGTGAGCTAATCCTATTATAACGTCCTACTTTTTTTATGAAAACTCTGGCTGGAACTTTTTATCGTCGAATTATAAAATAGAGAATATATGAAGCAATTGTTTTGCCTAACAAAAAGTTAAGAATTTTCTATTATATGTTAGCAGTGGCATCTATTCACGAGACGAAGATGGTATTGGTTGCAAAATACCACCCATTATATTATTCAATAATCACGATTTGATTAGTAAAATAGTTTTTTTTTGTTAACACAGTCGAGGGACGAACCTACTCCCCCACTTGTTTATTTTTTTACCTAATAAGTAATAACTATTCGCTAGAAAACCGTTGCAAATAGAACAATCGAACAAGTTTTCTACCAATGAACGAAAAATTCTTTAATTTTATTTTAAACTATGGATGCAAATGGTTGACATATTAGAGGAATAAATTTTGGTAGAATATGATATTTTTCTCCATTACTCTATAATTCCACCATTTGAGTTGAATTTATTTTCATTTAAAATTTAAGAAGTTTCATACAATAGATGAAAAATAAGACAAATTTTTCTAGATTCATCTAGATTTGTTACTCTTAATAAAAGGAGAAGAATATGATGAAATAAAGTTGGAGGAAAAATATCCCCTTCCATTTTTTTTTCCTTTTATTAATTTTTTTTTTTCACCTACAACCATTTGCATGTTTAAACCGAAACATATATTTTTCTAAAGTTAATTTTAGTACCTTTGATAAAATAAGACAAGGCCTATAGTCACATAGTTTGAGATGTCCCTATCTCGTTGTTAGCTTACTGACAGTACAATTTGATCTAAAAAAGCATAACAATTTTGTTCTCTTGTTTATGGGTTATTAAACCATCATTATTATTCACGACAAACAAATCTAATTTTTTACTGTATTTTAAAATATGGCAAACGATTCACAAACTCTACAATGACCAATTTTACCTTGCACCACAAAGAATTAGATAATTTTACATATTATGTTTACGATAGACATTATAATCTTTGATTCTTTATAATACTCAAAACTATAATGAATGACTCTACATACACCATGTAAATAAAAAAACATGTATTAAATCAACATGATATATTTGTCTGTCAATATGTGCTAATTTTTTTTAAAACATGTAAAGAATTAATCAAGGCCATTTAGATTCTTTGATTTACTATATAATTATAAAAGTATAAGACTGTAGATAATATTCGTTTGACAACATGTAACAAAATGACTTAATTCGATGGACAATTGGACAAACATAAAACAGTAGTAATATTTATTCAAATAGCTAGCAACAAGGGTCTAGAAAATGGAAATTGATTCGCTTTGGTCATCACCATAATAAAATGTTAGAAGAATCATTCTTCAAATATAAAGCTTTTGAATAAATTGGCGAAATTAGATATAAATTATTTTGAAGATACGTACAGCCATTATATTTGATTGTTAGGATCTTATTCTACCACTAATTGAATCAAACGAATCATAATAAACCAATGTATATTATCATTAGTCAGCGGAGGAAAAAATCTTTAATTCTATTCATTGATTAAAGAAACAAAATGCTTTTAACTATTTCACTCATGGTTATATTTTAATTCTGTTTTTGTCGAATGTACATCTGTATAAAGAACAATACAACAAATAAGTATCATTGATTATTGGCGATAATCTGTGTAAGTGACGTTTTCTAAATCAAAAAAGAAAATAGTTTTGACTTTTTTTAACATAAATAGAAACTCACTGCCCAAAGACATTGGTATTGCTCATTTGTTTATTCCTTCTCTTAGCGTTGTTGGAATCTTCTCTCTCTCTCCTCCAGTCAAAAACCCAATCAGCCTGGAAGAGAGAGAAACAGAGAGATTGTCCTGGAATGTGATAGATTACGAAGTAACCAGAAGAATCAAAAACAAAACAAAATTCTCATTTCGCTATGTCCCGATGCACAGACGAAGAGAAGAGATAACGATCCACAAATATTTATATTCTTCATTTTATTTATTTTCTAAAATTTCTTTCTTTCTTTTCATCTTCCGTCCGTACTTATTCATCAGACATAACCCATCAGACATCTTTTCACAGCTTTCTTTTCTTCTTCCTCTTTTGGTTTTGAGATTTGGGTATTTTCTTTCTCTTTCTCATCTGTTCCTTCTGTCTGAGACAAAAAATTGCAAGTAATAAAGGGAATTTAAAATCAGAAATCACTCGAGGAAGGAATCTTCAAGAATCTCTCAATCTTGTGAGTTTTGCGTTTCCTCCCTTTCTTCTAATTTTGTCTTCTAAAGCTTAAAGGTTTGATCTTTCGTTAAGACCGAAGCTGATTAGTTAATAAAGTTCCTTTTTTTCCTATTGGGGTTTTATTGTGTTGACCAGCTTGAAACAAAAAGTTAGTTTTTTTTTGTCATCATGAATTAGATTTAAGTAAGATTTGTGCTTGATTCGTAAATTGTTTCTGAAAATGTAAGCAAGATGAACATAAAAACAAAAAAAAAAAAACTCGATTTTGACTTAGTTTTCTCTGTTTGAATATGTAAATGTTTTTTTTTCAGTTGGTGCTTCATTGATTACATATCAATGGAAGATAGTTTTGTTCAAAGTGAGAACTCGGTTATGGACAGTGAGTTTATGGAAGGATTATTACTAGATGGTTGCTGGTTAGAGACAACAGATGGATCTGAGTTTCTCAACTTAACAACTCCACCAACTTTTGATCCATCTTCATTCATGTGGTCTCCTACTCAAGATACATCAACAATCTGCACATCAGGAGTAGTCTCATCTCAGATGTACAGTCAAGATTCCGTCGAAAGATCGAATCTTGACGAGTTTCAGTGGAACAAAAGATGGTGGATTGGACCAGGAGGTGGTACTTCTTCAGTTACTGAAAGATTGGTTCAAGCAGTTGAGCATATTAAAGATTACACCACTGAGAGAGGCTCACTGATTCAGTTATGGGTTCCGGTTAACCGAGGCGGTAAGCGCGTTTTGACTACAAAGGAACAACCTTTTAGCCATGACCCGTTGTGTCAAAGACTCGCAAACTATAGAGAGATTTCAGTGAATTATCACTTCTCTGCTGAGCAAGATGATTCCAAGGCTTTAGCTGGTTTGCCTGGAAGGGTTTTCTTGGGGAAGTTACCTGAATGGACTCCTGATGTTCGGTTTTTCAAGAGCGAAGAGTATCCGAGAGTCCAACACGCTCAGGACTGCGATGTACGTGGAACGTTGGCGATTCCAGTGTTTGAACAAGGTAGTAAGATTTGTTTAGGTGTTATTGAAGTTGTGATGACTACTGAGATGGTTAAACTTAGACCTGAGCTTGAAAGCATTTGCAGAGCTCTTCAGGTTTGTGTCCCTTCCCCATAAAGCTTTCAGCTTTTGCTTTCGAAATGGTTTTGTTAAGTCGGAAGAATGTTTGTCGTTGCAGGCAGTTGATCTTAGAAGCACCGAAGTACCGATTCCGTCTTCTCTAAAGGTAATCAACGAAAAGAAACTACGCAAAGTTCTTTTAAGTTCTGGTTTTTGAGTATAAACAAGATTGTTTCTTCTTTATGCAGGGATGTGACTTATCTTACAAAGCTGCATTACCCGAAATCCGAAACCTTTTACGATGTGCTTGTGAGACGCATAAACTACCTTTAGCTCAGACATGGGTTTCTTGTCTCCAACAAAGCAAAAGCGGGTGTCGTCACAACGACGAGAACTACATCCATTGCGTATCAACGGTTGACGATGCTTGCTACGTTGGTGATCCAACGGTGCGCGAGTTTCATGAAGCTTGCTCTGACCATCATCTCTTGAAAGGCCAAGGAGTTGCAGGACAAGCGTTTTTGACCAATGGACCTTGCTTTTCCTCTGATGCCTCTAACTACAAGAAATCTGAGTACCCTCTCTCTCACCATGCAAATATGTATGGGTTACATGGCGCGGTTGCAATTCGCTTGCGTTGCATCCATACGGGCTCTGCTGATTTCGTGTTGGAGTTCTTTTTGCCCAAAGACTGTGATGATCTAGAGGAACAGAGGAAAATGTTGAATGCTCTTTCGACTATTATGGCACATGTACCTAGAAGCTTAAGGACTGTTACAGATAAAGAGCTAGAAGAAGAGAACCAAGTGCTAGAAAGGGAAGAGATCGTAACGCCAAAGATAGAGAACACATCGGAACTACATCATCCGAACCAAAGCTCCTCCTCATGGAGCGCTTCTTTCGAAGAAATCCAGCGTAGTTGTAATAGTAATCCTCAAAATCTTGGATTAGTATTTGATGGAGGAGATAATCTCCCAAATGATGGGTTTGGCTTGAAAAGAGGTTTTGACTACACCAGAGATTCTAATATCAATGAGAGCGGCGTTTTCTCTAGTGGCGATTTCGGTAGAATGGCTGAGAAAAAGCGTACGAAAGCAGATAAAACCATCACTTTGGATGTTCTTCGACAGTATTTTGCAGGGAGTCTGAAAGATGCAGCCAAGAATATCGGTGGTAAGCAGCGTTTTTATATCATCTTGAATTCAATTTATCGTAAAAAAAGTCGTAAGATTGATCTCATTTATCGAAAATTTTCAGTTTGTCCAACGACCTTGAAGAGAATATGCAGACAACATGGGATACAAAGATGGCCTTCAAGAAAAATCAAGAAAGTGGGACATTCGTTGCAGAAGATCCAACGTGTAATTGATTCGGTTCAAGGTGTTTCAGGTCCTCTTCCGATAGGTTCTTTCTACGCGAATTTCCCGAACTTAGCCTCACAGTCACAAGAACCATCACAACAAGCCAAGACCGCGCCTCCTCCTCCTCCTCCTCCACCGCTCAAGTCCCCTGTTTCTTCATATAGTCACAGTTCAAACTCAAGCCAATGTTGCTCCAGCGAAACCCAACTAAACAGCGGTGGAACGACCGATCCTACTTCAACCGATGTGTTGAAGAAAACAAACAGGGAAATGGAACTTCAAAGTTCGAGTCTTGACGAGACAGTACTGACTCTCTCTAGTTTAGAAAACATGCCTCAAGGCACAAACTTGTTATCATCTCAAGATGATGACTTTTTGAGGATTAAAGTTAGTTACGGAGACGAGAAGATCAGATTTCGGATGCGGAATTCGCCGAGGTTAACAGATTTATTCTGGGAAATCGGAAAGCGGTTTAGCGTAGAGGATATGAGCAGGTATGATCTAAAGTACTTAGATGAAGACAATGAATGGGTTTTGTTGACTTGTGATGAAGATGTAGAAGAATGTGTAGATGTTTGCAGAACCACACCGAGCCATACCATTAAGCTTCTACTTCAGGTTTCTTCTCATCATTTCAATGAACGTTCTTCTGCTAATGGGCACAGTTTATGGCACTAAGAAGGGTTTTTGTGTTCTGTTTTAATTGTTCATAAATTTTATATTTGGTTTTGTTTATGGAACATTACTAGGAGGTGCTTTTGTTTTCTTTTTTAAAAAAAGCACCAGAGAGAAGAAGAAAAAAACATGTAAAGATCCTCTCTTCCTAAGAAAATTGAAGATTGGTGTTTTTTTTTTTATATATAATAGTTTCCTCTGTGATAGGGCCGGCCCTGGGCCAAGCCCGTTGAAACAATGGCCTATGGCCCAAATTGTTTTTCTGTTTTTTTTATTACAAATTGGTCCCCGATTTTATTTGATTTTGCAGAAAAAGGTCTCAAATTTTGAAATGTATCTTAAAAACCCCATTTTTTTTTGTTTTGCTTTAGGCCCCCACAAGTCTAGGACCGGCCCTGTCTGTGATACATATTTAAAAAAAACTCAATTGTTTTCCGTAATTATCATATACATTTTAGGAGGAAAATAGTGTTATGTATATAAAATACTAAAAGAAAAACATTTACCAAATTACATATATTTGTTTTCTGAGAAAAAAAAAACTCATTTTTACAAAACACAAAACCAGTAACCAAACTGAAATTTTCTTTAAAATCTTTGATGTTTCTACGAGTGACGTGGCGTTCTTGTGACTTCCGGTGAAGTGGAAGAGACGTTTCGAGCTTCATGAGACCGACTCTGTGCGGCTAAGTACTCAAGTGCAACAACTATGTCACCTATAAACGGTCGATAATGAGCTTCTTCGTTTAGACACATTGCGATTATCGCAATCGCATAGTTTAAACATCGTCTCGGGTATTTTCCTCGCAGAGATGGATCAACTAATTGTCCAAACTTCTTCTGATCCTTGAGGTGTGGACGTGACTGCATAAAGAAACAGAAAGGCAAATTCGGTTAACAGGAATCGATTTTGAACTTAGTTTTAATCCGGTTTAGTCTTTTTACTTACCCAAGTAACAAGATTTTGCTCGCCTTGCTTTTGACTCATATCAATAGCTTTTCTCCCAGTAATCAGCTCAAGTAACACTACCCCGAAGCAGTAAATATCCGATTTAACGGTTAATTTCCCACTCATCGCGTATTCAGGAGCACAATAACCATAAGTTCCCATGACACGGGTCGATACATGAGTTCGATCTCCTACTGGACCGAGTTTCGCCAATCCGAAATCCGAAAGTTTTGGATTAAACTCTTTGTCTAACAATATATTTGCGGATTTCAAATCGCGGTAAATCACAGGCGGGTTAGCTGTACAATGAAGATACTCTATACCCCGAGCTGCACCAACCGCGATTTTCATTCGAGTATTCCAGCTTAAGGGCTCTTCATTTGACTGAAGATCTGAAAAGAAGAATTTACAAATTTAAATATCCTTAATAAAACAGTAAAAAACATTTGAATAAATTTGGAGTTAAAGTGACTAACCAAAAAGATGATCTTCTAAGCTTCCCATTGGCATGTATTCATAGACAAGAAGCCTTTGATCACCAGAAGTACAGTAACCAATCAAAGTAACGAGATTTGGATGATGTAATAAGCTAAGCATGAGAACTTCTACTATGAATTCTCTATTCCCTTGAAGCCCATCTGGATTCAGTTGCTTAATAGCCACCACCTACATCAATAAGGCAAAATTACATCAAAATCTCTTTTTTTCTTCAAAGAGTTTTTAGTAAGAGTGAGAGATCTGACTTGTCCTGAATCTAAACGTCCTTTGTAAACTCTCCCAAAACCTCCTTCTCCGAGCAAATTCACTTCTCTGAAGTTTCTTGTAGCTGCGGCTAACTCCTTGAAGGTGAAGCTACTTGCTCCACCTCCAGGCATTGCACTATTCACCTTTCCGTTTACTACTGTTCCAATTCCGACAAGAAATTAAACCCAAAATGTGTCGAAAAATAAATAACATAAAAAAAAGGGACATAATTAAGAGCACTAACCTAAAATATCCGAAATCGACTCTGTTCCTGTTGTTGTATCACTTCCATGAACTGTAAAATCACAAAATTCATAAGAAAAAAACAAAGGTAAAAAAAAAAACAATGAAAGTAATTCGAACCTGATGAATCAGTTTGGTAACGAGAGTTGTTGCATCGAGCAGTATCAATGTCGACTCTTGTGTCTTTGGTTCGAGGATTCAAACAAGAGAAACAAGTCATCTTTTTGTTTCTGACGAGGAAGACAATGGTGAAGGAGAAGGGGATTCAGAAACGGAGCTGGTTTCAGAAACCCAGCTCCTAAAAATCCCACACCAGACACAAAAAGCTTTAAAACCTAGGATTTGATTAATAAAAGAGATTGATTTGTGTGTTTCTTCTCTTTGGATAATTCCAGAAAACAAAAGAACAAAAACTTTTTCGGCCAAGTAATAAAAAGAAAAGGAATTATTGAAACGCTTTCACCAGAGATGAAGATCCGAATCGGAGAAAGACAGGAAATTAAATTATTAATAACAAACTAAAAGAGTTACTAAAATTATACGACAAAAAATGACAAGGATCATAAAACAAGAAAAAAGGTTTAAAAAAAAACAAAAACAGAAACAGTAGAGAAAAAATCCAGGAAATGGGAGAGAAAATCACGGGGACGACTAATTTTTTACAACGGCTTTTGGTTCTTCTCCTGTCTGTATAATAAATAAAGCAAAACACTTATTAATTTTCATTTTATTTTAGTTGGAGCTAGCTACTAAATTTAAGTGGTAGAAGACGACGAGTTTCGCTTTGTTCTTTTCCAAGTAGGACCCTTTCTTCATCAAAAAAAAAAGAAAATTGAAATAATTTTTGTTTTCATTATATGATTATATCTTCTTTCAAATTTTAAAATATTTCAACAAACAAAAATTCCCCAAAAATTTCATCCTCATCATCCACAATTCCCCGACCTCTCTCTTCTCTGGCATTTAAACGGTCAGGTCCACACTCGTGTTTGAAATTACCATTATACCCTTCTCGGATAATAATGGTTTGGAAATTCCCGTAATACCCTCGAGTAGTCCCATTACTTTAAATGAAAACAGTTCAGTGAGTGAAGAAAACCCACGAGGCCGACAGTGGATTCCCCGGTTGAGATCGTGACGCGTGTACGGGTAAAAATTAGAAAGATTGATTACATCATCGGTGGGTCCCATTTGTGCTCTTATAAGTTAGTGGTCACATTGTCCTCTCTTTCCACTCCCATTGACTTTTTTTACTGTTTTAGAAAATACTGTTCGTGTCATAAATGATACGGCTACTTTGTAATCAATTATTAGTTGATAAGTTTGGCGATTTCACCAATCTTTTTCTGATCGTATATTTGCTTTTTATTAGCAATCTGATTTTTTATTTGATTTGTTTTTTCTTTCATTTTTATAACATTTTTTTTTCGATAACTAGTAAAAGTTCGGGCTTGGGTTATATTTATGACATCAGTGTCTATCATTTACACATCTAATGTATAAAGCATGTTTTTTTTTTTTTGAAAATTATGTATAAATGTATAAAGCATGTTGTTGGCAATAAAATTGAAAATGGTAAAATCAACAATAAATGATCGCATCAGCGTTATTCGTTTTACATGTGTAACTCTTGTTTTCAGCTTTTCATTTATTTGTGTGTATTTTATAAAAAAAAGCAATTTAAGAAAAATTGTAATGTTATCTCTGTTACTTTAAGTTATCAATTAGGTAAATAAAATTATGTAATGCATCAACAAATGTATTACAAAATTTTAGTGTATATAAATTATAAAACTACATTTATAAACTTATAATAAAATATGCAGAATATATGTTATATAGTTGTGATAGATAAAATATAATAATTAACCTTTTTCAATGAAAATTATCAGTAATTCTTGGTTCAAAATAATTGTTGGATGGTAGAGAATAAAAACATTTTCTTTGTGTCGTTGACTAATTGCAGGCTTTAAAATCTTTAAAAGAAAATGCCAAAATTTCGTAATGACAATTACCTTTTTTTAAAGACAAATTTATTCCTTTTTAAGTGGAGGAACAACTTATCTAGTGTGTACGTAAACACAAAACTCAAAGTTGACACAAATGTTTTAAGTTACGTATATTCAGTGAATTAGTTGAACCAAACTTTTTTAAAAATCATTATAAAAGATCGATGACAAGAGAAAAGTGTTTTAATTCTCTTTTCTTAAGTTTGTCAAAACTAGAATGTTCACAAATTCCAGCTATGCACTTTTTTTTTTTTTTTTGTCAACTCCAGCTATGCACTTATCCAACAATATTTGGAATATTCTTTCGTACGTCACATATATTCTTCACAAAACAGCTCTACCGTGTTGTATAGATAGCATGAGTGTATATACAAGTTTATACTGTATAGTATACATACACACTCAACTTTTCGGTAAATATTGATGTAGTAAATATTTATAAAAAATAGGGTGAATCTATATAGTCACTCAATGTTTGAATAACTTGCCATTGGATGTAAATCATAAAAATGAGGGTAAGTGCTTATGTGCCAAACAATCTGCTATAGAATTCAAAGCACAAATAGAACGTAGGAAAGAGAGAAAGAGCCGTAACGAGCTATTCAAAACCTTTTAAAAAAAGTTGTGTCGAGAATGCCTACCACTCCAAATGATTTTTTACCATGTTCACAAACTCCAAAAAATTTGTTTGGAACGAACAGTATTTTAACTCCATAAAAGTAACATACATTCCATCCCCGCCATTAATATTTAGAGGCCCCAAAAATATTATTTTTCATTTTTTGCCCATTAGTTATAAAAAAAAAAAAACCAATTTTTAGGTTCGAACTTGTGGCATGCACTTTGCAAAGAAAGAGATGTGCTAATAGAGTTGCATGAATTTTTATTTATCAAGATTATTGACCCCTAAGATAAATATACATTTGGCGCCTCCAAACCCATGCTTGATTAGCTTCTAGTCAGAGATCTCTAGCTCTGCTTGTAAAGGGAAAGGCACCTTTGCGCCCACCAAACTATGATCTCCATTTTGGATTACGCAAATCCATCCCAATCCTAAACAAGAAGTATCATTCTTTAAAAATCCGTCAACAACAAACTTTACCTTCAGTGATTGACTTATCTGGTAAAAACGTTAGAGGTGTGTCACTCATATCTTGTGCACCCTAGCATGATAGATCTTACGTCTTAAAAAATGCTAATGTTTAAATTACCAATATTTTTTAGTTTTTTTCCCATTTAGAATGGTCTATACTCTGTAGTAGTTATGAAAATTATACCGTCAGTATATTGGTCGGATTTGCATCTAGTTTCAACCTAGAGAAAATTTATATACCTCTCTAACTCAATCATTGGACTACGAGTTTTCATTCTTTTGACAATATTTTTTTGTAAAATTATTTCCGACTATATTTTTATATGATTAAACAATGTTAGCAGAAGAAATAAACCAATAGCGTGAGAGGAAAATAAATGTCGAGACCGACCCAAACAAACACGTTCATGTAAATCCCGTGATCCGTGAGCCCCTCTTCACAAAATTGAAAATTCAAAGACGCAAACGAACAAACAATTAGTCAACACATTTATAAAACTAGGTTACTTCCATATAATGGTACACTACACAGATATATACTTTTGTACTTTGTATTATTTATAAATATACATATAATTTTCAAATTGGTAATGCACATCAGAATTTGAAATTTTGATGGTTAGTGACTCCAAGAGTCAGTGATATCGATAGTCGCAAATCTACTAGTCCTTTTTGTTTCGTCGTCTTCATGCCAAGGTTTTAAAAACATTACGAAACTGTATGTGAAAAATTAGAGGAACAAAAATTAAAAATATAATAATCTATATATTCTTCAGTATGCAAAACTCTTCATCAGCAACAAAGTATGCATATATCGGGATTTTCGGCCTATTCCCCCATGAACTATTGGTCTCCCGACAATTCCTACATGAACTTTGAAGTTCGGCCTACAACCCCCATGAACTTCACTTTTATTTGAATTTAGCACATATACTTTAAAAATTGGGTCGATTAACACAAAACCGTCAACGACGTCAATATCCCGTTAACGGATACACACGCGGCAAACGGGATTTAAATTCAGCTTTGATTCGGTTTAGAGTAAACCGAATTCGATTGTTTTGTGAGGAAATAGAAATCAAAACGTGGTCGTTTTGATTTGGGGGTAAAATCTAAAATTAGGGTTCGTCATATCATTCTCTCGTAGGAAGATAGAGATTTTTCTCAGAAAGTTTGAGAGATAGAGAAATTGAGGGATCAAGAGATCGAAATATCGACAGATTGAGAGAAATTGAGAGAAATATCGAGAAGGCCGAGAAGTCTTCATAGATACGAGTCTCTCTACACAGTTCAGAATGAGGTAAATCAATTTTGACTGCGATTTTCCATTGCAATTTGTTTGTGAGTGTCGATGCTTGATTGCATATTCATTATGTTGTTGTATTTTTTTCATTTACAGTAGATTTCTTACAATGTGTGCTCGAGATTGATTGTATTCTGGTTTGTATGTGTGGTTTGCAGTGAAGAAGGTCTTACAAAGTTCTATTGTTACCATAGTGGTCAAATTTCGTTGGTTAATGGCAAAACTTCATACGTTGGTGGTGGCCATCGTTTGATTGAAGCTCAAGCATCTTCATTGTTTACAGAGCTTATGAATAAGCTGCCAGGTAGTCTTTATGGTAAAATAGTTTCTTATAAGGTCCCTTATGAAGAAATAGAAGATAGAAGGACAATAACAAATGGTGATGGGAACTTTAAGAAGATGTGTAGTGCATCAATATGGACCAAAGCAATTGATGTATTTGTGGAGCCTGATTTTGGTAGAGAACGTGGTCACAATGAGAGAAGAGAGACTGAGACAGTGGAGACTGAAAGAAGGCAGAATGAAAGAGTTGAGAGTGATAGTGATGGTGTGGATGAGACACAAGGTAACACAAGGTCCACCAACTAAGGTTACACGGGCAAAAAGGATCAGTCATTGTGGTAATTGTGGAGAAACCACTCATAACATAAGAAAGTGTCTTAAGGAGATTACTGTAGTACGACGACCAAAGAAGAAGAAGAAGCAACCTGATGGAAATGATGAAGGACCAAGTCAGCCAATGCAGAGCCAAGTCTTAGACTAG
Source organism: Draba incana (assembly GCA_963576765.1). Taxonomy (NCBI): domain Eukaryota; kingdom Viridiplantae; phylum Streptophyta; class Magnoliopsida; order Brassicales; family Brassicaceae; genus Draba; species Draba incana. Next base: position 25,552,979 of record OY755206.1, read on the forward strand.
GTAATGTAAGCCTCTGATCTTCATCCCCTTTAATCTTCATGCTTTCACATATGTGTTCTTGTTATGAATTTCAACTTTGCTTTAGGTGGAGTCGACTTGGGGTTAAGAGATACATTTTGCGGATTTAGGATTATAATGCGGCTATGATATCTTTTGGATTCAAGGATTATGATTGTGGATTTTATGTACTTTGGAATCATATGTTCTATGTTTTTGGATTCAAGGATTATGCTTTTGGATTTTATGTATTTTCGACTCATGGATGTTAAATTATGGATTTTATGTATTTTGGATAATTGATTTCAATTCAATTTGAAACCACTATAACCACAAAATAAGAACCCTAATTTTTTACCTCAATTTATCCCCAAATTGAGAAACAAAACTATGTCGTTTTGTCACTAACAGACGACTGTTAACAGGTTAATAAAAGGCGGTAACGGATAATTAACAGCCGTTTATGGTTTACCATTTCCGTTTACGGTTTGTGTTAATCGACCCAATTTTTAAAGTATATGTGCTAAATTCAAATAAAAGTGAAGTTCATGGGGTTGTAGGCCGAACTTCAAAGTTCATGTGAGAATTGTCGGGAGACCAATAGTTCATGGGGGGAATAGGCCGAAAATCCGCATATATCGAGACTAAATAATTAAAGCTGATACGTTATTTGTTTAACCAAGTGAATGCAAATTTAACACGCTAATTAGAAAATACGGTTTTACATCAAGTACAACAAAAATTTGAATTTTCTAGCAAATGTGGGATAGAAGTGATAGAGACAATTCATTTTCTTATGTTCTTTGCAAGTTACCATGGGATCTCTAAACTCGAGCATGTTCTTCTTATTTGTACTGATCCGGTTCCTCAATGTTTTGTCAATGATATTGATAATCCGAGAAGACGAAATGAAGGTTCACCATGTCGCCTACCATTCCGTTCGTTCAGTATATTATGCGGGATCGTAGCTTGAAACACGTACTGAATTAAGAAGCTTTCACAATGGGAAGATTGAGGAATAAAGATAATGTCGAGAACAAAGTTCCAATCAGCAACGAAGTTCACCATGTTTGAAGAAATTCCTCAGCGACAAAGTAATCAAGACTACATAATTAAACCAACGTAGCGATTTTAATAATTACTCTCAAGTGTTAACGGGTGTTGTATAAAAGGGATTCTTGGGCAGTATTCATCATGATAATGGCCACTTGTTAAAAAATGAAAAAAAAAAGAAGATAATGGTTACTTGTTTTGGTGTTTCTTTTGGGCTTTTGTTGCAACATGCTCTAAGGTGGGAAATGGTGGCGTCAGCGGAGGAGATATGATAGCCATTGTGGGATTTTTGGTGGTGGAGACTGATTTAATACTACCTCAAGTCGAGATTTCATCAAATTTTTAGAACTATGGTATCTTAATTAATATCATTTATTATCTTTGTTTTCATAAAGTTAATATGGTTCGATGAAGTTTATAATCTGCTTTTGCAAAAGACTCTTCTTAGAGCATGATCGACGGTGATACTTCGTGGGTATTATATAATATAAAATTATTAAAATTTGAGTAATAGGAGGAAAAATAGTGTTTTTTGTAAAAAGATGATGTGTTTTTAAATATAAAATTAATAAAATTTGAGAAAAAAGAGGAGATTGTTGTTATTATTGGTGAGAGGGTATCAATGGGTTAATACTTTTGATACTCAAAAGTGGGTATCAATAGGAGGAAGTAAGTGTTTTTAAATATAAAATTAATAAAAATTGAGTAAAATGAAGAGAAAGAGTATTTTTTGAGTAAAATTGAGTAAAAAGAGGAAATTTATTATTTTTTTATCTTATGATACTCACAAAATATCAGATTATGGTCTTAGTTCTTACTTACTATGTCCCTCATTAAGCACGTGATGATGATTTGTCAAATATTTTCCTTTAATAAATGTAGTTAAATATCAGGAGATTCCATTTACAGTTTACGAAAGATTAGAGTCCTCAATACCGAGCAACTTGAAAATGGTTCCAAGAAAAACATTACCAAACTCTTCCAAAAAGTCAAATGGCACACAAATCTAATAATGAACAATTTTTGGGATGGAATATTCTCATGCACCCCCATTTTACTAACCAATCAAAACAAAGATGTGGGGGCCACATAATTTAACTAAAAAATAACTAATATAATTTAACTAAAAAAATAACATTAATTTATTTGAAAAAATTGAAATAAATTCTAAAACTCAAAACTCAAACCCTAAACCCCAAACTATACCCTAATTTGAGAATAATTAACCCAAAATAAATTCTATATCCTAAACTCAAACCCTAAACCCCAAAACTATACCCTAATTTGGGAATAGTTAACCTAAATCTAAAAATTTTAAATACAAATCCATTGAAAATTACTTTGTAGTTACATTTTTTGGGTTTGGGTTTGGGTTAACTATTCCCAAATTAGGGTATAGTTTTAGGATTTAGGGTTTAGAGTTTGAGTTTGAAATTTAGGATTTATTTTAGGTTAACTATTCCTAAATTAGGGTTTAGTTTTGGGATTTAGGGTTTGAGGTTAGAATTTATTTTGGGTTAACTATTCCAAATTAGGGTATAGTTTTGGGGTTTAGGGTTTGAGTTTGGGTTAACTATTCCCAAATTAAGGTATAGTTTTAGGGTTTAGGGTTTGGGTTTAAGATTTATTTTGGGTTAACTATTCCCAAATTAGAAAATATAGTTTTTGGGTTTAGAGTTTGAATTTGGGTTAACTATTCTCAAATTAGAGTATAGTTTTGGGGTTTAGGATTTGGATTTGGGGTTTACAATCTATGTTCAATTAGATAATTATTATTTATTTATGTTAAATTCGTTTTTATTAAAGATTCCACATTTATTCCAATTTTAATTTTTATAAAAATAATTTATTAAGATTCGTGGGTCCACAACTAAAATTTTATTAGTTAATCAAAAAGGGGTGAATGAGATGGTTCACCCCTTTACGAAACATGGATGTGAACCGAAGAATTGTTCATCTAATAATAGTTGTTTTTGTATCGTCTTCTTCATGCCAAGGTTAAATAAAACAATCTTCATTACGAAATTACATTTGAAAAATTCTAGCAAAATTAAAAATATAATAATCTATAATTCTACAGCCAGCGAAACTCCTGTGGTTTTTCTTTTTCTTCTTTTTTCTCTTTTTAACCTAAAAAATATGGATGTTGCAATAATCTGTACAATAGAGAGACTTGTCCCACATATTTTCATGTCACAACAAATAAGCCATATGACTTCTCCACAAATGATTTCATACCAGAAAATATATGGCTGAGCTAGCCAATGGAATATGCCTCTTCTCCTTACTCTTTCAAAGATCCATTCATCTTCAGAGCTGTAATGCCAGATCCGGATGCTGTGACGACGACGAACCAGTCTGCGGATTAGAGCCAGGAGAGTTTGGTGACACGAGCCTAGCGTTAAGGTCCGGAGGAAACTGGTGGAATTCGTGTTTGATGTATCCCGGTATGGCCTCCTTGGCTAAGTTTGGTTGTTGCTGTCTCGCGATTCCTGGCATTGGAGTTGGCTTATGACTGAATCCACTGAAACCGTGGGTGAGGCCGTTGATGCTCTCTGGTTTGATCAGTGATCCTGACTGACGAGAGGACATTGACGGGTACTCAGTTTCTGGATTCAAGACACGAGCGGGTTGTGGAACGGTCTCTTCTATGCAGTGAGAAGAAGAATGTCTGTTACCTATGAAAGCGCTCGAGACTGAAGCGGTTGGAGACAGGATTCTGTTCGAATGATCATCAGAAGCTAAATCGTTAGAACACTTTTGTTTCCCCGACGACACTAATAAGGTTTGTTTTTGAGGATCATCCTCTTCAGGTCCTGCTGGGTTCTCTCCCACCCAACCTAAACCAAATTTGATTCCGGGAGGCAACACGGTTCCAATTCTCTTTGATGCAATTTTCCAGGCAACAGGACCAAGATTCGCAGCGTATCGTGCAAGACTCCTTGCGTAACCGTACTCAGTGTTCAGCCCAACCTGATGAACGAGTTATCAGTCTCTATACGAAGAATATAATATAACAGAGTTAGCAATAACGTACTGGAATTAGTTGTTTTAACTCGTCTTCAAGCGTTGTCAAAACTGAAGGCTCCTGTGTAGAAGTAGAGAGGTGGTTATAAGTATCTCGTCTGTTATCATCGACATTGAAATGTTTCATCCCATACTTATTAACCGCCTTCACAACCGAAGCTGCAGGGAAACCAAGAACATGGTTCATAATGATAAAAAAAAAAAGAGAATAACAAAGAGGTAGTAGTATAAAGGCAGAGATTGTTTTACGTGGAAACTCGTTCTCCCAATCTATTGACCAGCCACTTTGGGTTTCGCTGTTATGATTGATCCTAACCGAAGTTTCCGCTTGACGGAATTTGTATGAAGGAGGAGCCTTTTTTAGATTGTAGGCACCAGAGAACTTATTAGAGCCATCTCCTCCAGGAGTAAGCGCATCAGCTGAAATTTCAGAAGCAGTACGGTCAATCAAAGATGGTTCAGGTTGTTTCTTTGGCGGACGGCCTCTTTTGGCAACTTTTGGCTGTTGCTGCTGCTGCTGCTGTAGTTGGTTTTGTGGTTCTTCGTCATCACTGTCTTGCCTTAAATTCTCAAAATCCTTTTTCGCCAATTCTTGTATAGCCCGTGCCTATAAGCCAAAATCACACATTATGTTGAGAAACAAAAGAAGAATAGTTTAAGAAAAGAAGAAAGCCAAAATTGAAGGACATACCTGTCGATAATATACAGTGTCTGCTGAATTGTATTCCATTGCATTTGTACATATTAAAAACACATCTCTCTGAAAAAGAACATGGTGAAAGCGAGACTCATCAGAGAAGAAAAAAAGCTGTTTCCACAATAATCTCTTCAGGAAATAACATATATTCAAAATGGGAGACAACTTTGACTCTAAAAACAGATTTCATTCGAGTTTAACACAACTTTTGAAACAGCCTTATAAATCTCATAACCGAAAGAATATGCAAGCAAACAGTATCAAGCAATGGTTCTCCATAAACCATAAGAAGCTATAAGAAAGTTTCAAAGTAACAAAAAACTTTCTGTAGCTACCAGAGAAACTATAGCATAGGACCAAGCAAATGTGAAACCAACTCGAACACATCGATGATAGGACTCAAAAGTACAAGACTAACCTCAAATTGTTCTAAACTGGCATATGCTCCAGAGTCTAATTTCTTTCTCAATGTGCTAAAATCCATCGGATTCGTGATAATCTCATGATAATCGGGAAGCTGAAACAGATACCAAAACACAGATAAGACGAAACTGAAATCCTGTAACATTAACAAGCTTAGCATCAAACAAAAAGGGACAGTCACCTCCTCGGGATCAACAGGATCCGAATAAACGCCATAAGTATCCTTCCTACATACATCAACCATCAAAAAAACAAGTTGGAATCACTTGAATACCAAAACACAAAAAAATGAGAGAGCAAGGAAATGAAGATACTTTTGAAGTCTATCGAGGATGAACACCAACAACTTTTTGTCTGGCAAAGGTGTAGTGGGACCAGACTCCACGGGAGACCCTGTCCACATGTACAAATTTTAATCAGAGCAGAAACAAAAATAAAAACCTCGCTTTTATCCTCGTGCGAATTTCCAGTTTATTGCCTTTTCAAGAATTAAATAAAGGACATCAAAAAAGAGTTTTTTTTATATATACATATATATATACCTTGAAGAATGTCTGTCGCTTTCGAAGCCTTTTCTCCCTGCAAGGATCATCATCATCAACTCCAAGTATCCATTAAAAAGATGAGCTTTCGTAAATCATAGAAACACACAACACAAGTACAGTAATGTTTATGTCCATGTTCAAGCAAGAATCAAAGAAGACGGCACTGACAGTAAAACTCATGTTACGGAAAAGACAAATCGGAAACTAGTTTCAGTGCAGAGGTCAAAACCACGATTTAAATACGAGAAACCAAAAGAATAAAAAATACAGTATAATATTTTCTTAAGGACATAAAATTGTGCAAAATTAAAAGCGAGAGAGAATAAACACAACCTGTAGAATTTTCTTGCTCAAGACAAAAATGGGAAAATTTATTTACAGGAAATAAAAAGCTGAATTATGAATTCCCACCAATTAAAATTAAGTGAAAGAAAAAAGGGCTGAGTCACACTCAACCACTCACTTCAATCTCTATATTCAAGCAGAGCATAGAAAAGAAGAACACAGAACAAACCGGCGCCAAATCCCAAACCATAATATAAACCTAATTTCTGAAATTAAACCCAATTTCCAATTCTAATTAGGGAAACGAATCTGAATTTAAAATTGTGTACCGAATAGTCAGATCCGATCTTGCGTGAAGGCTCGGGATCGGATTGGGATTGGGAAATAGGAGAATGTCGAAGAGAGTGAGAGTTTAATCCATGTAGAAGACGAAGTTTCTTCTCACGGCGCTCGTCGTCGTCTTCCTCGTCGTCTTCGTTCTTGATCCAAGGGGAATCGGAGTTAGGGCGTTTGGATTTGAGATTGTGATTGAGAGAATTAGGGTTTTTAGAACCGGATCTATGGTTTTCGATTGGGACATCATCTTCTCGTTTGGGTAGGTGTTGTTGTTGCAATTGTTGTTGTTGTTTGATAGCTCGTTTTTGAAGGTCGAGAAGAGAAGGCCTTCCTTTCTTCTTCTTCTTCGTCATTGTATCTGCTACCTCACCCATCCTTTCGCTTTCTCTCTCTTCCCCCTTTCTCTTTCTCTCCTCTCTTTGACAGGCGTTTGGTTTTGTGTTTTCTTACGTTTTTTGTTTTTGTTTTTTTTTTTAAATTGAAATCCAATTAAAAGGTTTACTTGTGTGAACTCGCACGTGCTGAACTTTATATAGCTTACTGGATATGTGTGGGGCTGAGAGAATGTTTTTAAATTATTTGGGCCCTATTTAAAGCCCATGAATCGATTGCGCGTTGACTGTTTTTTCTTTTTCACTTATACCGACGTCGTTTCCTTTGACGAAACTGGTTTTTCCCCAATATTTGAAAAGAGATTTTTCCACCCATAATTTTCAGACGTTTTTGCTATTGGGGTTTATTATTCTTTCGCGTTGGTCGTCGTGGTCATGCCGGAGATGATCGAGTGGCCAGCAAAGAGAGTGAGGGATACATTCATCGATTTCTTCCACCGGAAATCACACAAGACCTAGCCATCAAGCTCCGTTGTTCCTGAGAATGATCCTACCCTTCTCTTCGCTAACGCTGGTACCAAAATTTCGAATTTTGATTTTTACATGAAACTAGGAATTTGGTTTGGTTGATCTATGGAAACCAGTTTATATTGATTTTGAGCTCATCTCAAGACGGTAGCTAGGTACTTGTGGAGTTACCATCTCTATCTGTTTTCTTTATCGGCAAAGCTCTTTAGAGCGTTTTGGGTTTAGGTTTTGCCTTTAAGGTGTTTGCTTAATTGCCTCAATGAATCTTTCTCTACAAAATTTTGTGTAATTTGGAGACAAACTCAAATTAAGAATCACATGAGAATATTGTAGCTTTAAATCAACTAAGCCGAGCAGTTATTCTCCTTTTCCTGCCTTTCAAGTTTGGCTATGGCAACTTTTCTCCTGTTGTCCCTATCAATCAGTAGCTTTGTGATGATCATGGCGATATTCATCTCATAAACTGTCTCTAATCTCATCTTCTTCATGATTATCTTCCTATGCCTATTTTTTCGTTTATATTTTCAGCATGCAAAGTTTTCCAGAAGTTTAGATTGAAACTCTTATGGGAATTGGTTTTTTGTTTGTTTTAAAGGAATGAACCAGTTTAAGCCAATATTTTTGGGGACGGCTGATCCAAATTCTGAGCTTAGCAAGATAAAGCGTGCGTGTAACACCCAGAAGTGTATTCGTGCTGGTGGGAAGCATAATGATCTCGATGATGTTGGTAAAGATACTTACCATCATACCTTCTTTGAAATGCTTGGAAACTGGTCTTTTGGAGATTATTTCAAGAAGGAAGCCATTGGATGGGCTTGGGAGCTCTTAACCAAGGTAAGTTACAACTAATGCAACCTCCCTTTTGTCTTTGTGAAATAGTCTCAATGTGTCACAGTTCTTTAAGGTGAGTCTTCAATTTTCATTCGAGAACTGATGAATATGCCTCTCTGTTTTTCATGACTCAAGGTCTATGGCCTACCTAGTGATCGAATTTACGCTACCTATTTTGAGGGTGATGAGAAATCTGGCATTCAACCTGATCATGAGGCTAGAGATATATGACTCCAATTTCTTCCATCTAGACGTGTGCTTCCTTTTGACCGCAAAGTATGTTTGCTTCACTTCACTACGCCTCTTATAATTGTACTACTGAATTGCGTATTTCTTAGTCGTTTCAATTTAGTAACACTTGATGAATTTGCAGGAAAATTTTTGGGAAATGGGAGACACTGGTCCATGTGGACCTTGTTCTGAAATACATTATGATCGTGTTGGTAACCGTGATGCTGCATCCTTAGTTAACAAGGACGATCCAACTTGTTTGGAAATTTGGAATCTTGTCTTTATTCAGGTACGAATCCAAGTTGTTCTATTATTTATTTTATAATCATGTAATTGGCGCTCTATATTACCCTTATTTTATAGATTTTTCTTGCTTATTTAGCTTAGATTTCTTCTCAACTTTTCCCCTAACGGGCCTGTTACGTGTGTTTTCGAAATAGTTCAACAGAGAAACAAAAGATGGCCCTCTAAAACCTCTGCCTTCGAAGCATGTTGATACTGGAATGGGTTTTGAAAGATTAACTTCTGTTCTCCAGAATAAAATGAGCAACTATGATACAAAATGTCTTCTTGCCTATTTTTGATGACAACCAAAAGGTACTTTGTGAATCTTTCTGGTGACTGCTTCGTGACACCAGGTTACTGTATTGAGTTAAGTTGTGAAACTCCTCTGAGGGATAATTCTGGTCGATCTGCTACCGACTGGATTATGGGTCTTAGTAATTATGTGATCATCTCTGGTTCTTTATGAATCTTTCTGATTTAGTAATTTTGTGGTAACATGGTTGAGACATCATAGTATGGGTTTCTTGGGAATCATTTCCTTATTAGCAATGCCATTTATTTTATCTCAGTGAAGGATAAAGTCTAGGCTGGTCCTTTCCCTAATTGCTCTGAATCTTAACGTGAGGTGTTAAAAATCTTTTAAACGTTTGTAGGCCAGTGGAGCTAGGCCATACACTGGAAAAGTTGGTCAAGACGATGTTGACAGAGTTGACACGTCATATAGAGTGGTTGCTGATCATATTAGAACTTTATCTATTGCCGATGGATCTCGTCCTGGTATTGCCATATTCTCTCATTTCTTACATTTGTTTTGGTACAAAACTCTTTTTTTTTTCCCTTTTTGCAAAGGATTATAGTCTTATCATTTGGGGCTCAGGCTTCTATTCAAACTTAGCAAATCATTTGTTTGAATTCATATATCTACCCTTTTGAAAAAAGTATTTTTGGTTCATTTCTAAGTTGGGTTGCTTTTTTTTTTTAATTTTCTTACTATCTTGTACTCAGTTAGTTATGGTATTCATCTGAAAGGCATATAATCTCTTGTAGGTAATGAGGGTTGTCAGCATGTTCTGAGGAGTGTTCTTCGCCGAGGTGTTCGTTATGGAAAAGAGATTTTAAAAGCAGAGGAAGGATTTTTCAATGGGTAAGAAAGTACATTTGATTGTTATTTATGTTTTGTTCCAGTATAATTTTCTTAGGGATGCATGGACCATGTTTATTTTGGTCTCGTATTTTTGGAAATGCAACATATGCACGCATCCTCGCTTCATCTCTGTATCTGTTACTGATCTGTCTCTGCCAACCTGTAGACTTGTAAGTTCTGTTATTCGTGCTATCGGCGATGTCTTTACGGATTTGAAGGAACATGAAGAGAAGATCATAGAGATAATAAAAGAAGAGGAAGCTAGCTTTTCCAAAACCTTGGAAAAGGTGGGAGCTGAATTTTAAGTTCTGGCTCTTTGAAACAATTCATACCTTCAATTTCAATGAAGCCTTATATTTTAATATATACTGTTTTGGATTTCAACTCCATTCAGTTTAATGTTTTGGACATGATTGCACATACATTCTTCGTTGGATAGGTGAGCACAAGAAGAATTTGATTGATTTCAAATTCTTACTGCAGGGAATTGAGAAGTTTCGCAAATATGCTCAGGCAGTTCAGGGGAATACACTGAGTGGAAAGGCATGCATCTAGCGGATTTTATGCGGTTTTATTTTGACATTTGTTATTTCATTTTGACATGTTGCAGTATATGGAACACTCATTACGTTCTCACCATACTGGTTTTGTCGTTGCAGATGGCTTTTAACTTGTGGTCTACATATGGTTTCCCAGTAGATCTGACTCAGGTATTTAATTTCATTCGTATTCTTTCTAAAAATTATATGTGTACTTTGTAAAATTTCATTCTCTTGTTTCAGTTGATGGCTGAAGAGATAGGATTGGCGGTTGACGTTGACGGTTTCTACAAAGCCGAGAAAGAGGCCTAGGAGATATCAAAGAGTGCCCAGAAAAATGTATTCCAACGTTTCTTTCTCTTTTTACTATTTTTCGATTGTTTGATGCTACACTGACATTATCAAAGGACTAAGATTCGAAATTACAGTATCTAATTACTGATATGTTTATATAGCAAGCTGGCGTTAACATTGTTATGAACGTAGAGGCGATATCAACATTACTCGAAACTGGCGTTTCAGCAACAGATGATTCTTTTAAATACATTTGGTTCCAGGTTTGTCTTATTTATCATCCACACAATTAAAATGGTACATCTTATTTGAAAGAAAGAAGCTAGGACATATAGTATTGTACAGTCCTTCTAATACACAATTACCCTGCTGGATTTTGGTGCAGATCACGAGACTGAAGTAAAAGCTATCTACAATGGCTCTGACGATAAGGTGGGTCTAGTATTAGCATCCACAAGTTTCTATGCAGAGCAGGGTGGTCAGATTTTTGACAGAGGACTTATAGAAGGCTCATTTGGTTCATTCATAGTATGCAATGTGCAAACAGTTAAGGGCTTTGTTCTTCATATTTGTAATATCTGTAGTGAAGCTGCAAACATATCTGTTGGGGATAAAGTGACATGCAAGGTAAACATTTGGCCTTACATGGTAGTTTTTCTCATTTGGCTTTTACTTGGTATCATCTAAGTTGTTATCTTTTTTTTTTTATCTTGTCTAATGCGGGCAGGTTGACTACAAGAGGCGTAAACTCATCGCTAACAATCATACTTGTACACATATGTTGAATTTTGCCCTGAAGGTATGCATGTTTTGCCTTTTGCTATAGTACCAAACCTTAAATTTAATTTTTAGTTGGTTCTAAAATTATGTCCTTCTCATATCAATTGAATCCAGAAAGTGCTTGGGGATCATATCAAACAAAAGGGATCAATAGTTCTTCCTGAGAAACTGCGATTTGATTTTTCCCACGTCAAGCCAGTTGAACCTGAAGAACTGAGATATATCGATTGTATAGTCAATAATGAGATCAAGGACGAACTAGATGTGTTTTCCAAGAAAGCACCGCTTTCTGAAGCAAAACGTATCAAGGGTCTAAGAGAAGCATTAGGGCAAGTAAGTTGTTAAATGAATCCTATTTTTCAGTTTGGTGGTTTCTACCAAATGTTAAAGCATTTTTCTTTGTCTCTCTCTCTCTCGATTTTTAGGCCTATTATGATCCTGTTAGAGTGGTGGCAATTGGGAGACAAGTGGAGGACCTCTTGGCTGATCCTGGAAACGATGAATGGTCTTCACTTTCGTCTGAGTTTTGTGGAGGTTAGTTTTCCATTAGCTATATCTTTGGCTATTTGGGACCAAGAGATCATTTTTCTTCTTCTTAAAACTTGTAAAGTAATGCTATTTTGACCAACAATTTCCAGGAACTCACATAAGAAACACTCGCGAAGCGAAAGCGTTTGCAATTATATCGGATGAAGGAGTGGCCAAAGGTATTCGTAGAATAACCGCGGTCACTGGTGAATCTGCTTCAAAAGCGATCAATCTGACAAATCATTGCATTTAGCTGAATCATATGCATCATTGAAGCTTACTTCATCTTTTATTTTGTGATGATTAATAATTTGCTTTTGGCTCACAAAAATATAGATTATACTTCAAAGAGAAATTCCTTAATATACCACATTTTGAAGTTTTGTTTCCAAACATACCACCAATTTTTAAAAGTTCCATAGTATCACTATTTCAAAAAAAATTCAAAAGTTCCAAAAATACCACTAACATAAAAATTGATTTTTAAAGGATTTATAATTTAATTTTTTGGATTTGGGTTAACTATTGTACGATTAGGGTATAGTTTTAGGGGTAGGGTGTAGGTTTAGGGTTTAGGGTTTAGTTCTGACCATTTAAAACTAATTTTAACTAGATGACTCCCCGCGGATTAGTATTTTTTGTAATCAATTAAACCTGAAAATTTATCTGGATCACATGTAAAATTTAGATTTATTTATTTTGAATTTAATTATATTATTTTTTGATAATATTTTGTTATTATTAGTTTCACTTGGTAAAGAATAACTTAAGGAAAAAATAAATATTAGATCATTTCTCATAGATTATGAGAAACAACAATAAAGAAGGTCACAATATATTTAGACAGTATATTATTTACGGAAATTTTTCTATAAAATAAAAAGAAAAATTTTCCTTCAAAATCACGATTATATGTAAAATTTAGATGAGGAATTTCAAAATATGCCATGCAACTTTTCAAAAATGCTACTATCACTTTTTCTAAAATTTAAAATTATTTTTGTTTGGGTTAACTATGTTATCTTAAGGTTTAGTTTCTTGGGTTTAAGGTTTGTTAGGGATCAAAACATTTTTTTAAATTGAGAATTTTGAGATATAAGGTTTTTAAACGGATTTATAAGTGGCATGTTGGTAAAAAAATAATTGAAGAGTGTCATATTTGAAAAGTGGCATGTCAAAAGTGGCATTTTTGCCAATTTAGATTTATTTATTTTAAATATAATTTTATTTGCTGTTAATTTTTTTATTATTAGTTTCGTTTAATAAAGAATAACGCAAGGGAATTAAAATATTAAATCCATCTCTTAGATTATGGGAAGAACAATATTGTTTGAAGGAAAATTTGTATATGAGTAAAAGGAAAATTGTTGTAATATTAATTTTATATCAAAATGATATTTTTTCTTCTTGAATTTGAATTCATTTTATTTGCCACTGAAAATAATTAGTTGTTTTGATTTTTTTGTAGGTGATACATTGTGAAGAGAATGCATAAATGTTTTTGATTTGAATATAATTTTATTTATTTATTTTAATATTTTAAATTATTCATTATGGTGATTATTTTATATGTCCGAAAAATATTAGTTATTTATTTTAATATTTTAAATTATTCATTATGGTGATTATTTTATATGTCCGAAAAATATTAGCAAATATTTTGTTGTTGATAATCACTAAAGATTTGTATAAGTAATAAATATATATTGATTTGCCGTATGATAAAATGTTTTGTGAGAGTGATGGCATGTCATATTTATTTGTTAGCCATGTCATATTTCTTTCACAAATCACCTCTCTAATAATATATAGGGGATTTTGTGGTATTTTTGAAACATTTGAAAAATGGTATTTTTGAAACTTTTATAAATTGATGGTATGGTTGGAAAGAAAATTTAAAAAAGTGGTATCTATGAGAATTGCCCTATTTCAAATTCCATTAAAATCTAATAAATTTTTAATCATACTAATCTTTTAATTTAAATTTGCGTAAGTTATTGTGGGATATATATTTATTGTTATTTTTTGCTAGAATTGGTTGTTATTTTATGTCTATAAGAGAAATACAATTTCACAACCTCATATTTGAAATTTTGTTCAAATTAATTAGCCAATAAGTAATTTTGCAATCTAAAAAATGTTACAACTGTAGAAAATCTTTTGAATTTATATGACTTCATGAATGATACTTAAAAGAATATAGATTCCAATTCAAAATTTAGTAAAATGTTTACACAAAAAGATATTACATATCTTTTCCTATCTCCCAAAACTAGTAATTTTAGTTTTCTTATAATGATGAGATTAATATTTACTGAAATAAATTTTTACCTTTCTTGTCATGATTGAATATGTTGTCTATTTAACAACCTCACCAGTAAATTATTGAATATAATCAAATTAAATCATCTAGCAAAGAACAAGTTGAAAAAGTTCTCACTTTTATTCATCTCTAATCATGAATAGCTTACCTTTACATGTCCTAGACGAGATTCTCTTCAGATTAGAGCCCAAATCTCTTGCTATGATGCAATGCACAAATACATCTATCAAATCGCATATATCCAACGACCCTAGTTTTGAAACTGGATATTCTTCTAGGGTCGGATCCAGTTTGTTTAGCCTTTACAGCTATGACTCAGATTTTGTCAATTGCCAGCCTTACGTCTCTTCTTGCATTTCAAAGTCACAAGGAGAATCAGTATGTCTTATGACAATGAATTGTCAAATTTTTCGTTCATGCTCAGGCCTTCTCCTAATATACATTGGTCGCCTCTTTATTGCAAACCCCCTCATAAAGAGGTTTCGAATCTTGGATCACTCTGGGTCAAAGCTTTTGTCTATAATAGTTGATGGTGACCACAATGTTGATAAAAAGAGAGCTATGTGTGTTGGTTTCGCCGTAGATCGAAACCGAACCACCAAGAAATTCAAGATCGTCTGCATACTCGAGGCAGAAACAATGTACCGATTCGAGATCAGTGACGGGAATTCCTGGAAAATATCAGAAACGACCATCACAACTAGTTCAAAAAGTGATCTCACGATGCGAATGAAACCTGTTTACTTAAACGAGTCTCTTCACTGGTTGAGAAACGACGGAAGTATCATAGCATTTAATCCCAAGACAGAGCAAGCACGCTTTATTCCTTCCGTGTTCCATCGAGAACGGGCGACAAAACTACTTTTTGAGTCCAATGATAAAATCAATCGCTTGACTTTAGTATCGGGTACCAAAGAAGAAATCTCAATTTACACATTAGTCGAAAATACCAAGTGGGAACTTGCCAGGCAAATCAAAACGTATTTATACAAGAAAATGTGCGTGAATGTTGGGATGTGGTTACATACGATGGCAAGCGTTTAATGGTGAGAGATAAAGAGCAACGTAGTTTTCATGGTGTGGTCCATGTTTACGACATGGAAGCTAATAGTTGGGGCGTTTTGGGACCACCAGCCACAGGTTGGGCATATTATGACATAGACTTCTATAAGTTTACGCCCACCTTGCTGTCCTTTTTCAGGTCGCGGAAAAAGGTGCCTATAGATTATAATGACCGAGACATCTCCTACGTACTCAAGATTATGGGACTCATTGATAAACAATATATTTGATCAATATTGTGGGTCAACAAGCAAGACATAGATAATGTGTTGTGATTTGTAAGAGAATGTTTGTTTCCTATGCTTTTGTGATTGTAATCTCATGGTTTAATATTTCGACTATAAAATCAATTGTATAAGACAATTTCTTATTCGTGTACGGGTTCTTTGTGTCTCTTTCAGGACCATAATTAATTTGTAACGAATTTCCACCATGGTTTGAAATCATGGTATGTATCAATTAATGAATTAATAATAACAAGGTAAAAGGACTAATGTAAATTTAAAACCACGCACGTAGAAAAACAGAAATTAAGAAAAATGACCATTGAAATTACGAAGAAAAGCATAACACAGATGCAATAATTTAAGAAAACAAGCTCAAAACATGTATAACAAATCTTCTATATATTAGGTCAGATTGGTCACTCCGTTTAAAAAGAGCGACTAAAAAATTTGAAGCGGTTGTACTGAAGTTCGTTTGAAAAAGGCGGTTAAAAATAGAGTGATTAGAGAAAGCGGTTCGGTAACGGAGAGCGGTTGAAAAATAAGTTTGATTGGTAATACTAATAGCGGTTGAATAGTATAATTAGATAAAATTATATATTCACGGAGAGCGGTTAAAATATATATATATATATATATATATATATATCCACATATTCACAAATAATTTAAAATAAATAACATAAATTATTAGTAAAATAATATTACAATTATTTATTTTAAATAAGTAATTGTGTACAGGGGCAATTGCAAATATGCAATGTTTTCAGGCCCGGACCGGACCGCCCGGTCCGACCGGTTGAACCGGGACCCAATAATATTACGGTTTGGGTTTGATGATAAAACCGACTACTTAAAATCAAGTAGAAATCCGGAAAAACCCGCTATTAACCCGTGAACCGGTTGGTCGAACCGGCGGTTTGAGTTTTAAATGAACCCTAAAATTTGAATTTAAGGGTTTGTTTTGACTTGTTCATATAGTGTTTTTCAATTTTGTCGATTACTATATATGTGAGATGTGATTCTTTAGATTTTGATGATGAAGACCTCACTATGCCACCTGAAGATTTTTATGTAGATAAAATTGATCGTAGAAACTAGATGATGTGATGCACCATCATATAACTATGACATTTGTAATTTACAATTATATTTCTTTTGGTTTAGATTAAGTTTTGAATGTTCACTTATACTTATTGTTAGACATTACTTTTTGATAGTATTATTTTTTCGTAAACTTTATAAGCTAAAGAGTTTATTCGTTAGTTTTTGAATTAAAGATGAAAAAGTTTTAAAACTTTGTTGTATTTTATAATTAGGATATGATTTTGTTTTTTCATATATATAACAAAAGATATATATATATATATATATATATGTATAAGTTTTAGTTTAATAACCTATTGACTCGCGGTTGATCCACGGTTGAACCAGTGACCCGGTGATCCGATAGGTAATCTGGTTTGATGTTTGGGTCGGGTTTAAAAACATTGCAAATATGCCACTATTCACAAAAATTTAATCAAATATGCCACTGTTCACAAAATCATTACGAGCGTGCCACTGTTCACTGACTAAATGAAAAAAAAACAGATCTCACTTTCTCTCTCATCTATCTCACGCTCATCTCCCAGATCTAAATTTTTTTCTCTCACAAAATTTTCTTCTTTGAAATTGCTAATCGGATTTAGGTTATGAAAAATAAGATTTTTATAATGTTTGTAAAATTTTTAAAAAGGTTATAAGATTTTTTAAAAATCTTATAAAACTGTTGAAAACCTTATAAAACTTTACAAAAACCTTATAAACAGTTTTACACGGTTTTTAAATAGTTTTATAAGGTTTTCTTAACAGTTTTACTAAACCTTTTAAAAACGTTATAATTTTTTTTACCACTTTTATAATGTAAAGGCAAACTTTCCCCCCCAAAATCTATACCCTAAATGCCAATGTTTTTAAACCCGATCCAAACATCAAACCGGATTACCTATCGGATCACCGGGTCACTGGTTCAACCGTGGATCAACCGCGTGTCAATAGGTTATTAATCTATATATATATATATATATATCTTTTGTTATATATATGAAAAAACAAAATCATATCCTAATTATAAAATACAACAAAGTTTTAAACCTTTTACATCTTTAATTCAAAAACTAAAGAATAAAACTCTTTAGCTTATAAAGTTTACAAAAAAATAATAATAATATCAAAAAGTAATGTCTAACAATAAGTATAAGTGAACATTCAAAACTTAAACTAAACCAAAAGAAATATAATTGTAAATCAAAAATGTCATAGTTATATGATGGTGCATCACATCATCTAGTTTCTACGATAAATTTTATCTACATAAAAATCTTCAGGTGGCATAGTGAGGTCTTCATCATCAAAATCTAAAGAATCACATCTCACATATATAGTAATCGACAAAATTGAAAAACACTATATGAACAAGTCAAAACAAACCCTTAAATTCAAATTTTAGGGTTCATTTAAAACTCAAACCGCCGGTTCGACCAACCGGTTCACGGGTTAATAGCGGGGTTTTCTGGATTTCTACTGGATTTTAAGTAGTCAGTTTTATCATCAAACCCAAACCGTAATATTATCGGGTCCCGGTTCAACCGGTCGGACCGGGCCTGAAAACATTGCTAAATGCATAATAGTTAACCCAAACTCGAAAATTTACAGTCGTTTGTGTTTGAATTTACTCCTCCTCGATCTAATCGCAGATCCACGTTCTTCGTCAACAACAACACCTTCTCAAATCTTTTTAGCGGAAATCGCGACAGAGATCAGAGATAGTTAAATTAGAGATGACGAGAATCAAACTCAGTGATAGTAAAATCAGATCTCATGATGGCGATCTGATAGAGAGAGAGAAAAAAACAAAATTTTGATGAGGGAAAAAAAATCAGAAAATAGTGGCACACTGGTAATGATTTTAAAACAGTGGCATAACTCAAAATTTCTCTTGTGTAAAGCTATCCATCTTTTTTTTTAATATGATATAAATTGAAATAATCTTACATGATTTGCCCATAACATATATGTAATTTGATTACGAATTGTTGCCATATATGCTCCATCAGTCGTTGCTTCATACTCTTCTATCAAAGTGATATTGTCTTCAGTAGTTGCGTGTTGTCGTTGTGTTTCATCATCGTCATTTACATCATAATTAAAATCATCATCCAAAATAGCCGAACATCGAATGAAATTATGGAGACCTATTGTAACAAAAATTATCCGTTTCTGGGTTTTTGATGTGTAAACAATGTCAGTAGTATTTTTTTGATGTGTCAAAACTGGTATAAAGGAATCAGACGATACTCATGCATGTGTGTTGGGTGTCAATCCATGCAATAAAACAGTGTACTAAAAATTATATAAAAAAAACAAAATAATAAACACCCACTTCATTTTTCATGCATGTTCAAACGTGGTGAAACTATCACAATCGCCTCTAAATACCGTCGGTTGAAAATCTCGTTTCAACCACCTATTTTCATCAAATAAACACGTTTCCAAAGCTCGTTTCAACCGCTTATTTTAACCGCTCGTTTCAATCGCTCGTCCGAATGGTAACACATCAACGATTCAACCGCTCCATGTTTACTTAAGAGGTAACCAATCTGACCCATTAAAGAAGGAATATTTTAGACCACTTTTGCTTATGTGTCACTTCCATAATTTTTCTCACAATTTTTTTTCTATTTATTTAGTCCTTCTATACAAATTGCCAAACACATTTATTTCCTAATTAACTAATGTTGATTACACTTAGTCAAAATTCCAAACACATTGAAATAATCATAAACTTTCCAAAATCGAAATATTTCGAAATGCTATACTTACCAAAATATATATATTTCAAAAGTTCTTTTTCAAAATTTCTAGATTTAAATCATAAAATTAATTATGAACCAAAAATAGTATTTATTTTCAAAAGTGTATTAATTTGAAAATAAAATAAAAAATATTTTACTATCTTTTGAAATAGAGGATTATATAGTATTATACCATTATACCATTACCCAAACACTATTTCAGTTACACAATCCTAAGTAATTACTATGGTCCTTATAACCAAACAGATTTAGAACAAAAACGTAAATTGCTGAATAAGTTAAATAAATAAGTTAAAACAGATTCAAAACAAAACTGCAATTCTTTTACTCTGATAATTTTGTTACCTAATACTCTCATCAAGCTATAGCAATATATACATTTATATGTAATCAAACAATTTTGAAATTATATTAAAAGTTACAATTAAACCCGTGTACAACACGGGTACTAATCTAGTAAGAAAAATGCAAAACACGGGTACTAATCTAGTAAGAAAAATGCAAAAGTTTATAAATTAAGAGAGAAGAAAAAAAAACAAGTTAAAATACCACATTAATATGTAGATTGTTGTAATTAAGAAGAGATAGAGAGAATTGTATTGTGTTATTCCATTAATAATAGAGAGTATATATAGGAGTACAAATACTTAGTGAACAAGTAGACCTAGAACATTCTAGAACATGGGCCTATAATGGGCATCCCCTAATAGGTTTATAACACTCCTCCTTGGATGCCATTATAGTAAAAATAATCCTAATGCGCATAAGATGTTGTCTCGTTAAAAACTTTACCAGGAAAACCCAATTGGGACAAAACCATTGTTAAGGAAAAAAGAGTGCAACGCGCTTCTACTCCCCCTGATGAATGCATAACTTGATATCTTTGTGACGACGCAAACGTGATTCTTGAAAGTAGCAGCTGGAAGTATCTTTGGAAAATAAGTCCGCCAAAGTTTCACTTGAACGAATCTGTAGAACATGTTAATCGTTTTTCTTCAGTAACTTATACTTCTTTAAGATGATCCATCTGATTATTCTCTTTAATTTGAGCATATCAAATTTTGGCGCCGTTGCCGGGGAATCACGCCATTAGATTTCTATTATTAGGATTTTGTCTAGGTTTTATTTTTGTTTTTATTTCTGCTAGTCTCTTTCGTTTGTGTTTCTTTCTGTTTTGCGTTTCAGGTACATGCCCGAGCACAATACTAGAAGCAGCAAGGACAAAGAGCTAGTCAACTACGGTCTTCAGGAGCTTGCACGTTTAGAACGTGAGAACAGACGAGTAGCAAGGATGGCTGCTCAAGGACATATCGTACTGAGACCGGGAGAAGATGGGGTTCTGCGTGATCCGGTAGGACTGAGATACAACGAGGAAGGACAGAGGATCAACGACGATGGTACTGTGATCGTCGAAGAAGTTGAGGAAAATCAGGCGAATCTGGAGCAGCCTGTCGAGCGACGCGATGAACCTTTCGCTCGATGCGACCAAATTGCTGGTGTCGATCGACACGCTGCTGGTGTCGATAGACACCAAGGCCATAATCAACCTGAGGAACAAGGAGAATGTTGCGCGAGGCCGAACGCTAGCGGATTTCAACCATTCAGACCAGTTCTACGCCAATAGATCTGCAATCCGTCCTCCAGCGTTTCAGAGGAATGATTTCGAGTTGAAGCCAGCTTACTTCTCACTAGTTGCACAAGACCCGTTCTGCGGTCTTCCTCATGAAAACCCCATGGACCATATAGAGCGATTCGAGGATCTCGCGTCAAGCATCAAGGCAAACGGAGTTTCTGAGGACTACCTATTCTGCAAGCTTTTCCCATACTCTCTACATGGGGAAGCTAAGTATTGGCTTAGGACGCTTCCACCGGGCTTGCTTATAAACTGGATGGACACAAAGAATGCTTTCTTAAGCAATTTCTTTGATGAAGCAAAGTCGGAGGATATGAGATCTAAGATTGCTACTTTCAAGCAGGGCGATTTTAAGGCATTCAAAGCTGCATGGTACAGATTCAAGAGGGATTACCCCCATCACGGCTTCACGAATGTTCAGCTGCTTAGCATCTTCTACAGAGGGATTGTAGTGAGATATGCAGTAACTTTGGATGCAGCAAGCAATGGGAACTTCATGAAAAATTGACCTGAAGCTGCCTTGAGACTGATCGAGAACTTGGGCAACAACAACAGTGCCAAGAACTTAGACTATGAGAGGAGCCAGCAGAAGCAGGACATTGGTGGTAACCAGTTCGCAGAGGTCACCAGGAAGCTTGATTCAATGCATAGTCTTTTAGCTGGAAAGAAGACTGTTAGCTTTGCGCAGGATGTTGAGACTGTAGAAGAGGATGTCAACTACGTCAATGGGACTGGATTTCAGAAGTACAACAGTCAACAAGGCTATGGATCGTCTTATCAGAAACCATTTCAGAGCGGCAGCAACTATCAAAGGAACTATGGTTCTTCGTCCTACAAGCCTCCTGAGCAGAAAAGCAAGATGGAAGATATGTTTGAGCAGATTCTAGAGGGTCAGCAAACAATGACGGTGAAGTTCAACCAGAAGATTGATGCCGTTTATCAGGACTTGAATGGTAAATTCGAAGCCTTGAGCTCTCATGTGAGGAAGCTGGACGTTCAGGTCGCTCAAACTGCAGAATCTGTCAAAAGACAAGAGGGATTTCTGCCTGCAAAGACTGATAATAACCCCAAACGAGCTTGCAATGCTGTTCTGGTGGAACAAGAGGGGTATTTTGATGAGTTCGAGGCGATTTTCGGGACTGTAAAGCACCTGTCGAGCGACAAGGAAGTTGTGTCGCTCGACGCGATGAAATCTCAAGTGTCGATCGACATTGATGCAGTGTGTCGATCGACACCAATTGGAAATCACGATTCTGCAAAGAAGAAGCTAGTGTCGATCGACACTAAGGCGAGTGTCGATCGATACCCCGTCCAGACTTGCGCAGAAATCGCGAAATCTTCGGTTCGAGCAGAGGAGAACGTCCATAAGGCCAAGGTCCAATTCCCCAGAGCTTCTAGAAGGTCCAAGCAAGAGATTGAGGAGGAGATATGCAAGAAGATAATTGATAAGGTCATGGTTGAGATGCCTTTGGTCGACGCAGTCAAGCTTTCACCAGCTTTGAGACGATATGTCAAGCGACTTGCAGCTAATGGTATTAGTCCTGAAGAAGGAGCGCTGCTGACAAGAGATCCCCAAGCGATTCTTCTGAACACAGTTCCGGTTCCTAAAAAGAAGAAGAAGGAAGTGGTAGTATCTGAAGCAGTGAGCGCAATGATTAAGAGCAAAATCCCAGTGAAGCTACCAGATCCAGGGAACTTCGTGCTTAATTGCTCAATCTCTACAGGAAGTTTTCCACATTCCCTTTGTGATTTAGGATCTGGTATCAATCTAATGCCTCTTTCAGTTGCTGTTAGACTTGGGATGACAGAGTTCAAAGCGACTAGGATGTCTCTTCTACTAGCTGATAGATCCAAGAGATTCCCAGAAGGAATTCTGGAAGATGTCCCGATTACTATTCAGGACTGCATCATTCCTGCGAATTTTGTTGTTTTGGAGTATGATGCTGAGCCTGAGAATCCTCTGATCTTGGGAAGGTTATTTTTAGCTACTGCTGGTGCTCAGATAGACGTGAGGAAAGGGAAGATCAAACTGGATCTTGGTGAGATTGTCATGGATTTTGACATGGAGAACACAAGAAGAAAATCCACCATAGATGGCCAGACTTTTTCAGTGGAAGTTTTAGAGGATGAAGACTCATTCAAGAAGTTGCAATCCAGTTCTTCATCTGTTGCTGAATAGATAATTCCACTTATCCCAGCCCACAATCCACCCAAAGAGAAAAGGTACGCGCTTCCTAAACCTGTATCTCCTGATTTCATTAAAGAAGATTTTAAAGTTGAAAAACTGTTACACGCTCATGCAAGCCTCGAGTTTCTCGTGCAAGTCTTGGTATTTCTTTAAATGATTTTGCAGGAATTCCTAAGGAGCGTAAAAGGACTTCTAGGCCGTTCGTGAAAATACGAATAATTGTTCCTCAAGCGCTAAAAGAGCAAGGCAATGCAGTCGTTTAAGAGATGGTGCAGAAAACGCAGAAACTCTTTCCTGGAATCATTCCATGGAAGAGTGCAGATCCTCCAGATATCTGAATTCCTTTAAACAGTCAAGCTAACGGACTAAAAACAAGCGCTTAATGGGAGGCTACCCATTTGTGAGTTTTATATTTATGTTTTCTTTTTATTTTCTTTTACAATTTTACGTTTGGTGATGTTTTTGGTTTTGATTTTTAGGAGATAAAAACGTTTGGATGGTCTTCAGATGCCTCTGTCGAGCGACACGTGCTATCCGCCGCTTGACATTTGCAACAATTCCCTGGTGTCGATCGACACCATGGACTGTGTCGATCGACACCCCCTCCAGGTTATGTTTTCCTTTTCAAAATTTCGATTCCTTTTGTTTTCTATCTATTTTAGTCACCAAACTTAGGCTTAATAACACTGGGGACAGTGTTGTTTAAGTCTGGAGGAGGTAGTTGCTAATTATTGTTTTCTATTTTGAGTTTTTGAGTCAGGTTTTCAAATTTTTCGGGTTGAAACTCCCCTTTTCCACTTGCTTTGAACATCACTCAAGGACCATTTCCAATGCAAGTTGGCTGGTTTTACTGAGGTGGGTAACTGGAGGTGGATCGGTTTAACGGGGCGAGTTCAGACTTCTGGAGAACGCCAAAAAGACGTTGCAGACCCCGCCCTTAATCAACTCTAAATCTCTTGTCTTGGGCGTTGGAAATCGCAAGACTTGATTCAGCTTCCAAACACTTGAAAGTGAGGACGGACCGCTCTTGAAACTTCTTCCCAAATGACGAATTCAACTGTCCTAAATCAAAAATAAAAAGCCTCATGACCCTGTCTCCACAAGAACACTAGTAGTGAGCGCTGATCTAGTGAGTCATAGAGATGCCAAGGATCTAATAAAAAATTCTACAGAAAAGTGCAAGTCCAAATCAGAGAAATCCTGAAGAAAAAGTTCAAAAATGGGCAATGCATCTCTATGATATCCTTAATTGGATACAATTTCAGAGGGAAGAGAGAGGGTGAAACGCAGGAAAGTGTTAAAGGAAGTGAAAGAATCTAGAAGGTCCAGCGATCGATATTCCCTCTATGAGACCACACCTAATTAAACTATAGGGGTTTGCGAGTGAAAGTCTGAGATTCTCTAAGGGGTTTGGATTCAATCTGGAGGACTGCTATACTTCTAGGGAAACATCGAAGTATCACCGGATTAGCTTTGCAAAGGTATGTGGTTCCTAAAGGAGTGATAACACTGTTTTGCTTAGGGATAAGCAAAAATCTAAGTCTGGGGGAGTTGATATATCATGGTTTTTACCCATTAAAGACCATGATATACGTCTGATTTCTTGATGTCTTTTGGTGCTTTCGAGTCTTTCTATGTTATTATTTGGTTCAAGAACGATTGGAACTTATTGGTTTTTACTATAGCATTATGGAGCAAAATGGAACGAGGAATCAAAGTGACAAATTCGGATTTGAAGATTACAGGATCATGTCGAGCGACGAGGAGTTCGTGTCGCTCGACACGAAGGATTTCAATCTGGTGTCGATCGACACCATAGACAGTGTCGATCGACACCCTGATCTGTCAAGCCCAATTCCCAATTTTGGAAGATTTCCGTTTTGCGTCAGAAAGCCCAGATGTTTGCAATAAGGCCCATGACGTTTTTGTAACCTATATATATATATGTGTTTTCAGCCATTGTTTAGGCTTATGTTTTCTTTTACTGATTTCTTAGACATATCTTTTAATAAAACCATGTTTTCTTCTATGATCATGTCTGAGTAATTCCCATGTTAGGTTTAGGGTTATTCAAAGATGTTTGATGTTTTGCTAGATCTAATTTGATTGCTTAGGTTAATATCATTAGAATGTTCTTCATCTTGGCTAGAGTTTATTGCTGATTTTAGATTCATGATCTGAAATCTGATCTTAGGATATTTAATAGAAACGACAGTTTTATTGATTTCCTGATCTAGTCTTTGATGAGCAAAATTCCTATTTGCAAAGACATTTGGTTTAGGGTTTTGTGAACAATTGAACCTGAATTTATTGCTTGTTTAGATTCATAGGATTCACAACGACAGTTGGCTTTCTAGGGTTCATTCATAGATAATCTTTGCAGCGACAGCTGATCGATTTTATATTCGTGTTCATGTTCAAGAACTGTGCTTTAATATTCCTATCAATTGATTTATCTGCAATTCTGATTTACTGGAGATTTCCCTGTGCCTAGCGTTTTTCTTTATTGATTTTATCACCGTTTGAACTGCTTTGTTTACTTGTCTTTTCATAATCATAATTCTGCTTAGCATAATCTGAAAGTATTAAATCTATTGTGCAATCTGATTCCCTGTGGATTCGATCCTTAAAATACTGCAATTGATCTCTTAATTTGAGAGAGTAGCTTAAGGTTAATTTGAGCATATCACTGCTCTTGATATCATTAATGTATGATATTCTTTTGGGAGTTTGATAGACTTTCATAAATCATTATAATGATAACATTGCTCTTTAAGTGTCTATCTTTCGCGTGTTCTTTGATGTCTCGTTAAAAAAAACTTTTCATAGAAAAACCCTATGAGATAAAAACTATGATAAGGGAAAAAATGTACATCCATGCTAATCATTATGTTTCTCCCCCTCGGAAACATCTTCTTCTGGAGATGACTTCCGATCATATATGATATCTCTTCGGATGATCATAAGCATAGCCTTGTATAATTGTCATATGATATCTCAAATCATTGGATTTCTGGTCCATAACATATTTTTCTTCTTATCATACAAAATCTCATCTTTCAATCATAAAAGAGATCGATAAGTTTCTTAAATATCAACTTAAGTGTGGTACTTTAGGACCAAATATATGTGAACATTCTAATATAGAACCATGCAAGGATCTTTAGGATATGATAGCATCTTTTCGCTATATATACATGAAGATAATTTTATCTTTTCAATATATTTTCCCAGAACATTTCTTCATATATTCTACTGTATATAAATCTCTTCAGGAGTTCAAATGATGTTCAAATAATCAGCATACACTGCAATTATAAAGAATATTTTCTTAAATCTTTTTATAAATATGCATATGCTAATAAGATCATTCTGATAGCTTTTCTTAGCAAATACTCGCTGAAAATATTCTTGCAGTTTAAATCTTTATGGGACTATATAAATATCATTATACAGTGGTTTTCTATCGTATATTATTATCATCGTAGTACATACAATAACTCTGCTGGATTTTCGATGTTGTTCAAATTAACAATCCCTTTGATCACTATCTTGTGATTACATGTAATTAAGAAGAGATA
The DNA here is from genome assembly GCA_963576765.1 of Draba incana. Taxonomy (NCBI): domain Eukaryota; kingdom Viridiplantae; phylum Streptophyta; class Magnoliopsida; order Brassicales; family Brassicaceae; genus Draba; species Draba incana. The sequence goes on from OY755206.1 coordinate 25,579,702, forward strand.
GAGGGAATTGTGTTGTGTTATTCCGTTAATAATAGAGAGTATATATAGGAGTACAAATACTTGGTGAACAAGTAGACCTAGAACATTCTAGAACATAGGCCTATAATGGGCATCCACTAATGGGTTTATAACATAGATTAAGTTTGCTTATTGAAAAGTATTCGGTTAGAAGTTTTTAAAACTTAGATTTAATCGGTTTAGAAAAAGTCGGTTTAGGCGAAACTGTTATGTAGTCGATACACTTGTCCGTGAAGATTTTCATGAATTTTCTTAAACTCATTCTTATTTAAGTGATAACTATCGAAATCAATGAATAGTTATTATCATTGGATATTTATTTTTGACATTTTTTTCAAATTAACATCTACTTAATAATTTTTCAATATTTAAAACAACACATTAATATAAAATCTTTTAGATATTAATGTTTTAAGCAGCTTTTGTGGACATTTTATTACAAAATCTATAAATGTATAAATTTTTTTTCTTATATCTAGTAGAACTAAGAATTTTAATTTTTCTAATACTATACTCACATTTTCTTGCATTTTTCCGTTCTAGAATTTGTTGTCTATTTTAACAAATCTCATGAGTCAAACCATTGAAAATTTATACATTAAGAAGCAAAACACGTGTCTAAGGAGATTCTCACTTTGATTAACCTTTGATCATTAATGACTTATCATTGGATCTTCTTGACGAAATTCAACACGGATATACTTGAGTTGTTTGAAACTCATGCTGGTGGTGAGAAAGCTGGAACGATCTGTCAGGGACTTGGGTTTGATAATTCCTTTCGAGTGGATGCAGTGGGGCAAATCGAAGGCTTGTGGTTATTGTGGAGATCGAGTGTCGGGTTGGTTACGATTGTAGAGTCGTCAAATCAGTTTATCTATGCTAAGTTGGGTGAGGGCTTAGATACGGTGCATCTGGTTGTGGTTTACGCAGCGCCGACGGTGAGCCGTAGGAATGGATTGTGGGATAAGCTTGGAGAAATTGTTAATGTAATTGATGAACCACTTCTTATAGGTGGGGATTTTAATACCATCATTCGGCTGGATGAAAGAACATGGGGAAATGGTAGATTGTCACCAGATTCAATTGAGTTTGGGGAATGGGTGAATGAAGCTTCACTTATTGACATGGGTTTCAAGGGTCCTAACTTTACATGGAGGAGAGGCCGTGTGGTGCCGAACTACATTGCTAAACGATTGGATAGAGGTTTTGTTATGTTATGGCAAGATTGAAGTGGCAAGAAGCCTCCGTAACTCATTTACCATTTCTTGTATTTGATCATACTGCATTGTTTGTACAACTTTCACCGATGCAGAATGGAAATCCAAGACGTAGACCATTTTGATTTGAGGCTACGTGGCTGACACATGGGAGTTTCAAGGAGTTGTTGCAAAGTTCTTGAAATGCCTCATTGTAAACACCTCAAGCTCTGATACGATTGAGAGATAAACTTAGAGTTTGGAACCGGAAAGTTTTTGGTGATGTCCAAAAAAAGAAGGAAAAGCTATTTTTGGAGATCAAAGCCATTCAAGGTTTGATAGATTCGAATGAGACACATGATTTGTTGTGTAAGGAAGAAGGTCTGCTTTCACACATCAACCATCATCAGGAGAAGGAGGAATAGAATTGAGACGTTAAAAGACAATGATGGTCGATGGGTCTTAGATCAGAAGGAACTAGAGTGTTTAGCTATTGGCTATTATACCAAGTTATATTTTCTAGAGGATGGAAACATCGAGATGGAGACTTTACCACAAGAAGGCTTTAACGTGTTGACTAGAGATGAGAGTAAAGTAATGTATAAACCTTATTCAGTGATGGAAATTGAGAAAGCGATACGCAGTATGGGTAGCTTTAAAGCACTGGGGTTAGATGGTTTTCAGCCGGTGTTTTACCAGAAGTGCTGGAATGTTGTGGGAAGTTCGGTTCAAAAATTTGTGCTTGATTTCTTTGAAATAGGGGTGGGAGTTTTACCCGAATCCGAACATCCGATCCGATACCGAACCGATATTATCCGAACCAAATCTGAACCAATTTTTTTAAAATACCCGATGGATCATATATGTCTAGAACCGAAAACCCGAAACCGAACTAGTACCGAACCGAAAACCGAATGGATACCCGAAATATCCGACACATAAATTATTTTGTAAACATTTTGGTTTTAGGTTGGATATGTAGGATAAAATTGGTGAATTTTACAATTTTGTTTCTGTTAGTTTTAAGATTTTTTCGGTTAGTTTAATTAAAAAAAACCAATTTATGTGAATTGTTTCATTTTTTATTAAAAAAATTATATAAATTTCGAATGTATTGGACATTTTTGGATATTTTTGGTATTTTTTTGTAGTTTGAGTACAAAATATCCGAAACCGAACCGAACCGATACCGATTTTTTTCGGGTAATTAATTTTAAAACCGAACCAATTCGAACCGACACTGAACCAAATATGTTTCGGTTCTTTAATGGGTATAAAACTTCTACACCTGATTACCCGAAACCCATTGGATATGTCCCGAACCCGAACCGATTACCCGAATTCCCAGGCCTACTTTGAAACAAGGCAAATTCCGGATGGACTCAATGATGCCTTGGTGGTGTTAATCCCGAATGCTGGTAAATCGGTGAAAATAAACCAGTTTCGACCGATTGGCCTATGTAACGTTTTATTCAAAACAATCACAAAGGTAATGGTGTTGAGATTGAAGAGTTTAATGCCAAAGTTGATTGGGCCAGCACAAGCAAGCATTATACCGGGAAGGTTAAGCTCGGATAACATTGTCGTGGTTCAAGAAGTGGTACACTCTATGAGGCGTAAGAAGGGGCGCAAAGGATGGATGTTATTGAAACTTGATCTAGAGAAAGCTTACGATTGTATAAGGTGAGATTTTTTCAAAGATACACTAAAAGCTGCTAGATTTCCCGAGGTATGGATTAATTGGATAATGCAATGTGTTTGTGATCCGTCGATGCATTTGTTGTGGAATGGCGAGAAGACTGATCCGTTTAAATTAGAAAGGGGGTTGGAAACCTTGTCACCATACTTGTTTGTACTCTGCATTAAGAGGTTATGCCATCTAATTGAGTGTGGGGATTGGAAACCTATTCGGCTGTCCATTGGTGGCCCAAAGCTCTCTCATATCGGTTTTGCAGATGATCTCATTCTTTTGGTTGAAGCGTTGGTGGCATAAATTAAAATAATTCGTCGAGTCTTGGAGAGGTTTTGTGCCGCTTCAGGTCAGAAGGTTAACTTGACAAAATCAAAAATTTTCTTCTCAAATAACGTGAGTCGAGATATGGAAAAGAGGATTAGTGATGAAAGTGGTATTTCTTCAACAAGATATTTGGGTGAATATTTGGGTATGCCGGTACTCCAAAAGCAAATCAATAAGGATACATTTGGAGAGATTTTGGAGAAAGTGTATTCACGTTTAGCGGGTTGGAAAGGACATTGTTTGAGTATGGCGGGACGGTTGACTCTTACCAAAGCGGTACTCACTTCACTTCCTGTTCATGTAATGAGCACCACGCGTTACCGAAGTTTATGCTAACAAAGTTGGATCAGGTTTCGAGATCGTTTTTGTGGGGAAGTAGCACTGGTCAAAGGAAACAACACTTAATGAATTGGGAACGAGTTTGTCGACCAAAGTATGACGGTGGTTTAAGGATTCGCTCTGCACTAGTAATGAATAAGGCTCTATTGGTGAAGGTGGGTTGGAGATTACTCCATGACAAGGAAAATTTATGGGCTAAAGTGCTTAGAAGTAAGTACAAAGTTAAAGGAGTATATGATCAGTCTTGGCTTATCGCTAAAGGCTCTTGGTCATCAACGTGGAGAAGTGTTGGACTCGAGCTAAGAGAGTTGGTGATTTCAGGTCTTAGTTGGGTTCTTGGTGACAGAAAGAAGGTTAAATTCTGGAGTGATAAATGGTTAATGGACAAACCACTAATGGAGGTGGTGATAGGGAATTTGCAGATTCAGGATGTAAGTCTTCGAGCTTCTAATCTTTGGAGAAATGGGAGTGGCTGGTCGTTTGATCGGATTCAACTGTATTTTCCTCAAAATTACATGTTACAATTGAGATATGTGGTTCTAGATACTGTGACAGGAGCTCGAGACAGACTCTCTTGGTGAGACAGTGTAGATAGAAGCTTTACGGTTCGGTCAGCCTATTCACTTTTAACGCGTGATGATAGGCCAAGACTAAATTTGAGCAGTTTATTTCAACAAGTTTGGAAAGTGACTGTACCAGAGAGAGTCAGGGTATTTCTTTTGTTAGGAGTGAACCAAGTCCTCATGACAAATGTGGAGCGACAACGTCGACATTTATATGATTCATGAGTTTGTCAAGTATGCAAAGGGGGTGAAGAGACTATCATTCACATACTTAGAGATTGTCACACTATGGCAGGGATTTGGAATCGGTTAGTGCCCCAACGGAAACGAAGAGGTTTTTTTTTGGAAAATCGTTGATAGAATGGCTTTATGAGAATCTTGGGGATAATCGGTCGAGAGGTGATATGATTTGGTCAACGTTATTCGCAATGTCTATTTGGTGGGGTTGGAAATGGCGGTGTGGTAATGGTTTTGGAATTAATAGAAAATGTTGGGAAATGGTGGAATTTGTGAAGGATCTGTCGAAAGAGGTGCTCTTATAGCACATTCACTGGCTTTAGAGACAGACTCGGGGAATACGGTTTGGATTGAGCGGATGATAGCATGGTCAACACCAACTGATGGATGGTTCAAGCTGAATATGGATGGAGCCTTGTGGGGTAATCGAGGACTAGCTGAGGCGGGAGGAGTGATTAAAGATGAAAGAGGCAGGTGGTGTGCGGGTTTTGCGTTGAACATCAGGATATGCTCGGCTCCTCTTACAGAACTATGGGGAGTGTGTTATGGCCTATATACGACATAGGAGCAATAAATTACGAGATTTGAGGTAGAGATAGACTCATAAATAGTTGTTGGGTTTCTTCAGGGATAAGCGAGGCTCATCCGCTGTGTTCCTGGTATAGTTGTGCCATGGCTTCATATCAAGGGACTTGATAGTATGTATTTCTCATGTGTATAGGGAGACTAACCGTCTAGCAGATGGGTTAGTTAACTATGCGTTTTCTCTTTCGTTGGGTTTTCATTTATTTCAGACTGTTCCAGACATTGTTGGTCCAATTTTGGTTGAGGATACTGGTGGAGTCTCTGTTACACGTCAGATCCGTTTGTAATTTTTTCTTTTTCTTTTGAATAAATCAATGGGGGATTCGTCCCCCTACCCTACCCAAAAAAAATGGTAGCTATAAATCCACTAAGTCGAGCAGTCATTCTCCTTTTCCTATCTTTCAAGTTCCTCTTGTCCCAATCAATCAGTAGCTTAGTGATGGTTATCGCGATATTCATCTCATAAACAGTCTCTAATCTCATGTTCTTGATGATTCTCTTCCTATGCGTATTTTTCGTTTGTATTTTTCCACCATGTAGAATTTTTCCAGTAGTTTAGATCGAAATTCGTCCGGGAATTGGTGTTTTTTTTGTTTTTAAAAGGAATGAACCAGTTTAAGCCAATATTTTTGGGGACGGCGGATCCAAATTCCGAGCTTAGCAAGCTAAAGCGTGCATGTAACTCCCAGAAGTGTATTCGTGCTTGTGGATAACATAATGATCCGAACGATGTTGGTAAAGATACTTACCATCACACTTTCTTTGAAATGCTTGGAAACTGGTCTTTTGGAGATTATTTCAAAAAGGAAGCCATTGAATGGGCTTGGGAGCTCTTAACCAAGGTAAATTAACCAAAGAAGCCATTATGTCAAAATTCATGACTCAAGGTCTATAGCTTACTTAAGGTCTATAGCTTACTTAGTAATCCATTATTCATGATTTAATCCAAGACAGGACAAAAAATTAAGATATAATTTCAAAATCCATCAAATGGAATAATGTTTTTTTTTTCTACTATCTAGTAATTTTAATTTTCTTATATTTTGGTGATTATCTTGGTTTTACTTTACTGAAATTGATTGTTTCTATAGTTTTGTTAGATTTTGTTGTTACTTTATGTCTATAAGAAACATACCTTTGTAAGAAAAAATTCATGAGTAAAACAAAATCATATTATAATAATTATAATTAGATATTATTGTAGGTCATTTTGTCCAAATTAATAATTATATTGCAATCTCTCTCTCTATATATATATCATTTGAATTTCCATGATCTCATCAAATAAAAATAATAAAAGAATTACCTTTCATTCATTTCTAAATCCATCAAAATGTAATATATCATTACTTTTACTAAAACTGGCTAGTTTTTGTTTGTAATGGTGAGATTGTCCTTAATTTGAATTTATTGATGTGTTACGATTCACTTGTATTTTCTAAGCAAAATTGTAACAAAGAACACTCTTTTCTCCTGAATAATACTCTTATTAAACAACCCAAGCAAGATGTCGGATTACAAACACTCTCAGGGAAATTTAGGAGTCCCTTACTCTCCTTTCTCTCTCTCACTACAATGATCAACTCTGATAATCCAAATGTTACACTCTGTTACAGCTAATATAGATTACTTTCCTTTGCTTTATTGACTTATCCTTGTTCTTTACCGTTACGCAGCCTTATCCTCACCTGTGACGTGTCCCTGTGACTCACTTTCTTCTAGACTATTCTGATTAGAGGTCTGGGCCGTGGTCCTTGAGTCAAGCCTGTCAGGTTTCCTGATCTTGGGCCTCCTTTGGTACTGGAACACAATGGGAATCTTGTCCTCCTTAGTATGCTTAACAATACTTCCCCCATTTGAACTGACCTTGTCCTCAAGGTTGAAATCTGGAAATTGCCTTTCTATCACTCCTTTCCATTCCCAAGTGTTATCAATGTCTGTCAACCCTTTCCATTTAATTAATACCTCCTCTTGGCATGTTTGTTCATTGATCCTTATGGCAAGACAGTCTTCTGGTTCAGCTATAAGAACTCCTTCTGCTGAGAGTTGAGGTGGCAAGGAAGCGGTTTCCCCAGTATCTCCTACTGCGGCCTTGAGTTGAGAAACATGGAAAGTGTTGTGAATCTTGGCCTCAGTCGGTAGTTTCAGTTTGTAGGCTACTTCACCAATCCTCTCAATGATTTCGTATGGTCCATAGAATCTGGCCGCTAACTTCTGGTTTGTTCTTCTGGCCAGTGAGGTCTGACAGTACGGCCTGAGCTTGAGATAGACCTTATCTCCTTTTGCAAACTGCACCTCTCTCCTATGATGATCAGCTTGTTCTTTCATTCTCTGCTGGGCCCTGAGGATGTGTTGTTGAAGCAGCTGAACCATTGCATCCCTTTCTTCCAATTGTCTTTCCAAATCTGCATTGGTTGTTGACCCCTTTTCAAACTTGATCAGAGTCATTTTGATCCCTACCATATACAACTTTGAAAGGAGTCATTTTGATGGTAGAGTGGTACAAAGTATTGTAGCACAATTCTGCCCAGGGAAGGTACTGAGCCCAAGTCCTTGGCTTATCACTAGCAAAGCATCTCAAGTAGGTTTCCATTCCTCGATTGGTAACCTCCGTTTGACCGTCTGTTTACGGGTGATACGCAGTGCTGAAACAGAGCTTGGTTCCTACTAGACGGAAGATTTCTTTCCAGAATTTTCCAGTGAATGATTTGTCCTTGTCAGAGACTAAGGTTTTCGGAAATCCATGAAGACGAACTACTTCCTTGATGAACACCACAACAATCATAAATGCATCAAAAGGGTGCCTAAGGCCTATCAAGTGAGCATACTTGCTCAGCCTATCTACCACCACCGTTACGACATCAATTCCTTCTGATTTAGGCAATCCTTCCACAAAGTCTAAAGAAATGTCTTCCCATATTTTACCTGGAATAGGCAGAGGTTGAAGTAGTCCAGCCGGGACTAGAGTGGAGTATTTGTTCCTCTGACACACTTGGCAATTGGCTACATATTTCTTAATGTCAGCCAACATTCCTTTCCAATAGAATATTTCGGCCACTCTCTTCTGAGTCTTCAATACACCTCCATGTCCTCCAATCTTGCTATCATGTAGCTCATATAAGATTTCCTTGATGAGAGTAGAACCCGGGCTGAGCACTAACCTTCCCTACCTGAGTAACCTCCCCTTTTCCACTGAGTATGATGGATGTTCTGTTGAGCCAGCTATCAGATCCTCTTTCAGTCTCTTGAGCTCCACTTCTGTCTCAATGCCCTTGTCAATATCCTTTAACTATATCACAGAAGGAACTGAGATGGCACACAAGTGAAGCAAGTCTTCCTTGCGGGACAAGGCATCAGCCGCCTTATTCTCTAATCCGGGTTTGTAAATGATGGTGAAGTCAAAGCCCAAAATTTTTGTTAACCACTTCTGGTACTCCATGTTTATTTCTCTCTGTTCAAATAAGAACTTGAGGCTCTTTTGATCTGTATGCACCACAAATTTTCTTCCCAGCAGGTAATGCCGCCACTTCTGAATGGCAAACACTATCGCCATCAACTCCCTTTCGTATACCGACTTCAGACTGATATATCATGGTTTTTACCGTTTTTAACCATGATATAAGTCGGTTTTGTATAGTATATTTTGTATTTGTGTGTCTTTTGTAGTGTTTTGCAGGAAAATAGTCGTTTGTGCCGAAACCATCCGAAGTGCTTCAAAGATCGACTTAGAAGAACGGTTTCCATTTGGATTTAGCTTCAGAGGTCTTCATGAAAGTTGTAGGTATTTGAGATAGCTTTCCAATGGAAGTGGTTTGAGGTCATTCCGATCTGTGATTCAGGAGATATGGCCGTTTTACCGGAGGGGTTTTTCGAGAGAGTTTCCCGTCGATCGACCGGGATTTGTGTCGATCGACAGGGATTTGTGTCGATCGACAGGAAGCCTGAAGAAGCCAGAACAACGCGTTTTTCAGATATTTCCACAGACAGCTTCGCGTCGATCGACATGACTTTAATGTCGATCGACGGCGGACCTGCATACCTAATTTTGGCACTTCTATAAATAGTTTAAACTTGTTTTCTTTGTAAAATATCTAGAAAACTTGTAAAAACTAGATCTATTCTCGTTTTGAGACTTAGAGAGAGAGAGAGATTTTGAAGATCTTGGAGAGAGATCTTCATGTTCTTCACCTAGTGACACCATTTGTATCTTCTAAACTCTAACTCTTTTATGAAATTCTATTCAGTTATTATGATTTCTTCATCTATTTCTGAGTAAATTACTTGTTAGGACATGGAGATTTCATGGATTTTGATGAGAAATCAATAAAATCGAAGATCTGTTGAGGTTATCCGTTAGTTCTTCGTTTAGACTGTTCTCAATGCTTGAATCTAGCTTGATCACCTAGAATCTTGATTTTAGGATTGTTGGTTAGCCACGACAGTGGGATTAATAACCTGAATCTAGTCTAAATGGGCAAGGTTACCTATTCGCAAAGAATATTTGGCTTAGGGATTTTGTGAACATATCGAACTCGTGCTAAATGCGTGTTTAGATTCGATGATTCATGAGGATCTAAATATATATAGCCTTCGTAATGACAGTTAGTTGGTTATACTTTTGTGTTTGAGTTCTAGAACGGTGCGTGATAGAACTTTGACAGTTGTGATAATCTTTGATTCATTGCCTATAAGAATTTCCATGGTCTAACTCTCGTCTCTTAGAGAGCAATGTAAATTAAAACCATCCTTTTCACTTGTTTCATAGTTCTTTTAGATTTATTTAGTTGTAAAAAGCATCGCTCTAGCTTAAGAATGGATCATTGCAATCCTAGTGTATCAATCAAACCTCCCTGTGGATACGATAACCCTTTGTGCTACAACGTACATAGGGGTTTTTGATGGCCCCAGCCTTGTGTAAAAACGCCTGACATCACAGACGTTATCTCTCCGTTAGAGCTTGGCTAAAGTAAGTTAGAGGTCATTGATGTTGCATTAGTACCGCTCCTAATCCAACCCCTGATGCATCCGACTCCACAATGAATGTTGAGTTGAAATCTGCCATAGCTAGCACCGGGACCGTAGACATTGCTGTTTTGAGCTGCTCAAAGGCTACCTTTGCTTCTCTGTTCCAGCCAAACTGATCCTTCTTCAGCATTGCTGTGAGTGGTCTAGCCATCATCCCATACCCCTTTACAAACGTTCGGTAGTAACCCGTGAGTCCCAAAAATCCCCTTAGTGCTTTAACATTCTTGGGTTGTGGCCAAGACACCATGGCCTGAATCTTCTGAGGGTCTGCTGCCACTCCTTGACCTGATATGATGTAACCCAAATACTCTACACTGGGACTCCCAAAGTGACACTTCTTTTTATTCGCAAACAACTGTTGCTGATCCAGAACTTTCAGTTCCGCAGCCAAGTGTTTCTCATGTTCTTCCACTGTCTTGTTGTAGACTAGGATATCATCGAAGAATACCAGCAAAAATCTTCTGAGATACCCCCTGAATACTTCATTCATCAATGCTTGAAAGGTTGCTGGCGCATTGGTCAATCCAAACGGCATAACCTTGAATTCGTAATGCCCTTCGTGTGTCCTAAAAGCTATCTTCGGTATGTCTTCTGCCTGGACTCGTATTTGGTGATATCCTAATTTGAGGTCCAGTTTGGAAAAGATAACTGCCCCATGAAGCTCATCAAGTAACTGATCCACCATCGGTATAGGAAAGCTATCTGGAATGGTGACTTTATTAATGGCTCTGTAATCCACGCAGAAACGCCATCCTCCGTCTTTTTTCTTAACCATTAGAACCGGACTTGAGAAGGGGCTATTACTGACTTGGATGATACCCGCGACAAGCATCGATGCCACCTGTCTCTCAATTTCTTCTTTCTGGATCTGAGGATATCGGAAAGGGCGCACATTGACCGGCTTAGCTCCTAGCTCTAACACTATCCTATGCTCCTTGCCTCTGGATGGAGGTAGCCCTTGTGGCTCGTCAAAAACCCTTGCAAATTGTTGCACCATCCTTGCCACACCCACGGGGACCAGAGGTGAGGAAGTGATATCTGTTACCCGAGGAGTTGTTGTTTGTAGACCACTGAACTCAACTACCATTCCTTCACCTAGTTGCTTCAGAGCCTTCTTTAACGCTTTAAACGACACTGATGAACAAACCAATGATAGATCTCCTTGTAGTTTGACCTTCTTCCCATCCACCTTAAACTCTACTGTCTGTAACTTCCAATTAACCCGTGTATACCCTAGAGTTTCTAGCCACTGAACTCTCAATATGACATGAGCGCTGCCCAGTTCCAGTGGTAGAAATTCCGTTACTATTTCGAGTCCTTGCAACTGTAGCTGAATCCCCCTGCATATTCCCTTCCCTTGAATTAACAATCCATTACCCATGACTACCCCATAACTCTTTGTTGAGCTCAGGGCCGCTCCTAGTTCACCTACCAACTTCTCTGAGATGAAATTATGTGTAGCCCCGCAGTCTATCATAACAATTACTTCTCTGTTTTGGATCGACCCACGAAGCTTGATGGTACGCGGTGAAGAGATCCCAACCAGAGAGTTCAGAGACAGCTCGGCGATTTCGGCGATCTTCGCTCCTTCGTCTTCATCGCTTTCTGACTCTGCATCTTCCTCCCATGTCTCCTCAGTCCCATCATCCTTTACGACTAAGATCTGGAGCTCTTTCTGAGAACAAACATGCCGGCTGTGGAACTTTTCGTCGCACCGGAAACACAAGCCCTCGTTACGCCTCTAAGCCATCTCTGTCGGCGTCAGGCGACGGAAAGGAGGTCGTAGCCGATTGTGCGTATTAGGGTTCTTTGTGTTAACACCTGCAAACGTCGTTGTTTGTTTATTAAACGGCGTAGACCACTGTTGAGGCCCATTAAGCTTTCCACTCGCAACGTGTGGGCCTTGGCGTATCTGTCCCGTTCGATCTCCTCTATAAGATCCTCCGTGAGATCTGACAGTCGTCACCATCGCCGTGCTTCCCCAGCCGTCCTCCACCTCCTGGGCGTAGTCCATCATCTCCTGCAGGTCTCTGGGCCGCAATATCCATACGTGAGCTGCTATCTCTGGTATCAACCCGGACATGAATGCCATCTCTAGAACGTCGTCGGAGAGTGATGGAGCATTTGTGGACAAAGAGATGAACTCACGGCAATATTCCGCTACAGATCCTTCCTGTCGGAGTTTCATTAAGCGACCTCCCACACCCTTTGCTTGACTCTTCTCGAATCGGGTCAAAACCCTTTGTTTCATCTCAGCCCAATCTTAGAACGGCTTCCGCTCCTTCTGCCATAAGTACCAATCGAGAGCATCGTCAGTGAAGCTGCTGGGAGCGTTTTGTAACTTTTGGGCTTCCTGGCACCTCTCAATCTCAAAGAACTGCTCGGCTTTGGCAACCCACTTTTTAGCTCCTGTTCCATCGAAGACCGGAAGCTCAAGCCGACGTGCTAACGGACTCGGTGCTGCGGTTATCTCCTGAGGTTTCGCCGATGGAACCGCTTCATTCTCCTGAGTCTCTAGAGGCGACTCTTCGGGAAAGAGCTGCGTGTAAGGTCTCTCCGGTGGGGTATGCATCGGTCCCTTGTCCTTCTTCTGGACTTCCGACGCGCCCAGTGACGACCCTACTTGTCCCGATGCATAAATTTGCTCCCTTTCCCGCTTATCGTGTCTGCTAGCGGAGTCCTCTGCTTCTATCCGGCGAGTCATTGCTTGCATCATAGCCATATTTTGGGCCATCATTGCCGCATTTTTGTTCAACATCTCCATCAAGGATTCAGCGAGCGACGGGGTCTGGATTAACGTATCAGAGAGGGATTGAGATTCGCGTGCAGCTTCGGTGATAGGAGACAGATCTGACCTATTTTCTGGCATGATTGGATCGAAGGAAGCTCTGATACCAAATTTGTTACGATTCACTTGTATTTTCTAAGCAAAATTGTAACAAAGAACACTCTTTTCTCCTGAATAATACTCTTATTAAACAACCCAAGTAAGATATCGGATTACAAACACTCTCAGGGAAATTTAGGAGTCCCTTACTCTCCTTTCTCTCTCTCACTACAATGATCAACTCTGATAATCCAAACATCACACTCTGTTACAGCTAATATAGATTCCTCTCCTTTGCTTATTGACTTATCCTTGTTCTTTACCGTTACGCAGCCTTATCCTCACATGTGACGTGTCCCTGTGACTCACTTTCTTCTAGACTATTCTGATTAGAGGTCTGGGCCGTGGTCCTTGAGTCAAGCCTGTCAGGTTTCCTGATCTTGGGCCTCCTTTGGTACTGGAACACAATGGGAATCTTGTCCTCCTTAGTATGCTTAACATGATGATACTTTTTGATATGTGTGACATGCTAGAACTTGCTGTTTTTTTTCTTTTTCTTTCTTTTTGTCTTCTATTTAAGAACATCATCAGTGAATCATTAACGAAGATATATACATACATCAACAAGCAAAGACGAAGTTGTAATTCCTATAGGGAAATTCTCACTTGATTCATCTTTGATCATGAATGATTTACCCTTGGATCTTCTCGACGAAATTCTCCTCAGGTTGGAGCCAATATCTATGGAAATGGTGCGATGTACAAATGAATTTCTCCGATTATATATATCTGAACCAAAATTTAATTTTAACTACTTTTCTAGAGTCGGATCCAGTTTGTTTCATCTTGACAGCTATGGCGCCGGTTACGTGTATTGCTTGCCTTTCGTCTCCTCTTGCGTTTGTACGTCATTTGCAAAAGAAGCACCTTTGTTAAAATATCAATGTTACATTTTTAGCTGCTGTTCTGGCCTTCTCCTAATATACATCGATGGCCTCTTCATCGCAAATCCCCTCACAAAGAGGTTTCGAATCCTGGATCACTCTGGGTCAAAGCTTCTTTCATGGGTAGTTGGTGGTGATAATATATTTTATAAAGATGGTAGTTATCCCGAGGGAAATGTTGCTCGTACAGAAAGAGCGATGTGCATTGGTTTCGCAGTAGACCAAAATCAACTCACTAAGAGATTCAAAATTGTCTGCATACTCGAGACAGAAACGACATACGAATTTGAGATCAACGATGGATATTCTTGGAGATTATCTGAAACGACCATCATGACCAACTCAAGAAGTTATCTCGTGAAGCGAATGAAGCCCGTTTATTTGGACGGCATTCTTCACTGGTTGAGAAACGACGGGAGCATCATAACTTTCAATCCTGAGATAGAGCGAGCATGTTTTATCCCTTCCATGTTCCACTGGGAATCGAATATGAAATTGTGTTTGGCGTCCGACAATAAGATCAATAGCTTGACTTTACTATCAGGGACAAGAGAAGAAGTCTCTGTTTACATACTACTTGAGAATCTTGAGTGGACCCTCGCCAAACGGATCAAGAACGTATTTATGGAAGAAAGTGAACTTAAATGCTGGGACATGGCCACTTACGATGGCAAGCGTCTAGTGGTGAGGGAGAAGAAAAATGATGTTTTAAACGGTGTGGTTCATGTGTACGATATGGAAGCTAACATTTGGGGAGTTTTGGGGTTAACCCATTGGTGGGCCGAAACCAACCTAGATTTCTATAAGTTTACTCCTTCCTTTGCTTTTGTCGAGGAGGATACGCAGAAGGAGGAAATTGCATCCTCAAATGACCTACGCATCTCCTATCTAATTGTGATTATGAAACTCACTGATACAACCAAATAAAATGTGTCATACAAAAAGAAAAGTTGTTTAATTATTTCCGGGCCAATAATATCATGCAAAATGTGTCCTGATTTGTACAAGAATGTTTGTTTCCCATTTGTTTTTTTTGTCTACAATCTCATGGTTTATGTATTTGGTCTAATAAATTAGTAAAAACTAGTTATCTCTTGTTGACGGTTACCACCCCTTTGTCTGCAACTTGTCGTCAAATTCACCGGCTACGGCGTTGGCTGTACTCCTTCTTTCTTTATGTTCAGTTAACTGTGTTGTTGATAAATATCGTTTTGTTAATAAAAGTATTTAGGTGATACGAGGACGAGACGACGGTCGTGTCTCGGGTAATGGAGAAGGCAATCATCACTTCTTCTCGTTGGATGCTACGATTACTTGAGGAGAGATCAGAGCTTTTTGATGAGGATCTCGTCGGTATCTTCGAAGACGTTTGGATCTTTGTGGATCATTTCTATTCTCTCCTTCGTCACTTACATCTTCAAATCAGACAGCCACGATATATGGTTGGGCATATAAACATCATAGATCAAGCGGTAAATCTGATTTTTTAGAGGAATAACAATAACTAGTCTCGTTTCATTTATGTGGGTTCAAATTGCTTTGTTAATTGTAACCGTTTCTTCTCTTTGTAGAGCGTTTATTCTTCGACGACGATATCGTCTCCGATGTGATAGTTTAAAATCGTCAATCGAAAGCATAGTTTGTATATATCGGATGTGGTTTAATTCCCCTAGTTTAGAGGATATCGAAAAATCATCTTTGAAGGGGAATACCAACAGTTTATCGATCTCATTCATGGCCGAACAAGGAACATAATTATAGATAATCTAATAAATGACATACATTATTGGATTACTCATTTTGCCTTCATATAGTCCATATCGACCTTTCACAATTTCTTTCTTGTTGTATGTATAATAACCTCCATATCGTATATTACATCTACTCTTTTGAGTATATAATGCTTTCAAGATCAATAAAATAGATGGTAAAAAAAAAAATTAGTTAAATATAATAAGACAATGTTCTTAAAAAGTAAGTGGAATATCTTTATGGTCAATCACGAAGAAGAAGAGTAGGCCAACTTAACTCCAAAAACGTGGGCTTCAAGAAATCAATATTATAAATCTTATATAGAGAAGATTGCAACATTTTGTATTTAGTAAGAAATTATTTCAATAAGATTTTTAGGCATTTTGTTCAAATTAATAACTCATAAATTGTTTTGATTTTAAAACCATAAAAAGAAATCTTTGGAATATTCATGATTTCATCAAAGACAGTAAAAAGTTGGGATTCTGTTTCAAAATCCATCAAATGTAATAATATTTTAAATTGTACTATCCAGTAGTTTGAAATTTCTTATATTTTGGTGAGATTGTTTTGGTTTTGTTTACTGAAATTGATTGTTAATTTAGTTTTGGTAGAATTTGTTGTTAGTTTATGTACAAACTAGGCTAGGATCCGCGTTGATACGCGGGTAATCATATTAAACATTATTCAAATATTTAAGTTTTAGTTAATAACCCGTTGAATTATTAAAATATATCGATATACAATAAAATATGCATCTTAAATCATTAGATATTAATTTTTATTTTTATTTATATTTTCTAATTGATCCCATTCATATCCTAAAATATATAAGTGTAATTCAATTCATATCTTATTTTAGAAATTTTCTTGTCATTCTAATTAGTTCGGACTATTAGAAATTTTCCTTTTTACAATTTGGTTAGTTACTTAAGAATTACATTGTAAATTTTTCATTTTTATTTTATTTTTTCCTAATTAATTTTAATATTAACACATGTCAACATCCCATCAACATTAGACACATGTCACGATATTGTGAATTACAAATTTGCTTACGTGTCGCACTCTCGTTGATCGGCTTCTCTTTTTTATAACAAGAAGATTAGAGTCTAAATCGAGAGATAGACAAAACCATACTAAAAATCTGACAAATTAAAATAAGAATCGAGTCTAAACAAAAACCATAATCGAAACTTCATCAAACATTGTCTCTTTAACAACCCGGAAACCGATCTCTAATTGTACATGTGAATGATTTTTAGACGATTCTGATGGAGGAGACATTTTACTAGTATGAAGAACAAAATTGTAATTTGATCTTTTACTCTTAGGGTTTGTGAAAAGAGGAAGACCAACAAGCTATTACAAGATCTCGGGTATAATATAACATATGCCTTATGTTCTTATGTCCATGTTTCTCGGGTAACCGAGGTTAATTCGGTTAAACCTGAAACCGATACCTGGAAGAAATAAAAACCATTTGGGTTTTAAGACAAAACCGTATCTGAATTGAACCCGTTTTTTAGGTTTAGTTTCGGATTCGGTTTTCGGTTTCGGATTATATGTCCACCCCTACTCTCCCCTCCTAGACAGGCGTTTGGTTTTGTGTTTTCTTACGGTTTTTTTTTATAAAAAAATTGAAATTAAAATTAAAGGTTTACTCGTGTGAACGAACTCGCACGTGCAAAGCTTTATAGCGTATTGGATACGTGTGGGCTGAGATAATTCTGTTTTATATTATCTGGGCCGTATTAAAGCCCATAAATCGATATATACCGACGTTGTTTCCTGGTGTGTTACGAAACTGTTTTTCCCCCAATATTTTAAAATTTTAAAAAGGGATTTTTCCCCAAATTTTCCCAAAATTGTGTTATTAGGGTTAGAGTCGGTCCCCTTTCTTCGATAGGAAGAACTAGATGTATTTCTTCTATAGTGATTTTTCCCCCGTCAAGCCAGTTGATCCACAAGAATTGAGAAATATTGATTCTATAGTGGATAAAGAGATCAAGGAAGAACTAGATGTATTTCACAAGAAAGCACCACTGTCCGAAGCAAAACATATCAAGGGTCTAAGAGAAGCATTAGGGGAATTAAGCAGTTAAAAATCAATTCTATTACTAGTCATTTTTCCGGTTTAGTTTCTACGAAATGTTAAAGCACTTTTATCTGTCACTCTTTCGATTTTTAGGCCTCTTGGCTGATCCTGTTAGAGTGGTGGCAATTGGGAGACAAGTGGAGGACCTCTTGGCTGATCCTGGAAACGATGATGGTCTTCACTTTCCTCTGAGTTTTGTGGAGGTTAGTTTTCCATTAGCTATATCTTTGGCTATTTGGGACCAAGAGATCATTTTTCTTCTTCTTAAAAGTAAGGCTATTTCTGCTTCACATGCGATCAATTTGGTGCCATTGCTCGAAAAAGAAGTAGAGGATGCATCCAACGCGGAAGGGGCTGCATTGGAAGAGAAAGTTACGTCTTTGAAAAGACGGGTTGTAACCAAAGTTATCCCATCAGGAAAAAGGCAGATTTCATAGCCAAAACTGCGGATAGCTCAAAAGGAAAAAACAGAGGAAAACATCCTGAAAGCAATCAGAGTAGGAGCAGAGCAAGAAATGAGAAGACCTTTTGCATTGTAAAGATTGACGTTGGTCTTGATATAGTAGCCGTGAGAGAAGCCGTTTCACAAATCATGGAAACGAAGGTACATAAATTTATTGTTCTCTCCGCAGAAACTAAAAGAAAGCTGTTGAAATAAGGTTTTGTTTGTGGATCTTGTGTTGTAGGAAATGCAAGTAATGATGTGGAGCACAGATGAAACCACAAACAAGGCAGTTTGCTGCGCGGGAGTTCCGGATAGGTTCAAGCAGTTAGATGTGACTGAATGGTGTACGATTCTCTCGGGTCCTCTTAAAGGGAAATGCGGGAAAGGGAAAGGTGGTCTCGCATTAGGACAGGTATGATCAGGATCTCAAATTTGTGAAATCAGAAAATGGACTAAGTTGTGAAATTACACTAATTATTACTGATATATGTTTATATCAGATATTTTGGCAGCAAGCCATTGCTATGAATGTTGGGACAATATCAAAATTGCTCGAAAATGGCGTTTCAGCAACATATGATTCTTGTAAATACATTTGGTTTCAGGTTTGTCTTGATCATTTTTATATCCAGACAACTAGAATGGTACATCTAATTTGAAAGAAAGAGGCTAGGACATATAGTGTTAAATAGTCCTTCTAATGCGCAATTACCCTACCGGATTTTGGTGCAGGATCACGAGACTGAAGTAAAAGCTATCTACAATGGCTCTGATTTACTGAAAAGTTTTGCCACTGACGATAAGGTCGGTCTAGTATTAGGATCCACAAGTTTCTATGTTGAGCAGGGTGGTCAAATTTTTGACATAGGACTTATAGAAGAAGGCTCATTTGGTACATTTGCAGTATGCAACGTGCAAACAGTTAAGGGCTTTGTTCTTCATACAGGTAATCTCTCTAGTGAAACTGCAAATGTATCTGTGGGGGATAGAGTGACCTGCAAGGTAAACATTTTGCCTTACATGGTACTTTGTCTCATATGGCTTTAACTTGTTTTCTTTTAAATCTTGTCTAATCCGTGCAGGTTGAAAAGTTGCGATTTGATTTTTCCCACGGGAAGCTGCTTGATCCTGAATATTTGAGAGAGATCGATTCTATAGTCAATAATGAGATCAAGGACGAACTAGATGTATTTTCCATGAAAGCACCGCTCTCTGAAGCAAAAGGCATCAAGGGTTTAAGGGAAGCATTAGGGGAAGTAAGCTGTTAAAGCAGCTAATTTTCAGTTTTGCGGTTTCTGCGAAATGTTAAAGCATTTTTCTTTGTCTCTCTTTCAATTTTTAGGCCTCTTATGATCCTGTCAGAGTGGTTGGTGGCAATTGAGAGGCAAGTGGAGGACCTCTTGTATGATCCTGGTAACGATTATACAATTTTTTTGCCTCTAACGGGCCTGTTTCGTGTGTTTTCGAAATAGTTCAACAGAGAAACCAAAAATGGCCCTCTAAAGCCTCTGGCTTCGAAGCAAGTTGATACAGGAATGGGTTTCGAAAGATTGAGCAACTATGATACAGATGTCTTCTTGCCTATTTTTCATGACATCCTGATACGTGATTATGGTTAAGGTGTTTGGACATGGTTAGGGTGTTTTAATTAAAGTGTTTTAGTGTTTTAATTTATTAATTAGTTTTCATGTTTTCCATTATAGGTTAAGAGTATTTTCCTTTTTACATTAGGGTTATGATTAAGTTGTATCAAGACTCTATATAAGGGTCTCTATTGATTAATAAGAGAAAAACTTCCAAGAATTAACCTTAACCTCCAAAGAGAGTTTAGGGTTAAGAGGAAGCTTAGCCTAAATCTTTCAATCTAATTCGTGTGTGAACAAAGGTTCATATCAATTTGGTATCAGAGCCCTTTCGATTCGATGGGAGACAATGATGCAAAAGTGATGGAATTGATCCAAAGGCTTCACGCAAAGTTGGATTCAATTCTCGCAAAGGGGGAGATGAAAACGTCTCTTGCTGCGCATAAGAAGAAAGCACCCGAGCAAACCGAGACGGAGCTTGAAAAATTTCTTGGAGCTCCGATCAAACTATCGTCATATGAGTTATATGACGAAGAGGTATTAAGTGATATCAACAGAAGCAAAGGGATGACACAACAAACAGTGCTAAAAGCAATCGTCGCGCCACAAGAGGAGGAGCAAGAGCAAACCGAGATAGACTTGTCGTTGCTTGTAGTTTCGAAGCAGCCTAAGAACTCGCCGGTGTTAGAAGTTGTAATCTCGGTGCCTGAGTTGAAGCTACCAGTGGCTCGACATGATGTTCATGTCATGGAATCTAGATCCCTAGTGAAAAGGATGAATGAAGAACAAGAAGATGTGCTTCCCACTGCATGTGATTGTTGCATAGTTAAGAAGGAAGATGTGGTGCTTTAGACAGCCATGGATTATCGGTTCATGCTGTCCCACCAGCAACTGCTGCAACTCTTGACGATGTTAGGAGAAAGATACTTTCGACTGAGAGATACCCATAGTTGGAGCTTGAGGACAAGCTCCGAGTCGAGGAGGGGAGTAATGATACGTGATTATGGTTAAGGTGTTTAGACATGGTTAGGGTGTTTTAATTAAAGTGTTTTAGTGTTTTAATTTATTAATTAGTTTTCATGTTTTCCATTATAGGTTAAGAGTATTTTCCTTTTTACATTAGGGTTATGATTAAGTTGTATCAAGACTCTATATAAGGGTCTCTATTGATTAATAAGAGAAAAACTTCCAAGAATTAACCTTAACCTCCAAAGAGAGTTTAGGGTTAAGAGGAAGCTTAGCCTAAATCTTTCAATCTAATTCGTGTGTGAACAAAGGTTCATATCAATTTGGTATCAGAGCCGAGCGATTCGATGGGAGAGCATGATGCGGCAGAACTCGCAAAAGTGATGGAATTGATTCAAAGGCTTCACGCAAAGTTGGATTCAATTCTCGCAAAGGGGGAGATGAAAACGTCTCTTGCTGCGCATAAGAAGAAAGCACCCGAGCAGACCGAGACGGAGATTGAAGAACTTTGTGAGGAGAAGATTCATGAGGAGAAGGAAGTCTTCCAGGAAGACAAGCCTCTGAAATTTTTAGTATCGTCAGCACCAACTGATGTTCATGTCGTGGAATCTAGATATCTAGTGGAAGCCATGAACAGTGAACCAGAAGAGACACTTTCCACCAAAGGGGATTGTTGTATAGTTAAGAAGGAAGATGTGGTGCTTCAGACAGCCATGGATTATCGGTTCATGTTGTCCCACCAGCAACTGCTGCAACTCTTGACGATGTTAGGAGAAAGATACTTTCGACTGAGAGATACCCATAGTTGGAGCTTGAGGACAAGCTCCGAGTCGAGGAGGGGAGTAATGATACGTGATTATGGTTAAGGTGTTTAGACATGGTTAGGGTGTTTTAATTAAAGTGTTTTAGTGTTTTAATTTATTAATTAGTTTTCATGTTTTCCATTATAGGTTAAGAGTATTTTCCTTTTTACATTAGGGTTATGATTAAGTTGTATCAAGACTCTATATAAGGGTCTCTATTGATTAATAAGAAAAAAACTTCCAAGAATTAACCTTAACCTCCAAAGAGAGTTTAGGGTTAAGAGGAAGCTTAGCCTAAATCTTTCAATCTAATTCGTGTGTGAACAAAGGTTCATATCACATCCAAAAGGTACTTTGTGAAACCTTATGACACTCTGTTAATACATAGTTACTGTTGTGTAACTCCTCCTAGGGATCATTCTGGTTGATTTTGTTACCGATTGGATTATGAGTCTTGGTAATTACCATCTATGTTAATTTTTATGAATGTTTGTTTCTGATTTAGTAATTTCGTACTCTGTAGTAACATGGTTATGACATCTTTAGTACTTTGTAGGAAAACCACCAAAGCAAATATCAAACAATCATCGGATTGGAATATGAAAACTTGTGTGCCACTTTTTGTATGTTTTTAGAAAGTACACAGATTTTCAATAGTTTTGAAAAATGTGCATGACTCATACTTATGTGTAATTATCAAACGCTAAAAGATTTTACCATAACTGGTATAAAGCAGAATATGCAGTTGAGGAAGTAACCAAGGGTGGAATCTTTAACAAACGCGTTGTGAAGTTGAGGAAGTAAAGCAGAGCACGAACTTCCTCTATAAAAACAGACAATGTGGCATTTGTAAGAGATGAGAAATCAGAAGGCATGGGTACACTTATATTCGAATGGGGTTCTGACGGTAGTTTGGTCTTGTTACAGAACCGAAGTGATGTGATATCAAGGCAAGTATAATTTATTAAATTTTATGCCTGAATTTGTTATTGTTATGGTTTTTATCTGACGTTTTGGGATTTGTTTCAATTGAGTGATGTAAAAGGGAAGTAGTTAAGGCCGTTTGGGATGAAGAGAGGAAGATGTTTGGAGGCCGTCTTGATGATAAAGAAGGAGGAATGTGGTGTGGAATCTCTAGTGGAGGAAGAGTTGCTTTTCTTGTAGAGAGAAGCAGTCGTGACAGGGTTACTGGATTTGACAAGTTTCCGATTGAATTCTTGAAGGTATAAATTTTAATTGTGGTCTGTTTTTTTGTTTTGTTTTTTTTTGTTTAATTGTTCTGATTTATGCTTGTAGGGTAACACGAGCCCTGATAAGTTTGCAGAGGAGCTCATGGGTAGGAAAGATCTTATCAAACAGGAGTTTCATCTTGTTGTTGGTGATATAAGTTCAAAGTCTTTGGTTCACGTTGGAAGTTGGATTCCATATCTTGGAAAACCCACTAAAAGAAAATTAGGATTTGGATACCATAAGTTTTCTCTAATTTGACTTGGTGTTGTAGACTCGACTTCCAAGGTACGTAGTATATTCTTTTTGCTTCTTTCTTTTTCATCAAGAAATGTATTTCTTTTCCTCAATATCAAAGCTCTTCTTGGTCGTTTGTACTTTGTAGGATGCAGAACTGAAAGCAACGTTTACTGACATGATTACCCGCCTCAAAGATAGAGACTTGGCAAAACTTATGGACATCGCTGAGCATGTCATGACTAAGAGAGACGGAACAATCATTATTTTGACGACATGAGACATGTAAGAAAATTAAGCTTTTATGATTCTCACCTGCATTAATCTCCTTTTTAAAAAATTTTGGTTGTGTGTGTGTGTTAGGATTCTGGAACAAGGACCACAACAGCGCTAGAGGTGAAACCAAATGGGGATGTCTTGTTCGTTGAGAAGTATTACTCGATCGGCCTCTTCAGTTTCAGAATCCGGCCACACTAGTCTGTTCGATCAACATTGCCCAGCATTCAACTATTATTATCTATAATAACTAATCCTACGTTGGTGCTGTAATAGATTCAGGGATGGTCACATTTAATTATATCTAGTCTAAGAACACTCATATATGCTTAAAATTAATAAATAAACAGTTGGTTTTCTCCAACTTTTCTTTCTTCACTTTATATTTTCCTTTCAATTTAGTTGACGGGCTTTGAGTTATGTTTTCATTATTCAATTGAGCAATTTCAAGCAATTCATCAAGAACCGTGTTAAGTAATTTGTCAACATACAGCACCAAGCAAATTGTAATTAATGACTCTACCACATCCCATGCTTCATTTCTACGTCTTTTCTATGGTCCACACACTAATTACTGTGCTCTTGCCTAATCTTTATTTTTGTGCTTTTCACTGCTACGTGGGTGTTTGGCTTTTCAATTTGTCTAAAAATATACTACAATTTGTTGAATTTTCATGAAGTATTCTTAGACATTTTTATAGATTTTCAATTTCGTTTCAACAAACGACATGTTTTTTTTTCTTCTGAAATTATATCAGTTTTTAAACCAGGTTTGCATTATTGAAAATAAGTTAAACCTTCCTAACACAATTTTTTTATCCCTTAAGACTTCCACATCTGATTAAATGATCACATTACTCATTCGGTGATATTTTTATTCAAATCTCTCCTAGACCAGATTAGATTCTTATTTAGCGTGTGACTTCCTTGTGTCTTTTTCGGTGCCATAATTAGTTCGTAACGATACCAACAAATTTCTACGTGTAGTCCAAAACCCTCTTTTTTTTTTTTTTTATCGGATGTCCCAGAAGGGACAGTCCAAAACCCTCTTAATCTTTTTCGTTAGCGATCATGGTTGATGATGGTTACATATTAAGTAATGAATTAATACCAAGTTAAAGGGATGGTTGAATATTTGAAACCACACACATAGAACAGCATAAATTAAGAAAATTGCAAGACCGTTGAAATTAACAAGAAAACTAAAACACATAGAAATTAAAAAGAAAAATGCAAGGACGTAGAAATTAAGAAAGAAAACAAGAGAAAGCGTGAATATGTAGATTTCGTCTCTTTCAAAAAAAAAAAAATGTAGATTTCGAAAAAGAAAAATTAAGAAAAAGCAAAAAAAATATAAAGAAATTAAGGGGGTTTATTGGTTTTGGTATTTCAATAGATTTGAAAATCCTAACCAAATCATATGTTATTCAATTAATCATTTTAAAATCCTCATTGGAATCATGTCTTATTCAATATGTCATTCTCAAATACAAATCAAAATCATACAAATCAAAATCACCCCTTATTCAATCCTACGTATTTACTTATAGATTTGATTTTATAATGGATTTTTAGTGGATTTGGAAGAATTCTTATGTTAAAAATATAAAAACTCAAATCCATTGGACTACCTTGTTATTCTCAAATACTAACCTTGTTATTCTCAAATACTAATCAAAATACACATGTTGGATTTGAAAATCACAAAGATTTGTAAATCTTTATGGATTTTCAAATCTTTTAAATACCAAAACCAATAAATCCCTTTAAGAAACAACTAACAACATAGAAATTAAGAAAGAAAAAAAATACATATACAAAAATATAAAAACTAAGAGGAAAAATAAGAGCACGTAAACTAAGAAAAGGCAAGATACAGAAATTTAGAGGAAAATAAGAACACCTAAATTAAGAAAAAAGCAATGTCCAAATGTATGCAACATGACTTGTTATATGTTATGTTTACTTTTAAAACTACTAATAAAACACAAATTTTGTGAAAGATAGATTCCATATTAAGAATTTATATGTGAATTTGGAAAAAAAACTTTAGTCATAAGAAATGTCAATAAATCTGGCTAAACTCGAACACAAGGTAACGAAATTAGATTTATATTGATAAATGATCGAATATACAAAGAGAACTTTAGCTAGAATAGTCGTGAGAGCTAAAGTGTTAATAAGTGTAAACTTATGGGAAATTTTAGCCATTTCGACTCTATAATCTCCGTATTTATCTACCTGTGAACTAACAGTTCAGCTCTGCATATCTCTCCTCGTCGCCAGAGATCTCGGGCACTTTCCGATCCATCTTCCAGAAATATCGGGATTGCAGCTGAGGCGCTAGAGGGGCGCTGACTCGGTCTATCTTCGCTGGGTAGAACGGTTAAGAGAATTTTCAGCTCGGACGGTAAACGGGCCAGTGACTTAGGCCCAGTAAATTCAGAGGATATGCCGACCTTTATCTAAGTTTGGCAGGATTCTAAGCCCCATGCCCAATTATGTTTATGATCCATTTTGATCATAATTAAACTTTATGGACCGGATTTCCGG
The DNA here is from genome assembly GCA_963576765.1 of Draba incana. Taxonomy (NCBI): domain Eukaryota; kingdom Viridiplantae; phylum Streptophyta; class Magnoliopsida; order Brassicales; family Brassicaceae; genus Draba; species Draba incana. Next base: position 25,605,393 of record OY755206.1, read on the forward strand.
TGTGAAATCTAGCTCCAACAGTTGCCCCCGAGCCCATTAAGTACTTTCAGGGGATAAGACTTAATGGGCGATTAATTTGAGCTATGATATCGAGGGATTTTACTCCTGGTAAGATTTGGAATAACCGCAAGTCATATACGCCCTTATCTGGAATTGCTCGGTTAAGATTCCTTATCTAAGATCGGGCGGTTGAGTGAATGGGGGAAGTTGAAAGATCTGCGCTTTACCTAGATAATTTTGCAAGTTACCTTGTATAAATTAACTAGCCACATCCTCTTTCCTTTTAACTGTGCATATTCTGATTCCTAAGGTAAAGAATCATAACTCTTCTTTCTTTCTCCTTTCTGTGAACGCTTTGTTTGTGTTGTTGTTATTGTTGTTTTTTTATTTGCTCTTCGCCTCTTCTCTTGATTTTAATCACAGATCTCACATCAGATCCGCCGATACCCTGTTCGTCTTCCCACTTTCTCCTGATGGCTTCTACCGATCAATGGGGACCTCATCGACCTTCTTGTCTCAAGCAAGACGAATTATCAGATCTCTCTAGGGATTTGGACTTCCCGGAGGGAGTCAAGCTCGCCCTTCCTAACGATTCATATACACCCGAATCGATTAGGCTCCGATGGTGTTGTGCTTATCTTGCATACTTTGCATCCTGCGGGCTTACTTTTTCGATTCCTCTGTACCTGATTCGTCTTTTAAACTCGCTTGGGTTAGCCTTTCCTTGGATGAATCCTAATTTCCTCCGTTACACCATTAGAACCTTTGTTCGGGGCTTCGAGAAAAAGATGGATTTGTCGACAATTCAATTTTTGGATCTGTATACAGCGAAGAGTAATTCTCGGGTCCCAGGTTGATTCTACCTTTCTAATTGCCCCAGTCATGGAATTATTACCAGTACAACTTTGAAGAAGAATACAAATTGCCAAGGAAGGTACTTCTTTTTCAGGTTTCTCCTTCCTCTGTTGCTTCAGTTGTAGAATTCGAAGCACTATCAGACTGCTTTATTGCCCATGCTGGTTAGAGGCTGTGTATCGATAGGGGCACCTCATTGTGCTTCTTGTTTTATTTAGCTACGTATTCTTTGATTTCAATTGTTCTCTCGATTGTGGTGCTCAACTAGTTTATGTTGTGCTCAAAGTTTTTCCAACCTAAACTGCAAGTGCACAATAAACGATTGTAGTATTTAGAGATCGAATCCACAAAGACGAAAAATCATACTACGAATTATATAAAAATCGAGTTAAGCTAAGATGGAAAATATGAGTATTTATTTTAGGGTTATGAATAGTGATGAAAATAACAATAAATAAACGTATAAGCAAGTAAACAATAAAAGAAATACAGTAGACGAAGCATTGGGCATCATAGAATTCATAGGGTATCATGGCTCATGAAATATGATAGATATATTCTAGAACTCAAACATAGATGAGATAAATTGATCTACTTCCGCAACAACAATTACTATGTCTAAACAACCTAAATTACGCAACTCTTGCAGGTAATCAAGTAGTTAAACATGCATAAAAAGTCCAAGTTTGATATGTTCACAAAGTTTCATAGTTCTACTCCTGTAGGCTATGATTCTTCGCTCATGTAAATTAGTTAAGGTTATTCAACAACACTTTCGGTGAGTTTATTAACCTAAGATGCATTAGCTAGATGGTCAATCGAGCAAGTAGTATTAAACACAAATTGAGACAAAGAACTCTATCGATTACCCCAACCCTACAAGAAAACATGTCATATGCGATTCCCAAAAGCGTCGTAAAATGACCCGTTTGCGACGAAAAAAAGTCGTCGCGAAACATTTGTTGCTAATTTTTGGCGTCGCAAAACCGTCAATAATTAATGACGCTTCTGTGTCTTTCTTTATTCGTCGTTAATTTGCGACGGATTTAGGATTTTGCATTTCAGTTGCAAATAAGCAACACTTGTGTGACTCAGGCAAGTAGTCAGTAATTTGCAACGGATTTGAGACTGTCTTGTACGTGGCAAATAAGCGACTAGTTAGCGACTTCTGATTTTACGACTGAGTTATGACTAACTATATGCGTCGCAAATTAATGACTAATTAGCTTTTAATTAGAGACTATATTGTTATTATCACATTTTTGGGTAGTCACATTTTGGTCACTAATTTGCCACTGATTTGCGACGCATTGATTTATAAGTCACCGATTAAATCCCTTTTCAGTCACTTATATGCTACTAATTATTGTTTGTTGTTGTTTGTTTGTGTTTTCTACAATTACCGAATGTTGTGAATGAAAAAAGAACTTGAAATGTAAAGTTATACTACAAAACAAACATATATAGCTTAGCAAAAGTAGAAGCAATGTATAAAAGCTTGCTAGTTAGTTTACCAAAAAATATTGCAACCATTGTTTCAAAAGGGTTGTAAAGAGAAGAGAGAGACAACTATTTCGGTGTACTGTCAGCTGCACGAGGAAGGCTCTGTTTTGCACTATCGCATGAAGGATAGGTGACAATTGTTGGCTCTTTGTTCTGCATGAACTCATCCATCTTCCTCTCGAATTCAGTAATCCTTAGCTAGCTTGCCTTCAGTTCAGTAGCAAGGCGAGTCTTTTCCAGATACCTTTGCTCGTTTCTACTAATCTTGGTCTGCAATCTTTTGCCGAGTTCTCTTCAGCTCTTCCTGAGCCTCTAACATGCCTTGCAAAGAACCCTCACCGTAGCTGATCTTCCGTTTACCTTTGTTACCTTCTGGGAAAGCTATCCCATTCCATAAGAGGTACCCTTAGGATCAAATTTTGTACAGTGCAACAACAAACACATATATCATTCAAATCCAAGCATGAAAATGTAATAACTCAGTAAGCACATACCTAAATTCAATGATTAAAACCAACCATCAACAAGTTTTTATTATTTCAATAACTAACAAATCTATACGAAACAAAAACAATGATATGAAGCATAAATTATCATGCAGTAACAATGAATAAAAGAGCAATAATCATCAAACAGAAACAAGCATTGACAGACAATGAATCATAACTAATGTAAAGAAATAATTACAGAGAAGACATAATTGAGGAGAAGAAGCATACCTTAAGAAATAGTGCATTTTTTCTTCAACGGTGAGGTTTTGCTGAGAAGAATTGTCAGAATTTTCTTCTTCATCTTGGCCAGCCTAATCCAAAACGTCTTGCGGGGAATTCTCGTAATTCTCAACAATTTCTTTAGCCTTCAGATCGATGAAATTCCCATATGGAATTGTATGAGTCTTTACAAAGACCTCACACCAAGATACATGCCTTTGTAATTCCTCATCCTGTAAGAATAGAGTACACAAATTAATCAAATAAAGTTTGAAAGACAAGGAAAAGATAAAAGTAAGGAAGATAAGAAAAATTACTATTTGTTGTTGAGTGGTCAAGAAGGTGGATTGACCTAATATGTGCTTGTGAGGTCCACATCCATTTCGATCAGAGTTACGAGAGTTTGAAGCCGTTGCGCTCTTTTCCTGAGCCTCTTGAGTGGCCTAGAATGCACACATACGATCCTAAAGCTTCTCACCAATCCAGATTGGCCTCACACCTTTCTTCCTAACCTGGCTGATAATGCCTCTCATTCGGTTAGTTGCAATCCTGATGAAGTGGCCCTTAACAACCTCAAAGGTCCTTATATCCCAACTGAACTTGCTCTACACAGAAAAATAAATGATTAAACATAAATCCCAGTGAAGTTAAAAAGCAATGAAAGTAGTAAAGAAAGAAACACATTACCGCAAAAGTTTTGAAGTATCTTTCCTGCTTGTATACAGGATTGATGGTCCTGCTGTAAAGGCCCCTCGAATTTTCTACGAAAGATTCCAGCTATTTAACGGGTTAGAAACCCTTTGTCCTGATCAAACCATGCAAAGAAATAAGAGCAGGGGTTAAATAAGTATGAAAGAGATTAAACTGTGAATGTTACTAAGTATGTGAATGCATAAATGTTACTAAACCTAGCTAAGAATATGCAGCAGTTGTCTAATCCAGAAAACATAGGTAAATCTTAGATATAGCAGTTGTGTAAGTATACAAGTTATGTAAACCAGTCAAGCAAATTCAGGATGAGTCAAATGAGCCAAAACAAGTATTGTAAACCAGTGAAGATAAAATAAACAAATATCAGTTGTCTAACAATTATAGTTATGTAAACCAGTCAAGATCATTCGAATCATTCAAATAGCAGTTATTAGATATAATAGTTGTCTAAATATAAGAGCTATGTAAACTAGTCAAGCAAATCCAAAGAAAGAAAAAACACTTACCAGATCGTGTCTTTCTCTGGGAGTAGATTCTCACTAAGGAATATTAGGCTTTGACGTCTAGGATATGCCAGATTATCATCCAGCATCTGCTGGTAGTCTTTGTCTTCATTGTTATTAGGAACTGCTTCATAATCATCATCATCATCGTCATTAACCAAATTATCATCAAGGTGTTGTGGTTGGAGATTCAGGTTTAGGTTGCCTCTTGGTTGTTGGGATGGAGCTTGAGAGGCTGGCCGTTGGTGAGATGGCACAATCCGGTTTGATGAAGGTGGATACTGCAGAGGAACCATATTGGTTTGAGAGACAGAGATATTGTTCAACAGAGGAGTCCCTTGAGAAGGAGGCGAACGCTGAACTTGACCAGATGGATAGGAGTCATGTGATGAACCAGAACGGTGTGTTGATCTAGGTCTCGGAGGTGTACCATCACCGTGGTGAAGTTATCTATTGCTTCTACCACCGTCTGCAGACTTGCCCTTCCCATGAGTGTCAGCCGCAATACCCTTACCACGACCGTCTCCTGGTAGATTGATTTGCCGACGGTTTAAATCACCACCAGAGATTCGAATAGCTGTGACAGTGGCCGCTTTATCAACACCACCGGTTGATCTTCCACCAGCACCACTACGACCGCCTTGGGTAAGTGGCCCTTTTCGTGTGCGAACATCACCTTTGGAACCAACCATCAAGATTAGGGTTTCAGATTAGGTTAGGGTTTTGCGATTTGGGATATGGATTAGGGTTTGAGGCGGAAAGTATAGAGATAATCAAAAGAACAGATAAGGAAGAAGATTTGGGATGTATGTGGGTTTCAATTGTCAGAAGACGTGGGTTTTAGGAACAAAGAAGAGAGAAGGATTCGTCATGTACAAAGAAGGATTCGTGAAGAAAAGAGAAGGATTCGAAAGATTTGTGAAACGATTCGAAGGATTTGTGAAGAACAAATGAAATTAGGGTTTATGTTCAAGTCGGCTTAGAGAAAAAAGAGAGATGAATTTTTTTCGATTTGGGAACAAATGATTTTGGGATCAGACCTAATCCCTTTAGTTAGTGTTTACATCTCTAAAGTGTCGCAAATTAGTCGCGAAAAATAATATTGGGCGCCAATACTAGCCTGGCAAAAGGCCCAAATATTTTCACCAACAGGCCCATATATTAGTCTCAAAAGAGTAACAAAATAGTTACTAAGTTATGACTGATTTGTGATAATTTTAAGTTAGTCGCAAATCAAATCCCTAAACCCTAAACATTTAGACCCAAAATTTGTTCTTCTAGCCTTTCCCTAAACCATATACCCCAAATAAACTGATATAACCATTATACCACCACTAACAAAGCTAATTTACAAAAACATTATCTTTACATAAACTTAGTTTAAAACTTATAAGTGTTTATAACCTAAAGTACATTAATGTTATTCTCACATAAATATTATTTTGGAAATTGATTTACTAACTACTACCAAATCTAGGCTACGTTGTCATCGACTATAGTACAACCTAAATACAACTATGAATCATAAAAGCATACATTTTGGGTTTTAATGTGTAGTCATGTAAAATAGAGTGGCAAAATAGTCACTAATCAGTCGCAGAGTTATTTCTGCGTCGCAAATGTGTCGCAAAGTAGTGGTATATTTGTGATGTTAGTATAAGGTTTCAGAAACCTATTACCCCAAATAAACTGATATAACCATTATACCACCACTAACAAAGCTAATTTACAAAAACATCAACTTTACATAAACTTAGTTTAAAATTTATAAGTGTTTATAACCTACAGTACATTAATGTTGTTCTCACATAAATATTATTTTGGAAATTGGTTTCCTCACTACAACCACATCTTGGCTACTTTGTCATTGACTTTAGTACAATCTAAATACAACTATGAATCATAGAAGCATACATTTTGAGTTTTAATGTGTAGTAATGTAAAATGGAGTAGCGAAGTAGTCACTAATCAGTCGCATAGTTACTTTTGCATCGCAAATGTGTCGCAAAGTAGTGGTTTATTTGTGACGTTAGTATAAGGTTTCAGAAACCCTACCACCCTGTACTTTTTTTTTGGTCGTTGGAGGGAGAGAAAATTATCTCCCCCATCTTATTAAAATGAAATAGTTAAACACAAATGTTTCTTGGGCGTGCGAGCCCATTAGCATCCCCCAATACAATCGAATTAAACTCATCTAAAACTGAATAAAACATATGAAATCCTAAAGGTAAAGAGAACGCATAGTTCGCTAATCCGTCTGCGAGACGATTAGCCTCCCTATACACATGAGAAATGCGTACTATCTAGTCCGTTGATATAAAAAACCATGGCACAAGCATACTAGGAAAGACATCAGATGCGAATCACTTATCTCTGTCGTTAGAAACCTAACCACTATCTCCGAATCCACTTCCAACTCTAGTCTAGTTATCCTTTGCTCCCAAGCAATAACCAATCCATAATACACTCTCCATACTTCTTCTAAAGGTGCCGAACAACTACCTATGTTTGAAGCAAACCCACCACAGCAACCTCCATTCCTATCTCTAAGAACTCCACCAACCGATGCTAAACCAGGGTTACCTCGTGACGTACCATCAATATTCAATTTAACCAAATCTTCTCCAAGTGGTATCCACGCAATCATCCTCTCCTCCCTCCCATTACCTCTTGGCGCGTCCTTTATATAGTCACTAAATAGTCAAAATTCGTCACTACCAATTTTTAAAAAACTGTTAATCTCAAACACTAAAACCCTATATAGTCACTAAAGACTCAAGAGTCACAAATTTGTCACTACCAATTTAAAAACAATTGTTGTTACCTAAAACCCTATATGGTCACTAAAGACTCAAGAGTCACAAATTTGTCATTACCAATTTAAAAACAATTGTTGTTACCTAAAACCCTATATGGTCACTAAAGACTCAAGAGTCACAAATTTGTCACTACCAATTTAAAAACAATTGTTGTTACCTACATTCGAACTCGAAACCCTATTGTCAAACTTGTGAGTATTTAATCATTTTGCTATTGTAACCGATTCGTTAATTGTTACAATCATATTTATTTATCATCAATCTTTAGGTAACCTAAAAACAACAAAAAGTTGTAATTCCCTCGAATCGAACTCAGGAAGAGGCCATTTAATTGCATGTAGTAAACCATTGTACCATTGTAACTAATCAGTATTCAATTGTACTGAACTATATTTATACCCTTTCGAGAATAATATGTTTCAATGACTTAGAATTTACAAAATCAAAAGATATGTGAAATTTGTAGAGAGTTTTGTGTATTTAAAAAATTTAGTTGTTAGAATTAAAAGAATCCAATAGTTTTATGAAGTATTCGCATAATCTTGATTAATAAGTAATATTAGAACAAGTCCATCAAACAATTTCATTAAGGATGTCATAATCCATAAATCAATAACAATATATTCTCAAAATTTAAAACTCTTTAAGGATCTATTAACCAATAACCCCCCATAAATTTTAAAACTCTTACAAAATTTTGCCGACATAGCCATTATGATTCTTTTGTGATTTTATTTTGGTAGACACTAAATTGTGACAAAAGCGTCGCAAATGTGTCACGACATATAACGTCACAAATTAGTCTTATATTTGTGACTACTTTGTGACTACCTGGGAACCTTCGAAAAAGGGTCGTAAATATTAGTGACTAATTTCGCAATTGCAAACAATAGTCACATATGGAGGGTTTTCTAGTAGTGCTAATCTAGCAACCCAACGATCAAAACATGAATTCCCTTTAAAAACCCCTAAAACCAACAAGTGAATTACTCAAACATGGTGCATGAAATACAAAAAAGAGATATTGAATTCATGATAAATAAACTTGATTAAAAGCGTAAAGAATAGAAGATTTTTCTCTATATCAAAGTACAAAGCGATATCATCCTCCGGAAGCCCTTAAATATCAAATCTAAGATGAATCCCCACAGAGAACGTGGTGGCTGTCTCTGTATGATAAAAACACTCTCTTATTTCGGCACACCCTTAAACAAGAGACTAAAAACAAGTATATATATGTGTAGGATCTTCTAGGGCTTCGTTTCGGGTAAAAACGTATTTTTAGTCGAAACTGCTCAAATATTGGACACACACACCGGACAAAATCACGAGTCCGGTGTTTGGGCCCGGGGCCGACTCACATAGGGGGACATAGGGTGCGACCGCCCCGGGGTCCACCCATATCCCAAGAATTAAGGGGTCCAAAAAATTTTAAATTTTGTTTTAAATAATTTAGACTAAATTTAATTATAAGTAAAATACAAGGGACCCATAAATATTTTTACAATGTATTTATTTTTTTTATTTAACCGAATTTATAAAAAAAAAAATTTCAAATTTTTTTAGTTAGCAAAAAATCTACAAAAAGTTAAATTTAAAAGAACAAATTTTTTTTTTGCCCTAGGGCCCTTAATAATTTTGAACCGGCACAGTCTGGGCCAAATGTGCTTCTTTATGCTCTGGCAACGGTCCGTGGCACCGGACCACGAGTATGTTTAGTGCCAGGCTCGTTTCTTCTTCCGTTTTTCTTTCGAGGCAATTTGACATATCTTTAGTAAATCGAGTGTATCTTCTTGTTCACAACTCCAAATGAGATGATTCCAACTCCATTAGAAAGATAACTCAATGATATTGAATGTGGCTAAACTTCAGACTCTTTAATTATGTCCAACTTGATAAAATGTGATAACTTGAGAAATCTTTGGCTTGGGCTAATTCTTTGACTTGTAAAACTTGTTGTAGCTTAGATTACACAATTTAAGCTCCCTTTTCTCCATTTTGATGAGTTTCCCTAGGGCTGGACCCGAAACCGAACCGAAAAACCTGGGTTCAGATCGGATATGGTTTCACACTTAAACTCGTATGGTCTTCATTTCAAACAGTTTCGGGTAAAACCAAATTACCCATGGTTACCCATAGAAACCGAACCACTATAAACACATATATGTTTATGTGTATTACCCGACCAAGTCACGGAGAATAGCTAGACTATTGATATACCCGGTATTTTACCACTTTTACTATCCGTTTTTATCTATTTTAAATACTATTTAATAAGCTTTTCTATCAAAAGAGGTAGTTTTCTCGTATATTTGGTTATTAAGAGTCATATAGGTCAAATCATCAAAATGGCGTAAAAGGAGAAAAATGAGTATTCTTCATCCTACAACAACTTATCAAGGTCAAAGGAGCCAATCCAGGTTCTCAAAGTTGAAGATTTCACAATTTCCCAAGTTAGACAAAAGTTACCCATCCAAAGTTTAGCCACGGACGGAAGGCCAATTGAACTTGGAAGAAGGTGAAATTTCATATGGAGATAGCCCTTTGAGTAAGCTTTCCAATGGGCTTGGAATTATATCAAATGAAGTTGTAGTGTAGAGGTTATTCAAGTTTTACTGAAGACAAGTCATTCTGCCTAGAAGATGAATCAAGTCCAAGATGGGCCTAAACTCCGAACCAACCCATGGGCCGGCTCATTTAACTGAAGCCAAGCACAAGGAGCATGTTTTGAGCCAGACCCCGGACCAATTTACATGACCGGTGCCACGCCTGGTGTTGTGGCCACTTCTGCGCACTTATCGACAAAAAGACGTTTTTGCCTGAACTAAAACCTTAGAGCCTTTGCCGACCTAGAATCTCTTCCTACACCTATATATACTTGCTTTTAGCCTTTTGAGAGAAAGAGAGCAGCCATAGGCACCCCAAATCAATAATAAACATGTATTTTCGTTATTTTCTTTAGTTCTTCATCTTAATCCTTTGTAAAAGAGCGATGAAGGCCATGGTGTTCTTCTCAAGCCTTGTGCTTAGAGATCCACCTATGCCAAGCACTTATCTATCACAAATCTACTGTTTTATCAAATTCTCTAGTTGCTCCATGTTTCATAACATGTAGAGTAGTTGTATGTTTGATATAAAGTTATTTTAATGTTCTTTATTTGCATCTTTTACATCTTTATTGAGCTTGTTTCTAGATTGATTCTCTATCTTTATTTATACTCAAGGCATGATCTAGATTAGCTACCTAGTGACCGAATTTAGATTGGTGCCAATTCCAAAAGGTTTTGCACCGATCGGATCTAGTATTTGATAGGTTATGCATCTTAACAATTCAAAAGGTTAGTTAGGGAGTTTAATGAACAATCGAATCTCAATCTTACAGTATATTTCACCTTGTAATAACCACGCGAAAGTCGAGTCCATTAGGGTATGAGTTATAGGTTTCAGAGCCACGAAAATAGAATGATTCTACCATAGTGATTTGAGTTCTAGAACACTAGTTGCATCTCTTTAAAAACCGGTGTAGAGCATGTCACATAAGTCCTTTTAATTTCTTTTATCTTGCGTATTTTGATTTATCTATCCTTTTATTTTATTGCTTTTGTTTCTTGTATCATTAAACCCCAAAACCTAAATATATTTTCTCTTACCTTATTCTGCATCATATAGATTTATAGCGTAACAACATAGTCTCCTGTGGATCGACCCCTAAGTACTACAATTGTCAACTGTGCACTTGCAGATTAAGGTTTATAAATTTAAAACTCTTTTGCACCCCCAAATTCGGGAGGCATCAAGTTTTTGGCACCGTTGTTGGGGACTTGTTCGCTTAACTATAGATTTTTGATAAAGAATAAGTCTAAATTTTTGTTTTTCCTTTTTTATTTTTTTTCCTTTTTGCTAATTTCGTTTTTTTTTTTTGCTTTTTATTTAAGTGTGTTTCAGGGATTTATCAATGGAACATCACACCAAAAACCCTAGGTCTAATGGGGATTACATCCCTATGCCTCATGAATTCCATCAACCGTCTTTTCCTTACAACAATTGGTACAATCACAACTTGTATCAACAAAAACCATCTTGGGAGACTCAAGGACATGACCATCATCATCATATGCAACCGAATCCACCTCCACAGCCCCACATCCATTCTAATTCAACACCATGATGAGACCTAATCGAAGCCTTGATGCGCAGATTCATGGAAGATACTCAAAATATCGTCCAAGGAATTGAAACAAAGATCGAGACCATCAATTCATCCCTTGGGGAGAAGCTTTCTGCCCTTACCACTAAGTTTCAAGACTTAGAGATACGCTTGATCCACCTCGAAGAAGGTCAAAAACAACACGCCTTATATCTTCAAAGCGACGCTCGAAAAATCCATAGTTTTGAGCGTAGTTTTAATAGTCTTTGAGACACATTCGAAGGAGAGATCATGAGCACTAATGACCACGTTGAAAAGCTCACTACTGGCCTAGGCATCATAGCAATCAAGGCTCACAAAGCCACGAAAGCTTTGGACGAAGCCAAAGATGATCACCGACACTTGTATTCTACAGGCCTTGTTCTAGCGGAAGGACACAAGCAACACACTCAAGCTATCAAAGACATTCAAGCCTCTCTAGATAAGAAGTTCAACCACCTTATGGGGAAGTCCGCTGCCCTAAAGAAGAAGGAGATTGAGATGTCCAAGATACTTGAGAAGATAGATGAACGTTTGAGACGTATGGAGGGAACACATCAATCGAAAACGAATGAAGAAGAGCCAACACCTTTGGTCCATTGCTGCACCTTAACACCACATGAAGAAGACTTCTCCATCACTGATCAAGAGGAGAAAGACGCTCCAAGAACACCGACAATGACCAAACCAATTCGAAGAAGACTTACAGCGAGAATTTCAACAAGAACACCACGGAAGAACGCTTGTTTAGGCGAAAGATCTATCAAGAGAATACGTTGGATAAGTGATGAGATGCTGGAGGTATTCAATTCTCTAGTTAGAGAACTCTCTCCCACCCTCAACTTTGAAGATACTTGGAGAACAAAGCCAGCATTACGACAATGCTTTAAACAAAGCACGGAAGATGACTTTATGATTGAGGAGTTGTTCAACCAAGTTAGGAATCCTTATAGGTACCTAAGGATATTTCCTAATACTCTTGATCCAGGTTCTTTCAACATCCCTTGCTCAATTCGTGATTATATCTTTGAGACCGCTCTTATCAATTTGGGAGCCGGAGTAAACGTTTTGTCGGAATCTCTTGTGAGAAAGATGAGGATAACCAATCTTTGTCCTTCAACCATGAGAATTTCACTTGCTAACGGTGCATCAACACTCTCATTGGGTGAATTATTCAATTGCCCCGTGAGAATTGGTGATTGCATTGTTCCAACGGACTTTGAAGTGGCTAATATGCAAGATTGCTCAACACCTTTCATCCTTGGAAGACAATTCTTGGTTACTGCTGGAGCTATCATGGATTACACATTAAAAAGATTATCTTTTCCTAGGATAGATAGAAACATCTTCTACTATGCAGCACCACTCGGTTTTTGAGCCAAAGTTACAAGATACATTCATTCGGAGAAAAAAGAAGTTGAAATCAAGCATCTATTCCATTTACATGATGAAGACCACGACCATGGGAGCACTTGTTCACACTCCAAGGGCAATCTCAAGCCTTTAGAATACAAATCCCAAGTCTAAAAACCCCCAAAGAGTCGAGCTAATGACTTTAAACAAGCGCTTTATGGGAGGCAACCCATATATCGAGTCTTTTTTTCTTTTGATTTTTATTCTATGTTTTCATTTTATAAACTTTGTTATTCATTAATCTATTTATTTATGATTTTTTCAGATTTTGTAAAATTTATTTTGGAGAAGAAAATCGAAAATCTAAAAAAAAAAAAAAATGTTTCGGGTCCCAGACCCCGGACCACGGCACTGGACACGCGGTTCCGTCCGGTGTCCGAGTAACTTTGGTCCCGGACATGTCGCGGACCGACATGCGGGTCGATCATCCCATGGTCCTAGGCCCCGGACGGAGACCCTGAACACGAGAATTCGATCGGTGCCAAGACCGTTCATTCTGCGTACCGCGATCTCATCCGACCCGCAATACCAGCCTCGATGCCAGTTCCCCGTCCCGTGGTTCCAACCGCCATATAGCTGCCTCGACCCGCACATCCGAGCATCCCCGATGTGAGCCTCGTCCCGTGCCTCGTGCTCCCTGACCCGCAGATCCATCTGCCACAGAGCCAGCTCGCCCCGGACGCCCACACCAGGTGCCTGGACAGTCCCGCGTCCCCAGCGTCCCTGACCAGCCTCATCCCCATCCCGCACCATCCTGCATCATCCCGCACCATCCTACGTCCCCATCCGAATGCATCTCCATAGACCCGTGTCTCCACCTTCCCGCGTCCTGCATCCATCACCACACGGACCTAACCGCAGTTCACACTGTTTGACCACCGGACCGAACCACAAGGTAAGTTTTCTTATTTTTCTTATTAAATTCTTTAAAAATGATTTTAATTTTACATGAACTATTTTAAAACCAAAAAAAATTTTAAATTGTGATTTCTTTAAAATAAAATTTATTTTATTTTTGAATTTTCACATTGCACTTTTAAAATTTGGTTTGATTAAGTTTGATTTTTAAATATTTTTCCTATCTTACATTTATCTTTTCACTACTTGTTTTCTATTCTAGAATGAGCTTGGATAATTTTGTTTGTTGCTTTGGTATTCTAGAACCTAAGTCCAAGTTTATTTAACAAGTAATTTCAATTGTTTTTGCAAGGATATTTGGTTCTCACAAACTTTAGAAATTCTAATTTCTTAAAGAATGATCCACCTTATCCATAGAAGATGTGCACAAAGAAAAGAGGAAAACAAGTAGCCTTTTTAACCAACTTATGAATCCTCTACTTCAACGTTTAAAGCAAGAGTTTTGCAACTTCTTCCAGCAGCTATTCAACAACCTATAATTCAGAGATTTCCAATATGGAGCGGGTGATGTATTATGAATTTTGGGCTTTGCCTATAAGTGACCATAAATCGACGTCGTAACCTCTCGCTCCTTGCGGAATGATTTGTTTGGAAAATTAAGAAGCACTATTTCTTGTGCCGAGAGAAATTTTTGGGGAGTTTCTTCACCCTTCTTTGAACACCATCCACCCGATTTAACTTTGGGAGAATTTGGGTTTCTTTATCCAGTAACTTCATTCTATTCTCCATATTTATCTATTTATTTTATATTTATTTTTATTTTTCAACACTTCACCCTTAATTTGATTTGTATTACACCGGGATGGTGTAAGCTAAGTCTGGGGGGATTGTTGCTATTAACGAGTTTGTTCGTGTTGGATATTTATGTTTTCAAAACCGTTTTATTAATTCAAAATTAGTTGGGAATCATGACACATTTCTTTCATCAACAACGTTTTGATTTCAAAACCAAGTGACCATTATTGCAGGGTTTGTTCCGGACAATTGATTCAGACACCTAGTGACCGAATGGAGCCGAAGGAGACTACTACTTGCATTATTTTGATGGATAAAATTTCGATTCTCAATTTTGTTTACTAACATGATTTTTGACTATCTCTTGTTAACGATATTAGATCAGGGAACAAATCACATTCATGACATCTTATCCTCTTTTCATCCCTCTCTGTTTTCATGGATGGCCAGCTCACATTTAGTTGGTACCCTACCTAAGTCGTTAAACCTTTCTTTTAGACCTCATCCACTTCTTTTGCTATGTCCTCTATGCATATATGTGTAAAAACATTAGAGAGAGTAGGGTCGACGCAATTTTCCAATCACTAGAAAATGCGACGATCAACATTAGAAGGAAGGAGTTCAACAACAAATTTTCAGAGTGTTAAAGAAGCTTGGCCGTTCTTTGGATGTTTAATCATGGTAACAATTTCGTGCCTTACTTGATTCATATCTTTACGAGACCATTTTCCCCCTTCAAATAAAAAAAAGAAATGAAAAATCGTAAGGGAAAGGAAAATGGTTTTCAAAGAGTTAATGTCCAAACAATATCCAAGGAATGCAACGATAAAAAGGAGAGATGAGTTCGAGAATTTTACAAGTGATTCTCGGAGAAAAATCTAAGTCTGGGGGAGAAAGGCGAACAACAAAGTTGTTGGGAAATTGTGGACTTCAATAGATCTATTCTCTCTTGCGATATTGCATAACGTCTTGCACCCAGAGTTTTTGGTAACCCTAAACACTTTTAACCTCACTACTAAATCAGCCTTCCCTAAACACCAAGCCAAATTCCTTGTAAATATCCTTGATCGGAGATCTTTGAGAATCTAAGAGGGTAAAAGAATCGATTGACTTGGAGTTAACATTTTGCAGGGACAGTAATTTAGGACATAATTTCGACCTCATGATGAGAAACGATGAAAAGCATCCATGAACTCACCTTGTCTTTATGTGGATTACAGGTTCAGAGAAAGAAACAAGATCCAAAGAATATGTGAGTTCCCGTGTTTTCAAATCTTCTTTCCTGATTAACCTTTTGTTTGCTTAAGGACAAGCAAAGGGTATGTCTAGGGGAGTTGATATACCTGGTATTTTACCACTTGTACTATCCATTTTTATCTATTTTATATACTATGTAATAAGCTTTTCTATCAAAATTAAAGAGGTAGTTTTCTAGTATATTTGGTTTTTAAGAGTCATATAGGTCAAATCATAAAAAAAGGGCATACAAAAGGAGCAAAATGAGTATTCTTCATCCTACAAAAACTGATCAAGGTCAAAGAAGCCAATCCAGGTTCTCAAAGTTGAAGATTTCACAACTTCCCAAGTTAGACAGAAGTTACCTATCCGAATTTAGCTACGGACGGACGAAGGTGAAATTTCATATGGAGATAGCCCTTTGAGTCAGATTTCCAATTGAATTGGAATTATATTAAATAAAGTTATAGTGTGGAAGTTATTCAAGTTTTACTGAAGACAAGTCATTCTGCCTAGAAGATTAATCAAGTCCAAGATGGGCCTAAGCACCAAACCAACCCATGGGCCGGCTCATTTAACTGAAGCCAAGCACAAGGAGCATGTTTTGAGCCAGACCCCGGACCAATTCACATGACTGGTGCCACGCCCGGTGCCGTGGCCACTTCTGCGCACTTATCGACAAAAAGATGTTTTTGCCTGAGCTGAAACCCTAGAGCTTTTGCCGACCTAGAACCTCTCCCTACACCTATATATACTTACTTTTAGCCTCTTGAAAGAAAGAGAGCAGCCCTAGGCAACACAAAACAATAATAAACATGTGTTTTTGTTATTCTCTTTAGTTCTTCATCTTTATCCTTTGTTAAAGAGCGATGAAGGCCATGGTGTTTTTCTCTAGCCTTGTACTTAGAGATCCACCTATGCCGAGCAATTATCTATCATAAATCTACTATTTTATCAACTTCTCTAGTTGCTCCATGTTCATAACATGTAGAGTAGTTGTATGTTTGATATAAAGTTATTTTAAAGTTTTTTGTTGCATCTTTCACATCTTTATTGAGCTTGTTTCTAAATTGATTCTCTATCTTTATTTATAGTCAAGGCGTGATCTAGATTAGCTACCTAGTGGCCAAATTTAGATTGGTGCCGATTCCAAAAGCTTTTACACCGATCGGATCTAGTATTAGGCGTCTTAACAATTCGAAAGGTTAATTAAGAAGTTTAATGAAAAACCGAATCTCAATATTACGGCATAATTCACCTTGTAATAACCACGCAAAAACTGAGTGTCAGGGTGTGAGTTATTGGTTTCGGAGCCACAAAAGTGGAATGATTCTACCATAGTGATTTGAGTTCTAGAATACTAGTTGCATCTCTTTAAAGACCGGTGTAGAGCATGGTGCATAAGTCCTTTTAATTTCTTTTATCTTGCGTGTTTTGATTTATCTATCCATTTATATTATTGCTTTTGTTTCTTGCATCATAAAACCCCAAAACCCAAATATATTTTCTCTTAGCTTATTTTGCATCTTATATTTATAGCGTAACAACATAATCTCTTGTGGATCGACCCCTAAGTACTACAATTGTCAATTGTGCACTTGCAAATTAGGATTTATAAATTTAAAACTCTTTTGCACCCCAAATTCGGGAGGCATCAACTATCCTCTGAAAAAGCTGAAAATCCATTGGCTAAGCTTTGCAAATCATCTTTAACCCTTTGTTACATTATTAAAATGTTAATCTAAAGACACATGGATGCACAAATAGAGTTTAAAACACAAACCTGTCCCAATTCCGAGTCTTGAACCACAGTTTTGTTGCAGCATAATTCTCTCTTGAGGTCCTTAAGTATCTTGTTGTAGTTGTACTCTTTCTTCAGCCCTTGGACCGTTGTAAAGCTTTTCCTACCATTCCACTGTTGAACACGGATGGCAACGTAATCCTTTGTTCCTGCACCAGAATCCTCAGCATTCGCATCAGCAAACGGATCTGCAGGCAAGCAAAGAAAAACAAAAAAAAGACATTGATTAGCTCCTATCAAATCCCAAAGAAGATACATTAAACCACAATCTGATGAGTCCGAGACGTAAAGATTTTTCTTACAAAACCTTGTTCCAAATATCAAAACTGTTACCAAGCACCTGGATTAAGTCAAAACAAACTTAAGAGAGGCTATGCAAAGGTATTTTGATGAATTATGGATCAAGAGAGGCTATGCAAATGAATGCTTGACTAAGTATCCACATTGCTATTCTATGGTTTTTCATTAAACTTTATTTGCTTGTCAATTTCGTACCAATTTATATTTGATAAATCTGTTTTTACATTCGGGTAGTTCTTCCAATTTCGGGTATTTCGGGTTATTTGGTTTGAAAACCGGAAGTTAACCAAAAACCGGTAAAAATAACCCGAATCTGTTTACACTGCGGTTTTTATCGGTTTACAACCCCCAAACCGAAAACCAACCCGAACCCGAAGAGAACCAAACCGAATCCGAACTGATATTTTATATAACTCGAATGGTTTTTATATTTAGAAAACCGAAAACCGAAAATCCAAGAACCAAAAAATTGAATGGGTATCTGAATGCCCAACCCTAATTTTCCTTGTTAAGACTTTAAAATTACACATACAAGAAAAACTACCTCTTTTGGTGTAAAACTTTATTGATGGACCCTGACGACATGGACCCGTCGTCAAACGTATGACAGATGGAAGTGACGATCAAGAGACTTCCAGACGTGGCACTGTCAATAACAAAGAGCGCTCCTAACTGCTACGCGGATACTCCGTTCACGGACAAGATCGCACTTGTGGATATGCCTAAGAGGTTCACAATTCCATCGATGATGATGTATAATGGGACGTCAGACCCTGACAACCATATCTCGCAATATAAGAAAAGGATGTTCACAACCGTGCTTGAAAGAGAATGTCGTGAAGCTGCCATGTTCAAGGAATTCGGTTCAAGTCTCACTAGGCCAGACCTCCAATGGTTGAGGAGCCTACCAAATTCCTTATCTCTTTCGCATCGAACAATTCGAAAGCAGCAGAAACCTAGAAAAGATATATGATGATCTCTACGAGGTGGTACAAAAGAGTGAAGAAACAGTATGAAGCTACGTGGGTCACTTCAACAAAGAAAAAGTGTCCATCCCAACATGTGTTACATCTACAGCCATCTCAGCCTTCAAGACACGCCTGCTACCTGACAGTGACCTATTCAAAGAGCTAACAAAGTACCCATGCAGGACGATAGGAGATGTGCTTTCTAGAGTTTGGGCACACATAAGGTGGGAAGAAGATAATGCGTACCATTATCGATGCTATCCACGATACAAATCGCATGTGGTAAGGTACGAGAGAGCTATCAAAGATGGCAGACTTTACCATGACCTCAAAGCAAAAATATTAGTAGTAAAAGCGACCACATAAACGTTCAACAAACATTCAACTCTTCACCCACCACCCATAGTGAAAAATAAAAAGTGCAACATCTTGGCGAAGTTCAACTAAGGAGAGATGATTCTATATGAAGGAACACATTTTTCCAAGGTATATTTTCACGTGAGCTTGAATTATCAGTAATGTGATTTAGTTTTATTTAATTTTTAGGTCCTCTCTGAGAGATATCGTGGTTTTCTACCTGTCGGTATAATGCTTTTGTTTAAAGTTTATTCACTTCTACGAACATCTATTATAAAAAAGGAGTTTTATGAATCCAACTCTTGACATGACCATTGTCACTATAAATGAAGGCAAAACCTCATATAGAATAAAAAGCGTTAACCACACGCCAAAATAGAAAGAGCTGCAACGTTCAAAACGTAATTGCAAGTCCCGAGTTGCAACATTCAAAACGTAACTGCAAGCTCTCACCTGCAACGTTCAAAACGTAATTGTAAGCTCCAAAAATCAGTCAAAGAAAGAGCTGCAACGCCATAGACGAAATTGCAAGCTTCGACTCACAATGTTCAAAACGTAATTGAGAGCTCTAACAAATATTCAACGAAAGAGCTACAACGTCGCAAACGAAATTGCAAACTCTGATTTGCAACATAAAAAACATACTTGCAAGCTCTGACCGCAATATTTAAAATGTGATTGCGAGCTCCAAGAATATAAAGAAAGAGCTGCAACATTACATACGAAATTGCAAGCTCCGAATTGCAACGTTTAAAAACTAATTGCGTGCTCCAAAAACAATTAGATTAAGTGTAACACCCAATTTTTTTTTTTTTTAACCTTAACAATTCTACTGCGGAAAAACAATAACTCATTTATACCAATAAACAATCAAATTCAATACCCAATAATAATTCCATAAATTCATTAAAAGACCAGTTCCAAAATTCTGATGAGAACATCTAGCATTTCCGACAACCTAAGAGGTTCTATAAGAATGCAAATAGTAAAACATCCTATCATCCTCTTCTTCTGGCATTGATTCCGCGATCACACAATTCTTTTACCTGCAACACATGGTAATAAGAGTTGCGTAAGTATTACAATCTCATGGTTTATGTATTTTGGAGTCTAAAAATCAGTTGAATAATAAGACAATGTTCTTAAAACGCAAGTGGAATCTCTTTACGGTCAATCACGAAGAAGAATAGTCCAACTTAACTCCAAAAACGTGTGCTCCAAGTATTATACATCTCTGAAAAGTCTCAAAATAAGGAAAGACGATAAGATATGGGATGTTTGTCGTGATTTTTATTCCATTAACTCAACCGGAATCTATGAATGATCTCTTATGCCCTAATGCCTTGAGGTGAATTATAATCCCTGTAACATGTTTAGTGTTGTATAACTTATAAACGTCTTAAAGACAAGTACAGTGAAGTACTCACGGCATACAGAAACAGAGAATTATCGAACAAGATATTTGTTGGCAAGTTTATGAGTTTTTATAAAAAAAACAAACTTGCTTTTAACAAATTGTGAAAATAATTAAAAACAAGTACAAAATGTACATCTTTTCAGGTGACCTTAAGCGCGGAAGAGATGGAAGAGTGGCAATATAATATGCGTAATTGGTGCCAAAACTAAAAAAGGTTAGACAAATTGAATCTGAAAAAGAGTATCTAATTTCAAAATTTGGACAGAAAGATAAATGTGAATTGATATATCTACCCGTGAATTGTATCATCGTCAAAGATTTTGGCTCTACTTAATATTTGCAAAATGCAAAGGCAAACCATTTTGATCTGAGATGATCAAAATGAAAGTTTTTCTACTTCTACTTTGCTTGTTGATGCAATTACTTGTCGTTTATTTCAGTGATATAAATATAATGATGATGTTCCTAAATAGACTAAAAGATCCTAACACGACAAAGGACGTCGTAGACATCTAAAGGTATGGTTAATAGTAGGGATTATATATATATTTTTTTTTGAACACCACAAATTTCATTCATTTCTTCATATGTTTACATCAATTGAGTACATAGCACTCTTAGCAGTGGAAATAGCTAAAGAGTTTGATAGTCTAGGAATGTAACTAATTAAAGATTATAGAATCAAAGCGACTGGACATACTAACAATATGTGCTAATATACCATGAAGTGCACTAATATTAAAACCAGAATTTATGGCTCTTATGAGGGTTAAGGAATCAGATTCAATCGATAGAGTCATTCTATTCTCATTTACTGCATGTAGGATCGCAGCTCGAATTGCCATCCCCGCATCAACTAAGGGAGAATTCACACTCTTCTAGACCTGAGAGTAATATTGATGTCGCTATTTTGTGAAGAGTCAATGAAAGTCAAAACCCAATCTAGTCCTGCTCTCCTTTAGTCTTCCCTCCAAGCAACATCTACTTGGCATTTCAACACCCCTCTTATGTGGTCTCTTGAGGGGTTTCTTATCCTGGTTTGACCAACTAACCTATGTAGGGATTATATTTTACAACTACCATTTCTTGAAAACTACCTTCTTCTTTTTTTGGTCATCTAGTGAAATTAATTAGACAATGAGAATGTTTGTTGATTACAAAGCCAAAAGGCACAAGAAATACCAGGCTGAAACATATGTCTATTCATAAGTCATATGTCCCCAAAAAACTAACAAAAGTAGGGGACAAACTACAAGCTTACACTACTCACCAGAAAATGGGGATAAATCAAAACATCAAGAAGAGGAAAGCCCTTTCTCAGTGTCAAAAATATAATCCAACCATTGAGGCTGACCTTCTGCGACATAAAATTAAGAACGATCACCTCTAATGACACTTTGAGAGATGATAAATTCTCCTCTATTCGATGCTTTTGACTCATGGACAAACTTGCACTCTTCCAACAATTGCAGAACTCTCATCATTTTGCCTAGTTGGAATTGGAAGTAAGGTCAGGCTTTAGGCTGATCATGCTTTCAACTGCCCATAAAACCCCTTGTAACTCTGCTTCCTCCTTTTATTCAATGTTCACAAAACTTCTCCTGCTATAAAGAATGACCGTGCCATAATGATCTCTAAGAACCCAAGCCATTCCTGCTTGATTAGATTTCTTTTGTTACATTTTAGCCAAGGCCTTGGAGAGACTTTCCACTTGATATATTTCACCTGAGCAACCGAAAGAGAGATATTCATGTCTCTTTCTCTTGATGCTTAAGCCATGAACCAATTGGACACTTCTTCTTCAATCTTTTTCACTATTTCAGTGGCTAGGAACATCTTTCCCTCAATGACAAACCCATTTCAGTTTTTCCATAGATACCACATAATCCAAGGGTAACTTCTTCTAAAATCTAAAGCAATCCCTTTGTTTTTCTCATTAGTGAAAAGGGAGTGAATGTTAGCATAAACTGAGTTCCGATTAAAGCATTCTAGAGGAATTGGGTAATGAAACAGTGCCAAAACTTGTCTAGCCAGCGTACACGTAGAGAGAACATGGTTGCTAGACTCACCTTCTAAGCCACAAATCTGACATCTAGTGTCACATTTCATTCCTCTGGAGATGATGTACCAGAGAGAATCCTCCCTAAGAAGGTTTGACTCTTCTGAGAAGTGTGAACAGACCAGACCCAGGACTTCAAATCATTTAGGGAAGGTTGAGCTTCAGCGTCTCTAATCAAAACATTTTGCCCCCAAAAACCCAAAACCTACAAAAAAAGAGCTCTCTTCTTCATAAAAAAAAAATCGGGGCCTTATTTTTGAAAATTTTGGTCAGAAATTATTTTTTAAAACAAATGGGTCATGTACTATAACACAACCCTAGAACTGGGCCTATATGCGTCAAACCCTATTTTTTTTGTAGTCGCACTTATTAGCAACATTATTACAGAATAAAAAGAGTAGTGTTTGGCACTCACACTTATTAGTAACAACTCTTACATATAATATATAATGTACTAGGGATTGTCCACGCGTTGCGTGGGTTTAAGAATTAACATGGTATAATATGCAATAATTTTTAGCTTATTGATTAATTGTGATTTATTATAACACAAATTTGATGTTTCTAGTAAAATTAAATAATTTATCTAGGTTAGAAGACTAAACTTTTGTAGCAAATTGTTGGACACATACAATGTAATATGAAAAAAAGAAATAGTCTGTTCATAAAATTGCAGCATATATAATACATCTCTTTTGGCATAAATCCCTAACTTATATGTATTTATCAATATTCACTACGATTTCCTAAAAAAATGTTTGTTCACCTTTTTTCTTGCATGAAACACATTTGTACAAAAATTAATGATTCTACGAAGACACCAGCATCATCTCAACAAATATGTTGGATGTACTTTATGTTTTTCGTATTAGAACATTGAATCGTAGTTTGCAATGATTTTTTAAAAACCAACATAACAAAATATGCGGTAATTTCTACCTTAGAAATAAAATTTAAAACCTAAATTTGGTGTTTATAGTAAATAATTATATAGGCTAGAAGACTAAGCATTAGTAATAAATCATTAGATATACACAATAATATCAACAAAAATGTTGGAATGTATCTATTTCATTTATGAAGATAATTTGATGTTAATTGTTAACTTTAAATTAATAGTATCATCACACTTTTGTTTTTAAAAACATTAAGGAGGCAAATGTCAAAATTAAAAAATTTATAAAGTTTCAAATAAAAAAAGTGACACATGGCATCCTCTTATAACTTTGTTTTTGGAAAATCTTAAAATATTGTATAAATATGGTTTAATTCAATGATTGACTTATTTCTGCAATGGGGGTAGAAGAAGAAGATATCTATGAAACACATAGTTAAAAGAAGTTGTTGACAAAAAAAAGTTAACGGTCTAGGAGGAAAACTACTTATTTTTGCTTATTGAAAAATAATTTTTTTTTTAACTTATAGATTTAATCGGTTTAGGCGAAATTGTTATGTAGTAAATACACTTGTCCGTGAAGATTTTAATGAACTTTCTTAAACTCACTGTTACAGTGAAAACTCTATAAATTAATAATGTTGGGACCACGATATTTTATTAATTTATAGAGTTATTAATTTACCGAAATTGGAAACTTTCCATAATCTTTTAAAAATAATTTTTATTGAAATTTTTTAAATTTATATTATTCTATATTTTTATGAAATTAATTTATTCTCTTTGTTTGTTTATACTATATCAAATAATGATAGAGTTATAAAAAAATTTAAGTTCTATAAAAAAACAAACAACACTAAAATGATATACAAATATATGTTAGTCATATTTATATAGCATATATTAATTTATGATATTATTGGGACCATATATTTACATATGATTTCTAAAAAAATTATTATCTTCTTATCGAATTGTGTTATATTTTACACCGGCCCGAGTCGGGACCGGCCAAATTTATTAATTTAGAGAGTTTATTAATTTATCGAGTATTAATTTATAGAGTTTCTATTGTATTTAATTGATAACTATTAAAATCAGTGAATAGTTATTATCATTGGATGTTTTATTTTTAACATTTTATTCATAACATCTACTTAATTATTTTTAAATATTTAAAACAACACATAAAATCTTTTTATTTAATGTTTTAAGCATCTTTTGTGGACATTTTATTACAAAATCCATCAATGTATAAATTTGTTTTCTTATATAGAACTAAGAATTTTATTTTTTCTAATACTATACTCACATTGTCTTGCATTTTTCTTTTTAGTGAATATAATTGTTACGTTTGCTAGAAGTTGTTGTCTATTTTAACAAATCTCATGAGTCAATCATAAGAAATTTTTACATTAAGAAGCAAAGCACAACTGTCTAAGGAAATTCTCACTTTGATTAATCTCTGATCATGAATGACTTACCATTGGATCTTCTTGACGAAAAATTTTTCAAACTGGAGCCCATATACTTGGCATCGATGCTCCAAACGTCCAAGTACCTAATAAAAATACCAAAGACTCGAAAAGCACTAAAAAGACTCTAGAAAACGGACTTATATCATAGCTTAAAAACCATAAAAACCATGATATATCAGCCTGCATAGGTCAAACGCTTATTTTGGCAATCACACTTATTAGAAACATTATTACAGAATATGAGTGGGCCAAAAACCGAACCGAAATTACCCGAACCGAATCCGAACTGGTGTTTAAAAAATTACCCAATGGATCTTATGTGCTTAGAACCGAAGAACCGAAACCGAATCCCAGCCGAACCAAAAATCCATGGGTAACCGAAATATCCAAAATATAAATTAAGAGTTTGTGTTTTATTTAAGATTTTTTTTTTTAGTTCTAAGATATTTTGTGTTTAATTTTATGCTTATGAACTTTGTGTTTCATTTTGTGTTCCATTTGGTGTTTCGTTATGGACTTTAGACTCAAAACACTTTGCATATAATGTTCTTTTTAATTAGTCATTTGAATTTGTATAGGTTTCAATTCAGTTATTCAATTAATAACCGAAACGAAACCGAATCATCGGTTCTAATATGGACCTCTAAAATGTGAACCGAACCGAACCGAAACCGAAGTGAAACCGAACCGAACCGACCCATAACTCATTTGGTTCTATATAAACTCATTTTAGCTAAAACCAAAAAACTGAACAACCGAACCAATATCAAACCAAAAAACCGAATGCCCACAACTATTACAGAATAAGAAGAGTAGAGTTTGGTACTCACACTTATTAGCAACAATTCTTACACATAGTGTATATGATTTCATTCAATGATTGACTTATTTCTTCAATGGGGGTAGAAGAAGATAATATCTATGAAACACATGGTTAAAAGAAGTTAACGGTGAGGAGGAAACCTACTTATACTTGCTTATTGATAAATAGAAAATTTTAAAACTTATAGATTTAATCGGTTTAGAAAAGTCTGGTTTAAGCGAAAATGGTATGTAGTCAGTCAATACACATGTCCATGAAGATTTTAATGAACTTTCTGAAACATTGTTATTTAATTGATAGCTATTGAAATCAATGAATACTTATTAGGGAGTATTGCATCAAATATATCTTTTTCATTTTTAATGCAAAACTACACCCCTATTGTCAAAACTTGCAAAACTACTCTAAATGGGTAGTGAAATTACAGTTAGAGCCTTAATGAACAAACAATAAAACTGCAGCCGCAATGACCGTTCTATCCTTTTGGAAGTCTTCGTTGGAAATTTACACTAGTAGTCTGCAGCGAAATATGGAAGTCTACATCGTAATTATTTAGTAAATTTAAATCTATAAATAGATAAAAAATAATTTGACCATAAAATCTTTTGAATAATTAAACTAAATCCAATTGTGATGTTTGAAAAATAAAAGTTCACCAAATTAGTATAAAGTAAAATAAAAAAGACAAATTAGAATGAAAAAGTCTACATTTTGGAAGACTACAACGAAATATGGATGTCTACATCGTAATTATTTAGTAAATTTAAATCTATAAATACATAAAAAAATAATTTGACTATAAAATCTTTTGGATAATTAAACTAAATGCAATTGTGATGTTTGAAAAATAAAAGTTCACCAAATTAGCATAAAAAAAAGACAAATTGGAATGAAAAAGTCTACATTTTGGAAGTCTGCAACGAAATATGGAAGTCTACATCGTAATTATTAAGTAAATTTAAATCTATAAATACATAAAAAATAATTTGACCATAAAATCTTTTGGATAATTAAACTAAATGCAATTGTGATGTTTGAAAAATAAAAGTTCACCAAATTAGCATAAAGTAAAATAAAAAAGACAAATTGGAATGAAAAAGTCTACATTTTGGAAGTCTGCAACGAAATATAGAAGTCTACATCGTAATTATTTAATAAATTTAAATCTATAAATACATAAAAAAATAATTTGACCATAAAATCTTTTGGATAATTAAACTAAATGCAATTGTGATGTTTTGAAAATAAAAGTTCACCAAAGTAGCATAAAGTAAAATAAAAAGACAAATTGGAATGAAAATGAATGAATGAACTACATACTATCCTTTTGGAAATACTATATTTCATCACATTACATTGAAGAGTTTTGTGACAATGTTGGGACATGGTATTAGTAATTGTTTTGTATTATGTATGTATAGTCTTTATGATTGTATGATTGTAATAGATTAACGTTTTAGAGATTTGTGTTACATGATCCATGGTTTATAATGAACAACTTATAAGAAGTTTCAATGTAGGGTTTGATTATGAGAAGTTGAATTCACTACGAGGGGATGTAAAATCTTGAATATCATTAATTTGTGGGTTTATGGATTAAAAATATGGGAAATGGATCGACACTACAATTTGAAAACATGTTTTTACCTTTAGGTTTGCATTTAAAGTTCATAATTTCAAGATTTAAAATGTCAAATTTGCCAAAAAAAATCTAAAATTATGAATATATTAAATAATTGGATGATTTATAATATATTTAATTAACAATTATGAATAATTTAAAGGAAAAAGTCGATTTTGGTTTTGAGTTGTAGACTTCCATTGTAGCATATTTGACATATGCAGACTTCCAATATAGACTTCCATTCGATTTAGAGTTTGAATTGCAGACTTCCATTGCGTTTAGGGTTTCATTTTAAAGTATAGGGTTTCGTAGACATCCACATCACATGGAAGTCTACTTAACCGGAATTTTTTTTAACCTAACCGGATGTTTTTGTCTCCATATATAAGCAAATTTTTCAATGGAAACCCTAATTTTCATTTTCAACCCTAGCCTCCTAACTTTTTCTCTCTTCTCACGTTTTTAGAGAGATTTTTGAGGAATTTTTGCCTAAGCCCTATCTTCTTCAATTCTCCACCGATTTGAACAATTTTTGGGTCTATTCCATACGAAATCTCGTCCTCTTTCTGATTCTAGCAACTAATTTCACTTTCAACAAAGGTATGTGCTTCTATTTTCACTTTTTTATTTCGTCAACCATGTTAAAGGTTTGAATTTGGATGTGTTACTTCATTATTGGTTGAGTTTGTGATTCCTCAACTTTTGCTTCCTCTGTTTTGCAGATCTAGAGATATGAAAGATGGTGATACTGAATGGAAGAACACCGATGAACGAGAAAATCTCAATCTTTAACACATTCGCAAATCTCAGATCTTTGGTGAGTTTTTCCTCATTTGTTGCTTATTATGAAAACAAAATCTTAAAAAGCTATATTTGTTCCTTCAAACTCTTCGATCTCCACTAGATCTAGTCTGTTGTATGCTTTTTTAGATGATTTGATTTTGTTTGTGTTTCTCAGTTTTTGGAAGTCTACAAGAAGTCTACTTACGGAAGTCTACACGGGAAGTCTACTTACGGAAGTCTACACGGGAAGTCTACTTAACCGGAAATTTTTTTTAACCTAACCGGATGTTTTTGTCTCTATATATAAGCAAGTTTTTCAATGAAAACCCTAATTTTCATTTTCAACCCTAGCCTCCTAACTTTTTCTCTCTTCTCACGTTTTTAGAGAGATTTTTGAGGATTTTTTGCCCAAACCCTATCTTCTTCAATTCTCCACCAATTTGAACAATTTTTGGGTCTATTCCATACGAAATCTCGTCCTCTTTCTGATTCTAGCAACTAATTTCACTTTCAACAAAGGTATGTGCCTCTATTTTCACTTTTTCAGTTCGTCAACCATGTTAAAGGTTTGAAATTTGGATGTGTTACTTCATTATTGGTTGAGTTTGTGATTCCTCAACTTTTGCTTCCTTTGTTTTGCAGATCTAGAGATATGAAAGATGGTAAAACTGAATGGAAGAACACCGATGAACGAGAAAATCTCAATCCTTAACACATTCGCAAATCTCAGATCTTTGGTGAGTTTTTCTTCATTTGTTGCTTATTATGAAAACAAAATCTTAAAAATCTATATTTGTTCCTTCAAAATCTTCGATCTCCACTAGATCTAGTCTGTTGTATGCTTTTTTAGATGATTTGGTTTTGTTTGTGTTTCTCAGGTTATGGAACTACACGAGAAGTCTACTTACGGAAGTCTACACGGGAAGTCTACTTACGGAAGTCTACACGGGAAGTCTACTTAACCGGAAATTTTTTTTTAACCTAACCGGATGTTTTTGTCTCCATATATAAGCAAGTTTTTCAATGAAAACCCTAATTTTAATTTTCAACCCTAGCCTCCTAACTTTTTCTCTCTTCTCACGTTTTTAGAGAGATTTTTGAGGAATTTTTGCCCAAACCCTATCTTCTTCAATTCTCCACCGATTTGAACAATTTTTGGGTCTATTCCATACGAATCTCATCCTCTTTCTGATTCTAGCAACTGATTTCACTTTCAACAAAGGTATGTGCCTCTATTTTCACTTTTTCAGTTCGTCAACCATGTTCAAGGTTTAAAATTTGGATGTGTTACTTCATTATTGGTTGAGTTTGTGATTCCTCAACTTTTGCTTCTTTTGTTTTGCATATCTAGAGATATGAAAGATGGTGAAAATGAATGGAAGAACACCGATGAACGAGAAAATCTCAATCCTTAACACACTCGCAAATCTCAGATCTTTGGTGAGTTTTTCCTCATTTATTGCTTATTATGAAAACAAAATCTTAAAAAGCTATATTTGTTCCTTCAAACTCTTCGATCTCCACTAGATCTAGTCCGTTGTATGCTTTTTTAGATGATTTGATTTTGTTTGTGTTTTTCAGGTTATGGAAGTCTACACGGGAAGTCTACTTACGGAAGTCTACACGGGAAGTCTACGTAACCGGAAAATGATTAACCTAACCGGATGTTTTTGTCTCCATATATAAGCAAGTTTTTCAATGAAAACCCTAATTTTTATTTTCAACCCTAACCTCCTAACTTTTTCTCTCTTCTCACTTTTTTAGAGAGATTTTTGAGAAATTTTTGCCCAAGCCCTAGCTTTAGTTTTTGCAAGCAAATTGGTATTTAAGAAAATCATGACCGTGTTTATTGCAGGCGTAAAGCTATGATGGAAGTTTATTTTCTCTAGGTTTGGACTGGTGGTGGACAATTTGTTGATGGAGTGATGGAGTCTTGTTCAGAAAGGAACTCTTCTCATTGTATTTTTATTGTAATTAAACCATTTCACAAGCTCTGAACTTCACTTTTGGATCTTTCTCTTCTCATTTCATTTGATTCTTTGTTGTAAAATTGTAATAAATGATGAGACTATTTTTGTTATATTCTTTATTCTTTGTTGCTAGTGGGTAATTTTTACTAGTTAATGTTGATTTCATAATATTCTCCAAAACATAAACCTTGTAATTTATTTTTGTCTTTTGCTTTTTGCAACTCTTATAATCTCATAATTGAGATTTTTTTATGTTTATGAAGTTTATATCACTATTCTCTCTGGTCTTCGAACCAGTTAAGAGGACTGCCTGAGTTTATGAACTAAGTCTACAACAAAACAAAATGTATACTGAAGTGTACAACAAAAGTCTACTTCATAATAAAAAATAGATTGTCAAATTTAACAAATAAGTTGCAATAGTCTTACTGATTAAATACTCACACATACTTACATTATACAAATCCTTCTCCTTGGTTTGAATTGAAGTGAAAACAAAACTTTTTTTTTTGAACACAAGTTTGAACATGAGAATAACCTAGATTGAACACAAGTCCGGACACAGGTTTCAAAATTAATTTCTTTTTTTGCACAAGTTTTAACACAAAGTTGAAAATAATAATAACTTTAGTCCCGACATGATAATAACTTACTTTTGAACACAAGTTTCAACACGGTAATATGAGGCTTAGTTAGCAACAATCAAAATTCTACCGTAGACTTCCCTGGAAGTCTGCACAAATAAGGTAATTGGTGGTACAAATATAAATTTGAGTTTGACATGCAAATCTTATAACTAAACATGTCCAAAGCATAGAAGATAACTATTATAACTCAAGTGGAGGACAAAAGTTTTTCGAAAAATAATGTTTAAATCTATAAAAATGTGTTTTAGTGTTCTGTACAATGTAGACTTCCATTTTTTCGTAGGCTTCCCGTGTACACTTCCAATCAGTCGCTGGAAGTCTACGTTGAATGAGCTAACTAGTCACCAAATGAAAAAATTAGATTTACCCCATAAATATTTGTCTTAAACATGTCAAACTTACATAGATGATAGAGAAATAGGTACCACACATGTGAGAACAAAAAAATCATGAAATCTTTTTCTAGAATGACATATAATTAGGTTTTAAAAAAGACTGTGTACTGTAGACTTCCTCTGTAGACTTCCACTTTTTGTCCGTAGACTTGCCGTGTAGACTTCCAATCAGACGCTGGAAGTCTACGTTGAATGAGCTAACTAGTCACCAAATGAAAAATTTAGATTTACCCCATAAATATTAGTCTTAAAAATGTCAAACTTACACAGATGATAGAGACATAGGTACCACACATGTGAGAACAAAAAACCATGAAATCTCTTTCTAGAATGACATATAATTAGGTTTTAAAAAAGACTGTGTATTGTAGACTTCCTCTGTAGACTTCTATTTTTGTACGTGTAGACTTTCAATCAGTCGCTGGAAGTCTACGTTGAATGAGCTAACTAGTCACCAAATGAAAAAAATAGATTTACCCCATCAATATTAGTCTTAAACATGTCAAACTTACACAGATGATAGAGACATAGGTACCACACATGTGAGAACAAAAAAACATGAAATCTCTTTCTAGAATGATATTTAATTAGGTTTTAAAAAAAAATCTGTATTGAAGACTTCCTCGGTAGACTTCCATTTTTGTCCATAGACTTCCCATGTAGACTTCCAATCAGTCAAACGAAAGTCTACAGGGGTGTACTTTTGCATTTTAGGCAAACGCTTTGCAGACATCCAGGAAAGTCTTCACAACCGTAGACTTTCATGGAAGTCTGCAAATGGTAGTTTTGCATTTGACCAGAGGTTTGACTTTTTTTGGCAGACTTCCAGGCACAAAAAGAGGGGGTAGTTTTGCATTTGACCAAATTTTGACCTTTTCCAGAGAAGTCTGCAAAGAAAAGTAGACTTCCTAGGAAGTCTGCATAGAAAAGTAGACTTCCTAGGAAGTCTGCAACAAAAGTCGGCATCCGTACAGGGTACTTTTGCAATTGCCGGAAGTCCGCAAATGGAATGTGAACTTCCTAGGAAGTCTGCAAAAAAAAAAAAGGGTAATTTTGCATTTGACCAAATTCATAGACCTTAGTAGTAGACTTCCCTGGAAGTCTACAATGTTTTTGGAAGTCTGCAAATATTGGTCAACTTTTTACTTTTTTGGTCAAATGCAAAACTACCTCTTTTTCTCTGTGCAGACTTTCCTGGAAGTCTACTTTCCGATTTCCAAATGCAAAACTACCCTTACTTTCCTGGAAGTCTACTTCCCTGGAAGTCTACACAAAAAAGTCAAACATGTGGTCAAATGCAAAACTAACCCCGTCTACGTGGCACTGTTTTTTTGTTTCCAAAGGAATCATGCAGACTTCCTAGGAAGTCTACTTCGTATTTTTCACATAAATAGTCAAATGCAAATCTGCCCTCTTTGTTGACTTGCAGACTTCCAAGAAGTCTACACGAAAAAAAGAGTTAGTTTACAATCCCGAAACTACACCGATCAGTGATTTTGCGGGCTGATTTCCCATCGTTTTAGAAGGACTCACGAAACGATTAATATACCGTTGGAAAGCCCCGACTCTCAGCTTTCTAGTAATACCAAGTTTATTTCCATCGGAATTTCGAGTAGAAAGTTATCGTTGTTTCTGTACACTGCGATATTCTAGATCTGAAATTTCGATTTTGCAAATTTCAGTTTTTTTTCATACGTTGAGCTCGTATTTTGCTTCCTCCACCACCGGAACTTGGAAATCTAACCGATATTGAAGAATTCACGGTGTCGTAAAGAAAGATTTGTGAAAAATCAAGGGAAATTTGCCAAAATAAGACACATTGATTTATATAATGTCTTATTAGGACTTTGTCATATTTTTCCGAAAATGCCCATTCTTTTTTGAAACAAAAATTCAAATATAAGGTTTTTAAATCTGAAAAAAAATCTGAAAATTATAAGCATGTCATGAATAGTACATTTATATAAAAAAATTTATTTTTGAAGTTGAAAATAATTTATTAAAAATGAGTCTAGTATTCCATTCTACCAGTGACTTTTCAGTAGAATTTAGATTCTACGTATGTCAAAAAGTCTACCAAACGTAGAAACAAGTTTCTACTTATTTTTAACATTCTACAATCGAGAAGAGCCATTTTTCCACCATTTAGTCTCACTCTACCAACCGCATATAGTACTTTCTGCCCCATGATTCTACTTATTGAAAACCATCTACTAAATAGTAGAATGTAATTTCTGCACAGTTAATAACCATATCCTTAAATTTAAGAGTGAATATTTTATTTCCTAAAATAAATATTTGTAAATATATTATTAAATTTTTTAAATATTACGTTAATATTTTTTACATTATTAACGTTTTTTAAAAATATGTTATAAGAATTTTTATTTATTTAATTAATTAATTTTATTAGTAATTTCCTATTTTAAATAACTTAAAAAATTTAAAACAAACATTTTCCTTTTGTGATTTTCTAATTACTGAAAAAATAAATATTATTCAACTATTTAGTAAAAAAATTATTAATAATAACTGAAAAAAATTGAAAACTTTTTTTTTTACAACGTTTTTTATTAATAATAATAACTGAAAATTCTTATAATATGTCTGAAAACTTTGTTACAAATATTAACGTTTCAAAAACTTTGTTACAGATATTACAATGTTGAATAATTATATTTGTTAATGGCTTTTGTTATTACTAATGTTACAAATATTAATTTTTTTATTAATATTACAGATATTATATTTGTTACAAAGTTGAATAATTTAAAATTAAAAAGTTTCAACTGAAAACTTTGTTACAAATATTAATAACTGAAATATTATTCAACTATTTATTTATATATTATTAATTTTTTATTAATAATATTTCAGTTATTTGTTTATAAAAATAAATATTAGATAAACTTATTTGGTGTTTTTTTTACCAGAAAATTAATTATTATTCAGTTTAGATTTGGTAAATATATGATTTTATTTATTTTCCTTTTTTTGATTTTCTAATTACTAAAAAAATTGAAAAATTAGCACATTAAGGATATATTTGGGATTTAGAATTACATAGTCCTATTGGTACATTTTTATACTCCAAAAATCCTAAGGAGATATTGTACAAATCAATTTGTCTTATTTTGGCAAATTTCTCAAAAATCAACACGTTTTTGATAAATTATGGATGAAATTGTAGATGGGAAGAAAGGAAATAAGTAATAAAGATTATGGAAGAGCATTAGGAGCTCAAAAATTAGTTGTTGAACTATTATGAGCTCGAAATTGGTTGTTCATGGTGGTTGGAAAATTGAAGAAGATGGCATTCCTGTAAATAGTTTGATTTCTGTAGGATTGTTGAGACTTTTCATCTTTCATTGGAAGTCTACGAAACACAAAAGGAAGTCTACGTAATGACAGTTTTGTAAATAAATGGACAGTTTAGTGGCAAATACTCAAAAATAAAAGAGAGAGAAAGAGAGGGTGTAGTTTTGCATTTGACCAAGAAAAATGGTGTAGTTTAGAAAAGATATCATTGGATATTTTATTTTTGACATTTTATTCAAATTAACATCAACTTAATTATTTTTAAATTTTTAAAACAACACATAAATATAAAATCTTTTAAATATTAATGTTTTAAGCAGCTATTGTGGACATTTTATTACAAAATCCATCAATGTTTAAATTTGTTTCTTATATCTAGTAGAACTAAGAATTTTAATTTTGCCAATACTATACTCACATTGTCTTGCATTTTTCCTATTACGTTTTCTAGAATTTGTTGTCTATTTAAACAAATCTCATGAGTCAAATCATTGGAAATTTATACATTAAGAAGCAAAACACAAGTGTCTAAGGAGATTCTCACATTGATTAACCTTTGATCATGAATGACTTACCATTGGATCTTCATGACGAAATTTTTTTCAAACTGGAGCCCATATACTTGGCATCGATGCGATGCACGAATAATTTTTTCCGAACTTATATATCTGATCAAAAATTTGTTGGAGTTCAGTCATGTATGTTTCACGTATCTAGCTATGGCGGCAGTTTTGTCAATTGCATGCCTTTCATCTCCTCATGCTATTCAATGTCACCGGGCAACGAAGTAAATTTGCTTGATCATCGATGTTACATTCTCGGCTGCTGGTACGGCCTTCTCTTATTATACATTGATGGCCTCTTTCTCGCAAATCCCATCACAAAGAGGGTTAGAATTCTAGATCACACTGGGTCAAAGCTTCTTCCTCAAGTAGTTGGTGGTGATGATATAATTTATAAAGATGGTAGTTATCCCGAGGGAAATGTTGCCCGTACGAAGAGAGCGATGTGCATCGGTTTCGCGGTAGATCAAAATCGAACCACCAAAAGATTCAAGATCGTGTGCATTCTCGAGATGCAAATGACATACAAATTTGAGATCAGCGACGGAGATTCATGGAGATTATCCAAAAGTACCATCACAACCAGTTCAAAAAGTGATCTTACGACACGAATGAAACCTGTTTACTTGGACAACACTCTACACTGGTTGAGAAATGACGGGAGCATCATAGCTTTCAGTCCTACGACAGAGCAAGCATGGTTGATCCCTTCTAGTTTCCATCAGAAGCAAGACATGGAACTCTTTTTTGCGCTAGACGAGAAGATCAATCGTCTGACCTTAATATCGGGAACGAAAGAAACAATCTCAATTTACATACTTCATGAAAATCTGAAGTGGAACCTAGCCAGGCGGATCAAGAACATATCTATGGAAGAAAAAGAGCTTGTATGTTGGAATGTGGTTGCATACGATGGCAAGTGTCTTATATTAAGAGAGAAGAAGGACGGGCATTTAAACGGTGTGGTCCATGTCACCATGTGTACGACATGGAAACTAACAATTGGGGAGTTTTAGGGTCAACAACATGTTGGGCCACTAATGTCCGAGACTTCTATAAGTTAACGCCTTCCTTGTTCTTTGTCGAAGGGAATGAGCAAAAGAAGGTGGTTATACCTCCTACTGACTTACAAATCTCGCATCTAACTATGGTCATGGGACTCATTGATATAAAGAGGTAAACAATCTCATTGTTTCATTATCTGTAGGTGTTGTGATTTATCGGAGAACTTTTGTTCCTCATTTCCTTTATGATAGCAATCTCATGGTTTAAACATGTCTAGTATCAAATGATGGTGCCAAAAAAAAAAAAAAAAAACTAGAGTATTGGCATTTCACTTTTGTTAAATTTGTGATAGATTTTTTGTTCATTTGATGCGCACTATTTCACTTTTGGTAGAGATCAAAGATCCAACAGGCGATCGAAACTTAGTAAATTGTGGGGCACGTGCCCCATACTCTATATCTTTAATTTATGTGGTAATCTAGGTTATATGTTGTTGATTGTGGCGCTCATTTGGTTTGGAGCCACCTAACTTCAAATCCCTTAATTGTTCCCTTTTATCCTTTTATTTTTTTCTAAATAAACTTTATTTTGTTTTCTTCTCACGATGTCATTAATATATATCTGATTATTTTTAAGAATGATGGAAAGATTATTCGCTTGATTTATGTTAATGTAATGTAATGGATATTTAAAATCTACAAACACACATATATATATTTAGCTTGATTCAGTTTTTTTTTTAAAGACGTGAACTCTAGACTGTGATGTAGTATTAGTTATTTATAGATATATCAAAATTAACAAAATAAATTATATTTAACACATATAAATATAAAATATATTTATTGTGCTCCATACAAAAACTTTTTCTAAATCCGCCCCTGTTTGTAAAACCTCAAATGAAGCATGGATTAGGTAATTGATCAGTGTAGACTAGTAAATGACATCTAGAATAATTTAAATAATCAACATAATCTCAAGCCAATATAATATTCATTTTTTAGGTAGTCCATGCCAATGGTGAAAACTTCTTTATCTAATCACACTCACGATCCGCGGTAAGACATTTCATCTCAATTATTAGACAAACATTAATATACTTCTTTTTCGTCACAAGAGTTCATGAAACCACAATCAAGTAGCTATGTGACACAAGCTCACAACAAGGTTAGTTAAAGCATTTTCATAAACATTTTTTTAGTATAAACGTCAAAGATCTAAACTATCGTTAGCTACTCCAAGTCGAGTATTTACAGCACTTTAAGTGATAGAGAAAATGAAAGTCTAAACTCAAACATAAAAAATATGAAACACCGATCATCCTTATCTACCATAACTTATAGTCCAACAAAAGATAAAACATCGATCATGGCCAAAAGTAATTAATTAGGGATAATTAACAAGAAACTTGTAATTCTAGGACAAGCAATCAAGTTCAATTCCAAGACATGGATCCCATAAAGCAGAAACTTTCATGAGATTAATTCATTTAATAATAATTAAGCTATTTTCCAATTGCAATTAAAATAATTAATGATCTTTAACGCATCTGTCCAATAAGTCAACACTTGACCTTAAACATCAAGTGTCAATTGGTTAAGATGTGGAAAACATGTTTAGAGTTTGTCTAGACATTTCACAAATACTTCCCCGGTATACAAAATCCATGCTCCAGATTTTGAATAGTTATGTCAAATCTAGCATAGGACACCATCTAAATATAGGAAATCACAAGAACCTAAACCTAAATTGTCACTAATCAGTTATCAATGGGCCATTATCTCACAAAACCCAAAATCCACAAGAAACTATGTGCTAGAAGACATGATAAAATATGATGCAAAATATATGAGCAAAAAGATAAAAAGATAAAGATGAAGAATCGTTCTCTAAAGTGGCATTTTAAGACGAAGATCAATCCATAACATCAACTGAGAGTTTAGATCTAAAATACAACTCTACAGTCCAACCAATTCGTCAAGAACCATGAAAATTACATTGTCAAAAGCGCTAAGACCACTGAGCAACTCTGTAATTAATGTCTCTAGCACTTGCTTTCTGACATCTTTTTGTTGGACAAAAGTTTAGACTAGACTCTATATTCATTCGTATGTTGGACTCTGGTAGCTTGCTTGACAAGTAACCTCTATTTTCTTAGCCTCAGCAGCTAAGTGGGTGTTTGTTTTTCCCCCGTAATTTTTCTATCCATGTTTTCCCCCACAAAAAAAAAAGTAATCAACATAAACGTATGTATACTTTACTAATGCCATGGATCGATAAAGATGAAATGAAAGTCGACAAAGTGAAATTTAATCGTATGTTTGGACACTACAAGAAAACAGACAGATTTCCGACGGACATTTTGTTTCCGTCGGAATTCCGTCTGGTAACTCCTACGGAATCCCGACGGGTTCTCAAAAAAAACCAAATCCGTCTCTATTCCGTCGGTTTTTCCCGACGGACAAAAAAGCCGTCGGGAAAAACCGACGGAATAGAGACGGATTTGTTTTCTGTCGCAAAATGGCGACGCCACATCGTCGGAAATCGGACGGAAGTAAAAATTTCCGATGTCGGCGACGTCTGAGTGATCGGACTTATTTCCGACGGCTTATATCTGTCGGAAACTAGGACGGTATTCCGACGGTTTACGATGTCGGCAAAGTTTGAGTGGTTGAGATATCGTCTGCGGTGGCCGATGGGATGTGGCGGGGTCATATGTCGGACATATTGACGGAAGTCCGACGGTGGCTTGACGGAAATCTATTATACATAAGTTTGCAGAACAGTTCATTCAATTCCATCAGAACAAAATTTTGACAAACAAAAAAAATATAAAGATGAGTTCATATTTTCGGGCATGGATGGACGAGCCAATGACGGAAGAGGGCTCGGACTTATTAAGGGATGAGTACGCTCAAGGATTATGGGAGTTCATGAATTTACCCAGTAATGTAGACGCAGCAAAAAAAGGTCAGGATATTAAATGTCCTTGTTCTAATTGCTGTAATAGAATTAGTGTTGCCGTTCATAATGTTTGGAATCACTTATATAGATATGGTTTTAGACCGGGATATAAGGTTTGGTATTTACATGGAGAAAGGAATTATGAATATGGTAGTACTAGTAGCAATCAACCTTATTTTCCTGATGTCGTAGGGGAACCTACAACGGAAGTAGATGTTGGGGTAAGTACGGTTGCGATGGTTAATGATGCGTATAGAGAGAATAATATGCAGTCGGGTGGGTATGAGGGTGATAGGGGTGAAGAGCCTAATTTAGAATCTCGAAGGTTTTTCGAGTTGTTAGACGCATCAAAGCAACCACTATACAGCGGTTGTAGGGATGGCCATTCACCGTTATCGTCTGCTACTAGGATGATGAACATAAAGACTGATTATAATTTGTCCGAAGAATGTGTGGATGCTGTCGCCGAGTTCGTGAAAGATATTTTGCCAGAAGATAATCTGGCCCCCGGATCATACTACGAGATACAAAAACTTGTTGCCGGTCTTGGTTTGCCCTACCAGGTTATAGATGTCTGCATCGACAACTGTATGATATACTGGAGAGAAGACGAGAACCGAAATAAATGTAAATTTTACCGCAAACCCCGTTTTCAGGATACAAGTGGCAGGGTGAAGATTCCATTCAAACGAATGTGGTATTTACCCTTAACGGAGAGGTTGAAGAGGCTGTACGAATCAAACCGCACAGCATCGGCTATGAGATGGCATGCAGAGCATAGTCAAGATGGAGATATCACGCATCCTTCTGACGCGGAAGCGTGGAAACACTTTCAATCAATGTATCCAGATTTTGCCGGTGAACGACGGAATGTATACATAGGCTTATCCACTGATGGTTTCAACCCGTTTGGCAAGCATGGAAGGAAATATTCATTGTGGCCGGTCATCGTGACACCTTACAATTTGCCTCCATCTTTGTGCATGCGGCGCGAGTTCCTGTTTCTCTCAATTCTAGTTCCCGGGCCAGAGCATCCAAGACGGTCGCTCGATATATTCCTCCAACCATTGATTTGTGAGTTGCAGATGTTATGGGAGCATGGTGTTTTGGCTTATGATGTTTCAGTGAAGCAGAATTTCACCATGCGTGCGGTTCTTATGTGGACCATAAGCGATTTTCCGGCATACGGTATGTTATCTGGATGGTCAACGCATGGACGATTGGCATGTCCTTATTGCCAAGACAATACTGCAGCTTTCCAATTGCAGCACGGCAGGAAGACTTCATGGTTTGATTGCCATAGGTGTTTTTTGCCGCCCAATCATCCATATCGTAAGTCTAAACGACATTTCAAGACGGATGTACGAGTGTTTCATGGTCCACCTCCTGAGATAGATGGTCATAGCATATTGGAACAATTACGAGATTTTGGTGCAGAGCGAACTCCTGAATGTGGGGGAAATGGTCATTACCCAGTCGACGGTTGTGGGGAATATCACAATTGGCACAAGAAGAGTATTTTTTGGGATTTACCGTACTGGAAAGACCATCTACTGCGGCATAATATAGATGTCATGCATGTGGAAAATAATTTCTTTGACAACATCATGAACTCCGTATTAAACGTCCCAGGAAAGACCAAAGACAATTGGAAGTCTAGAATCGACTTGCCATCGATTTGTACGAGGCCATCTCTTCATGTTTTGAACGGTAGATTGCCTATGCCTGCGTACCGGTTAGACGCTAGGAAGAAAGAAGTATTTTTTGAATGGTTCAAAAATTTTGTAAAATTTCCAGACGGCTATGCATCTAACCTAGGTAACTGCGTGGATTCGACGGAAGGGAAGTTTATAGGAATGAAGAGTCATGATTGTCATGTCGTGATGCAGCGTCTTCTTCCATTTGTATTTGCATATCTTCTTCCAGAACCTATCCACCAAGCAATAGGAGGTATATTTGTTACTCCCATTAGTCTATGTCTATCATTATATTACTATATATGTACTAACTTGTTTAATTTTATTTTGTAGGAGTTGGTGCATTCTTCCGAGATTTATGTTCACGAACGCTTACCGTCCACGGGATACGTAACTTGGAGGCCAATATCCCAGTACTCCTTTGTAATATTGAGAAGATATTTCCACCATCTTTTTTTGACGTTATGGAACATCTCCCAATTCACCTCCCACGAGAAGCAGCCTTAGGAGGCCCTGTTCAATACCGATGGATGTATCCGTTCGAGCGTTACATGTTCCACCTCAAGAAAAAGGTCAAAAATTTGAGCAAAGTTGAGGGATCTATTGTCGCACAAAGCCTAAACGAGGAAGTCTCACAATTTGCCGAATGTTATTTTCCACGGGATGTTAGTACTAAGGCAAGACGCCCTGCCCGACATGATGATGGAGGTGAGAAAGCAGTCTATGACGTGGTTGTTCCTGAGTTGTTTGCCCAAGTTGGTCGAGCAAGTGGAAAACGAAAGAAACGCACACTATCTGCACAGGAGGTCACACATCTGCATACGTATATCCTCAGAAACTGTGACGAAATGTTGGAGTACGAAAGGTATCTCAGTAATTAAACTAAATGTCTGGAATTATTTGCCTTCATCAACTAACGACTGTTATGTTACAGGATATACATGTCTCTCGCACGTGCTTACCATTATGGTAAGACAGATGCCGAACTTGCTGTATTGAAAGATGAAGAATTTGCGGACTGGTTGAAATGTTATGTAAGTTAATATAATTAATTACGCTTACTTTTGCATATATGTTTGCACGTTCATTTTTTACTTATTAGATATTACGAATATAATTTTTAGGTTTCCGATAGTAGATCAACTGATCAATCAGTCCCGACATGGTTAGTGGAGGTTTCTTATGGTTTACGCAGCACGGCGATTTCATATCCCAAGTTTTGCACTAGGGGATATTCGTTCAGGATCCATGAAGAAGGACGTCAAAGATCAACTTCGGACTATGGTATTTCGGCGCAATCCGGTGATACCATGTACTATGGGATTTTAAAAGAAATCTTGGAAATCCGTTATCCTGGAATGGTGAACTTGAGGTGCATTGTATTTATGTGCGATTGGTATGATCCATCCAATGGTCGAGGGGTTCGAGTCGACCAGCTTGGTGTTATTTCGATAAATTCAAGCCGCAGATTGCAGTATTATGATCCATTTATCCTTGCGTCTCAAGCAGACCAGGTATCAATATTTACACTAATATGTTTACCTATGTACTCATACTTAAGGTTTCTTGTTCATGTATAATAACAATATCCACTAATTATTAATAGGTTTGCTACATTCCATATCCTCGAGTTGCCTACCGTACAGATCCGTGGGTCACAGTAACTCCAATAAACCCCAGAGGCAAAATCTATGGCGTTCCAGAACAAGATGCTCTACAACCATCGAGAAGTGTACAAATGTCACCTATTGAGGAGATGAATAACATTGACCTTGTCGTTGATGTCACTTATGTCGGGGATGATCTAGTGCATTCGGACGAAGAGGAAACACGGGGAGAATTTGACGACGATTCAGACTCAATCCCCAGTGATGGTTCTACCGGAGATTCAGAATAAATATTAGTTGTGCTTATTCATGTTAGTCTCTCACATTTGTGCATGTGTTCCTTATAACATTTTACATTTCATAAACAAAACCGATTGTGGACGAAAATCTGAGTATTGCAACTCCAATAAAACATTAAATTTAATGAAACATATATTTTTAACACAATCTTAAACAAGTACAATAAGGAATTGCAAATTTTTAACACCTAACAATTATGGTACAAGTCCACATTAACCTCCCCAAAGGACTATCAGATGTCTGTTTCCACTCCGAACTTACCATTTGTTAAAACCATTTCATGATGTTCTTTCCCTTTTTTTTCTTTCTTGGAGAATCTACAAATCCGTCGCACAATTCACTTTTTATTGCATCAACGTCTACATTTATGTTTGGCTTTTCTGGGCTTTGGGCGAATTGGAAGTCATAGTAATGATCCGTTGTTGGAGATTCTAAAAAACCGTCCCACAAATCTTTTTTGATTGCATCAACATCTAAATTTAAGTTTGGCTATTCCGGGCTTTGCGCGAATTCAAAGTCATACGACTGATCCTTACCTACGTTTGAAGTACTTGCACCGTAAGTATCTGACTTTTCCACCAAGTCACATGGTGGTTCACCTTCGGTATCCCGCTCTTGATGAAGACATTGTGGCTGCCTATCGTAAATGTTGTGGATGTTTGGCGCGAACTGGCTGTCAGGCACTACTGTTGCTGTGGAATCTTCTTCATCGATTGGTGAGCACGTATCAAATTCCCATGAGTAAGTGGGAATTTGCTGAGTGAATTCGTCGCATAGGGATTCGGATTCCCACGAGTATTTTGGAACAATGAAAAAATTAGCCACGCCTTTTGTGTTTGAGTCTTCATTAGGAGAGTTGGAAGACATTTTTTTTATAATTTGAAGCTTTACAACATAAAAAACTCGATAGGGAGTATTTATAGAAGACGTTATATGTCTAAACCGTCGATATTCCATCATATACAGTGGCCGTTACCGCCGGAATACTGACGGAATTCAGACAGCACGATGTCGGCAATGTATGATTGGTCAGTGGGTATGGACGGATTTCCGACGCATTAAATTTGTCGTAAGTAATGATGAATTTCCGACGGTATTTATACGGAATCAGATGTCGGCAAAGTATGATTGGTCAGTGGGTATGGACGGATTTCCGACGCATTAAATCTGTCGTAAGTAATGATGAATTTCCGACGGTATTTATACGGAATCAGATGTCGGCAAAGTATGATTGGTCAGTGGGTATGGACGGATTTCCGACGCATTAAATCTGTCGTAAGTAATGACGAATTTCCAACGGTATTCATACGGAATCAGATGTCGGCAAAGTTTGATTGGTCAGTGGTTATGGATGGATTTCCGACGCACTACATCTGTCA
Organism: Draba incana; assembly: GCA_963576765.1. Classification (NCBI taxonomy): domain Eukaryota; kingdom Viridiplantae; phylum Streptophyta; class Magnoliopsida; order Brassicales; family Brassicaceae; genus Draba; species Draba incana. The sequence continues at coordinate 25,649,332 of OY755206.1, forward strand.
GTAGTAATGAAGAATTTCTGACGGATTACCGACGGACATAAGTAAGTTTTATATAAGCATCCCGACTCTGCATTCATTCATAAAAAATTTGAACCCATACTCATAACATAAAATATTCTATTGCGTAATGGCTAATAATGATCTATGGAATTACTATATGCAAAACCGAGCCCCTGGTCAAAACACTCGCAACACACCTCGTGTTCCATCAAGCCCTCCTTACGATAACTTAAATGTTATTGATGGTGAACCGACAATTTCACTCCATCCAACTCAACAATCGCAGAACCAAACGCCCGTAATACCGGGACCTGGCCAAGTCGTACGGCAAGGATTGTTTCGCAAGAGGACTCATGATGCAAAGGTGCTGCAAGGTGAAAGTTCTCAAACACGCCCAACACAAGATTTTATTTCTGAGGTGATTAACGAGGCACCACAAGCCGACCATGATTTTAGTAGTCCGCGGTGGACTTCTACTATCGATTACATAATCCGGGAAGGTATATATATATATATATATATATATATATATATATATATTTAATTATCATTTTTACTTTTTCAAAAATGAATTAATGTACGTAGGTGACTAATACAAAATCTATCATTCATAAATGTAGGTTCTTATCATAATAGGATCACACCATTCTGGACCCAGGTTGCAGAAATTCAATCCCCGCGTTCACAATTTGTGAAAATAAAAAAGGTTTAGGTTTCCGTCCAATTTTATTAACATTAATTTATAGACGCATTTTATCTGAGAAGCTAGTATTTATATTTTATTTAATTTTCAGATTGTTGCTATGCTCTCTTCTTTATCCCCCAATGACCAGGGAGATCTGCTTGTAACCTTAAAAGATCCTTCGGGAAAAATCCAGGGAACCATGCACCATAACATCTTAAAAAATGACGAGTACAGACTCATGACTGGTGTAGGTGCGGTATTCATCTTGAAGAATGTTACCGTTTGCCGATTTGATAGGACCCCAAAGTACCTAAATATCACAGAGCGGAACATTGTTAAGGTAGTTACACCATACGTTTATAATGATTTTTGGGAATGGTTTTAACTATATTCAGTTACGAATCAGATAATCGGTGCTAATTCGATGATTGCTGAATACCACCCAACGGAAATATGCACCATGGAGGAGGAAGATGAAGAAACTACTGGGTACGAATATGAAACAGTGCCAGACTCCGATGAAGAATAAATAATTTAAACCTCTAAAGCTTTATGTTGCAGTAATAATAAATAATGTCCTACTATTTATTGTACGATTTTATAATGTTGTCATTTTTTTTAATTCCTATTATGGAATGAGAAATAGAGGTGTTAAATATGTGTAATACGTTTCGAAGCCGTACTAATATATTTATGTTTCTTGACTGCGATGGTCAAATTAACATTTTAGCGACATATAATTTTGACAAAGCTTAAATTTAATTTTTAAAAACCTTATAATCAACTTTCAAACCATATGATATACTTTTATATCAAACAACTTTATATTTTTATAAACTTTATAATCAACTTTAAATTTGTAGATAATACCTAATTATACAAATTGTTATCAAAAACCTAATTATACAAATTGTTATTCCGTAGGACTCAACATTGATCGATTAAACCATCATAATCAAAGAGACTGTTATTCAAGACATAATTATTCAGATGACCTAAACAAGACCATATTTGGATATGAGGTAAAAAAAAAATGTGTTAGGTGTTGGTGTTGTATGTACTATTATCTCCCTATTAAACATATTTAGAAAGAAGTTGGAACAGACGATTAAGAGATCTACTGTATCCAAATTTTCTTAATTTGGGTAGCCATGGAAAATGTGTTACGCGTTGTTTGAAAAATTTGATAACTGTAGTGAAATAAAATGAAAATTTACATCTTAAAGAAAAAAAAACCTTTTGAGCTTTCATCAATTCATGGAAGAACATTTCAATATTTTAAATGGAAAAATAATTAACTTGCATTGCGAGTCAAACAAGAGATCAAATAAATTATTTGACATGGAGAAGGTAAATACTAGCTAGGTCAATAGATTTGTCACAAGTTTAGAGTCTTTAAGACTAGGGACAATAAGAAAGAATAAAAACTAAATTCACACGCCAAATGACAAATCAGTTAATGTACGCCCGGATGATATATACTAGAATGATGTAGTTATATCGTAAGATAATAAAGCAATGGAGAATTGAGAGTTACAAACAGTTTGAGAAAGCAAGATCATCATCCTTCCGAAGACCGATGTTCACACAATTCTCCATTCAAATCGATGAGAGCGAGTTCCATGGTCCTTACAAAGATCAATATCCGAAACCCATATCTTTTGAGAAAGATGGAACAGTCATGTATCCGTTCAAAGACGAAAATGGACACTGTTTCTTCGACGTCTGCAACTGCACGGCATGCACAGATGACTATCTCGACTACGAGTCTGACGAAGATAAACGCAGAAGACGAAGATCAAAGAAAGACCCTCTCTACAAAAGATATTTGGAAGGAGATCCATCGGTGGGCACACTTGGAGATGACAACGGAAGATACGAGTTCATAGTTCAATATTCCCAGCCAAAGGAACCAGATCCTCCTGAGATAATGATGTTCAGTCCAAATGATTTTCCACCTTTTAAAGACTTTACCAAGGACGATGGACGTATGACAAATTGCCTTGGGAGTGACTTCTCATCCTCTGTAGTTGTATTACCATCGCATGAGCTTGTATCAGACATGTGTCTGATTATCGGAAGATGAGTGGCTCCTTTTATCTGATAGGCTTGGGATACCTCTTCTTCGTGGTGGCTGACCGGTTTTTGAACTTTGTTGGCCATAGAATTAAGTAAATCGGTCATTGAGAAATCTATCATTCCAATGTCTTCAACCTTGCCTTTGCCTTTGTCTTCCTCATGAGATGATCCTTGACTAGATTGTGAAGGAGAAAAGCTTGGTTTTTTAGTTGATTGATGTGCTTCCTCTTTATATTTTCTTGTTTTTTCTTTGTAAGGATTTGTCTTGAATATCAGACGGATCGGCGTTTCAATTTCTCCTATGACAAATTTGTCACAGAACAAATTCATAAAGAATTTATCGGTACTCCCAATCACATCAAGGATCAACTGCAAGAAGAATATTTTACAGCGAAGTGTTGTTCTCTCCAGAAGAAAGATCTTGCGAAACACTTTGAAAGACAATCGAAAAGATATTATGCACTGGATGGCCTCAACAATCCAAGTCTCAAGCATGTCTACCTTTCATCAATCGACGGTTATCTCAGTCAACAAACGAAGACCTATATCAGAGATCAAAACCAGACGGTTGAAGAAATTACTAATGGTCAAATCCAACAATATGTTTTCCGGACGCTTGATAAACTCTGCAAGCAGAAAGAATTCTGGACAGAATTCATGGATAATTCAAAACATCTAACAAAAGTGTGTTCAAAATCCGACTTGTTCATCAAGTGTTCGAAGAAAAAGAAATCATGTTCGTGCGATCGGAAGAAGAAACATCGTGAGAACAAGAGGTTTCCAAACAAATACCCATTTCAAAACAAAAAATTCTTCAGAAGAAAAAAGAGCTTCAGGAAAACGACAAAATGCTTTCTTTGTCACAAAGAAGGGCATTTTGCGAAACACTGTCCTAGCAAATCCAAGAAGAAGAAGCAGTATCTCATCAACTCGATATCCAACATTGCTCCTGACCTCGACCTTGACAAACACGATCTCGAGTCAGTCCTATCATATGATAGTGACGAACAAGATGCAATATGTGGATATTCTGATACTGAGGAAGACGACTCATCCGAAGAAGAGGAAGGATGTTACAAAATCACAGAGATTCCTAAACAAGAAGATATTCAGACACCTCATCTTCCAGTAACCATCTTTGATCCAGAAAAGAAGATGCGACCAGTTCATATCATTGCCTTCATAGACACTGGAGCCCATGCATCAATCATGAATCCTAACGTTTTATCGGCATCAATGTGGCTTCCATATAATCAAGAGTTCAGAGTCGCAAATGCAGGATCGTTGTTCATTAAAACCAAATCTAAGCCAATCACGATCGAGATCTTCCCAGGATGCCAAATCACGACTCAAGTGCTTGGATCGACAGCACCAGGCAAAGACATTATCCTAGGATGGGATTGTTACCAGTCATTAAAGAAGAAGTTCGATATCTCCATCGAACCTCGAGGAGTCAGATGGAAGAATCTGTTCAAGCCTTATACAACAATTCCAAGGCTTTTCTCTGTCCAAGACATCATGTCAGCAGAATTCGACAACATAAAAGAAGAAATAACGAAGAGATCATGTGCAGATTCGCATAGTGAATTCCTGTAGAAATGCAAGAATCCTCTATGGCTAAACCCGGCGTTTTTCGTGTCTCTTCCGTTCAAGGAGAATATTATTACTACGCCAACCAAAGCAAGTCATGCGGGAATGCCCCCGGCACTTCTACAACAGGCGCATGAAGAGTGTGAGCAACTAATAAAGCAAGGAATAGTCTCCACAACAAACTCACCATGGGCATGCAAAGCCTTCTACGTCAACAAAAGAGCAGAACAAACTAGAGGCAAATTAAGGCTGGTGATTGATTACAAACCACTGAATCGATTCCTTCAAGATATCAAGTTCCCACTCCCGACGAGAAAAGCACTATTGCAACACCTTTCCGGAGCAACCATTTTCTCAAAATTCGATTTAAAATCAGGATTTTGGCAAATCGGAGTCAAACCGGAAGAAAGGCACAAGACAGCATTTTGTTTACCAGATCGTCATCTGGAATGGAAAGTCCTACCATTTGGTCTGAAGACAGCTCCGTCCTTATTTCAACAAGCGATGCTAAGGATATTTCAACCATTGGTCAACACAGCACTAATCTACATCGATGACATTCTACTATTTTCCAAGAGTAATGAAGACCATGTCAAGGTTTTGAAACAGTTCTATGACTTAGTCCAACAGTATGGAATCATGCTCGCAGCAAAGAAGATGACCATAGCAAAACCAGAAATCGAGTTCCTTGGAGTCAAGATCGCAGAAGGAAAGTTCACACCACAACCACATCTGGCTACTGAACTACTTGCCTTCCCCGACGAAAATCTCACAAGAAGACAGGTGCAACAATTTCTTGGCGTAATCAATTATGTCGGCGAATTTATTCCAAAGCTGTCCCAGCTGATACAACCACTGAGAAAGCTGTTGCAAAAGAATCCTCCACAGTGGAGTACACGACAAACTGAGGCAGTGAAAAAGTTAAAGCAAGAAATTCAAAATGCACCACCAGCAGGAGTATATTGGCAAGACTCACAAGAACCTGAGGATCCAGACCTAAATCTAGACCTTGAAGAGATAGAAAAGTTTTGCACCAGTGACACGATCATGGAGACAAATGAAGAACCAGAACCAAAGTATGTGTGTCCAGATGATGGCTATGGATGTTGTGAAGATCACATGCTTGAATTTGAGATGGATCATTAGAGACATCTTAAAACCCAGGCCCAATAAGAAGTCCACTAAGAAATAAGGAGCCTACTAAGGAGTCTACTAAGAAGCCCAATAAGTATGAAGCCCAATAAGTATTATGTTTAATTAAAATAAATATGTAAGAAATATCTATAAGCGTGTAGACTAATCTATAAGTGTGTAATGAGGTAAGCGCTTACGTAAGCGACTTAAATGCCTCTCCTATAAATAAGGGATGTATCCATCCATGTAAGGGACAAGTTTTCATTTCTAATAAAAAGTTTCTCTCTCTAAAACATGTCTCTCTAAATTCTCTCTAAGTTTTCTAGATCTCAACATCTTCATAAGCTTTGTATTCTTTCTTTCATAAACACAAGTAGCGATCGAAGTACTCGAGATTTTGGGATAGACCCAGAAGAGTTTCCGGTCTAAACAACACGGCTCTGCCAATACGGTGGTCGTGAAGGGGTATCTCTAACAGTGGATTGAGCCATGGCTGATGAGTTAGTGCCTACGATGCTCTCCTTTACCTGAGACCCTTTCGCGGCGATCAACACGGCTTAGTCAACACGTTTAGATCTGTGAAGTCTCAACTCATACGATCATCTTCAACTCAAAGAGTCAAGGAATATGTTCAAGCAAGCAAGTTCTCATCATGCCAGGTCCCGGCTACCGAAGAGGAACAGTTCATCACGTTGAATATTCCGGAACAACTTCCGAGGCTCTGGCAGCAACAAGGATTTACACATCTCCATTTTGGGGTTGTACGAATCGGACTCACCTTACATGCCCGAAAAGGACTACCGGTTACGGCGAGAGTAGCTTTGGTCGACTCTAGACTAAAGACTTATCAACAAGCGTGTATAGGCACTGTACAGACCACCTTGAACGCAGGAACAATTTTTGTGACATTGTTCCCTAACATTAATGTATCTTTGAAAGATCCCAATCTTTTAAAGGCACTTAAAGTTCAACTACAGATCGTTGGAGCACCAATGCAAGAGAATAGTTTCATTGCTACACTACATCATCAAATGGTCTACCGCGTTCAAGATCATGCCCTAGATCTAGCACTTCCTTCATCAGATGAAGCGTTATTCCTAGAAGTTAATTCAGCCTCTCAGGCACCAAATGCGACCCAGATCCCTAGGCAGATATCTCGTGAAGAATTAATACAGAAGCTTCCTGAAACATGGGTGACAAGCTATGAGAAGCTTCATCAAGCACCGCAAGGCCCGATCCAAACATCTGAAGCAACTTTCCACTCAAGGAACGATGGCCTCACGGAAATCAAGTTTGAGAAGGCAAGATCATCATCCTTCCGAAGACCGATGTTCACACAATTCTCCATTCAAATCGATGAGAGCGAGTTCCATGGTCCTTACAAAGATCAATATCCGAAACCCATATCTTTTGAGAAAGATGGAACAGTCATGTATCCGTTCAAAGACGAAAATGGACACTGTTTCTTCGACGTCTGCAACTGCACGGCATGCACAGATGACTATCTCAACTACGAGTCTGACGAAGATAAACGCAGAAGACGAAGATCAAAGAAAGACCCTCTCTACAAAAGATATTATGCACTGGATGGCCTCAACAATCCAAGTCTCAAGCATGTCTACCTTTCATCAATCGACGGTTATCTCAGTCAACAAACGAAGACCTATATCAGAGATCAAAACCAGACGGTTGAAGAAATTACTATTGGTCAAATCCAACAATATGTTTTCCGGACGCTTGATAAACTCTGCAAGCAGAAAGAATTCTGGACAGAATTCATGGATAATTCAAAACATCTAACAAAAGTGTGTTCAAAATCCGACTTGTTCATCAAGTGTTCGAAGAAAAAGAAATCATGTTCGTGCGATCGGAAGAAGAAACATCGTGAGAACAAGAGGTTTCCAAACAAATACCCATTTCAAAACAAAAAATTCTTCAGAAGAAAAAAGAGCTTCAGGAAAACGACAAAATGCTTTCTTTGTCACAAAGAAGGGCATTTTGCGAAACACTGTCCTAGCAAATCCAAGAAGAAGAAGCAGTATCTCATCAACTCGATATCCAACATTGCTCCTGACCTCGACCTTGACAAACACGATCTCGAGTCAGTCCTATCATATGATAGTGACGAACAAGATGCAATATGTGGATATTCTGATACTGAGGAAGACGACTCATCCGAAGAAGAGGAAGGATGTTACAAAATCACAGAGATTCCTAAACAAGAAGATATTCAGACACCTCATCTTCCAGTAACCATCTTTGATCCAGAAAAGAAGATGCGACCAGTTCATATCATTGCCTTCATAGACACTGGAGCCCATGCATCAATCATGAATCCTAACGTTTTATCGGCATCAATGTGGCTTCCATATAATCAAGAGTTCAGAGTCGCAAATGCAGGATCGTTGTTCATTAAAACCAAATCTAAGCCAATCACGATCGAGATCATCCCAGGATGCCAAATCACGACTCAAGTGCTTGGATCGACAGCACCAGGCAAAGACATTATCCTAGGATGGGATTGTTACCAGTCATTAAAGAAGAAGTTCGATATCTCCATCGAACCTCGAGGAGTCAGATGGAAGAATCTGTTCAAGCCTTATACAACAATTCCAAGGCTTTTCTCTGTCCAAGACATCATGTCAGCAGAATTCGACAACATAAAAGAAGAAATAACGAAGAGATCATGTGCAGATTCGCATAGTGAATTCCTGTAGAAATGCAAGAATCCTCTATGGCTAAACCCGGCGTTTTTCGTGTCTCTTCCGTTCAAGGAGAATATTATTACTACGCCAACCAAAGCAAGTCATGCGGGAATGCCCCCGGCACTTCTACAACAGGCGCATGAAGAGTGTGAGCAACTAATAAAGCAAGGAATAGTCTCCACAACAAACTCACCATGGGCATGCAAAGCCTTCTACGTCAACAAAAGAGCAGAACAAACTAGAGGCAAATTAAGGCTGGTGATTGATTACAAACCACTGAATCGATTCCTTCAAGATATCAAGTTCCCACTCCCGACGAGAAAAGCACTATTGCAACACCTTCACGACGAGTAGTTCTGTAGCCAACATTTCCTAACCAAGTGAAAGATACAATTAAAGTTGTAAAATGGACTGATGATATTTCAAAAAAGAAAAGTTGGTGGATGGAAAAAATAAAAAATAAATTAGCATTTAATTAAAACAAAAATTGTTATAAGGGATCACATTCTTCTATATCTACATGCAAATGATGCAATTATGAATGCAAACATTGGGAAGAAGGATCAAATGTATAACTATATTCCACATGTACATGACTCAATCAAGGAGAGTTTTAGAATTTGAGAGCATCATTATACACGGTAAATAGGGGTTTTATACTGGGTAAATATGTATAAAACTGATTAAAATAATTGTGAATCTGCTTTTTCTTATATTACCGGTTCTAAAATTGAAGCTTATGTTTACGGTAAATATAAGTTACGTGGCAACTTGTGATTGGTCGAAATTCTAAAAAAAAAAAAACTTAACGAAACTTCCGATCAAAATCAACCGATCGGAAAAGCTTAATCGGAAGATTTCATTTTTAACAAGTCCATGAAAACAATTTGGACAAGATCAAGATTACAACTGAGTGTTTCTTTCTGTTTATGAATACGAAATCAATGTTGTTGACAAAAAAAAATACGAAATATATGTTTTAAATGTTTTTGATTTTTGAAATTTCATATTTTATTTTTATTGTACTATGTTTTCAATTTGAAGAAAATAAACTTTATTTACAAAAAATACAAATTCAAAAAAAAAAATTTAGAACCCTTCTATATTTACTACCTATAATCACTAAAAAAACACAAAACTAAATTAGAGTAAATATACATTTCCCCATACACTAAATAATATAAAATTCCTATCTTACCTCCTCATCTTAACTACCTATAATGATGCTAGTAGATGATGACTATCCTACGCAAGTCACCAAATTTGGATATATTCGTCTCTTTATCGAGTGGGCAGTTGAGAAGAAAGAAAGGGAAAGCAGATCATAAAAGGATTATAAATAGAGGGTGTTACAATGCAGGACATGAACAATCACACAAGCTTCTCAAAGAAAAATTCAGACATTCGTGAGAGAGAAAGAGAGAGGAATGGGGACAATGGTGTTCCAATGGCAAGACACTCACTATCAACTCCTGGTCCTGCAAAACAGAGAAGACTGGCATAGCAGGTATAAGTTTGTTCCACCTAAATGCGTCATTACAAGATCAATGTTGTTTGGTAATTTGGGTTAATCATCATATTGTGATTATTTAAAGGGTATTTAAGGCGGGTGCTTGGTGGGATGAAGGTGAGGACACAAAAGACATATTGGGACGAAGGGATGAGAAATCAGGAGGGACATGGTTTGGTTGTTCAAAGCAAGGCCAAGTTGCATTTCTTTCGAATGTAACGCCTTTTTGCAAGGACGGAGCCGAGTTGCTTCCTGCTAGGTTCTTGAAGGTGCTTACAGTCTTTAATTTCTAAATGTTCTTTGTTTGAACTATAAAAGCTATTGATTTGGTTCTCACGATCGAGGTGTCTGATACGGGCACAATGACTCCAAGAGAGTTTGGAGAGGAACTTGATAGGAACAAAAGTCTGTCTTCTGGCCTTACTTTTAGCATAATTGTGGCAGACATAACTTCAAGGTCGATGTTTTACATCTCTAAAAAGAATTCAGATAACAAAGTCGATCATTTTGGGGAAGTTGGTCCTGGTATACATACCATTTCTGAAATTGGACTCGATGATCGCACATGCCCAAAGGTAAAAATTAAATTATGACCTAATCTTGTTAACATGTTTTAGTGCGTTTGCTAATGTTTTTGGTTTTCTGCAGAGTAAACATCTGAAAGACGAGTTCACTAATGCTATGGAAGACCGAGTACAACAGCGTTGATGGTGAAACCCACAGGAAAAATAAGCTACTACGACAAGTATCTGGAGAATGGTGAATTGAAAAAGTACGGTATCAATTTTTGCATCCTCTAGCCGGCCGCAAAATGAACAGTGATTAATATCATCAGTATCATATCAATAAGTAATATTCTTGTTAAAGCTACTAAGCTTTCCTAGCTAGATCTCACAACCTTTTTCTTCAGGGGAATCTGTTTCCTTTGTCCATACTGTCTTAACTGGTCTTAAGAATATGATTAAACTAAATAAAATTAGTGGTTATTCTAACCTTTCCTATTATTTACTTTCTCAAATGTCCATCCCTTCAATCCAATTCATTTTAATTCAGTTGGTGTATTTTTAGGTTAATAAGTATTTGTTATTTTATTTTCAAATTAGTTAACAAGTATTTGTCTTTTGTTTTTTCGAGAACCTGGGCAAATCAAGTAAATTCATCCAAAACTGTGGATATATATTACTGTCAAAAACACTAATTCCAAATACTATGAGCGAGTTTGGAAACCATTTCCATCCACTTCTGTAATGGCGCAAGTCTCTCTTAATTTCGTCTAATTACAATACTTACCTTAGTCCCCGAACAAGCATTAACCAGTTTTCTCCAGTTTTCTTAATTAGAACATTCAATCATATTCCTCTAATTAATGCTAAACATTTTCTCCTATATTTCAAGCTAGTATGGCCCCCAAAGTCGTTGTTAAAGGGATGGTTGAAAGTTCTAAAACCACATAAGTCGAACAACATGAATTAAGAAACATGCAAGAACACATTAATTAAGAAGAAAAATAAAACAGAGAGACAATAAGGAAAATGCAAGAATGAAAACAAAGAGAATATAAGTTTAGAAAAACCATGAATATGTAGGTTAAATAAACAATTCAAGAAAAGGCAAGAACATATTTAGAAATTAAGAAAATGCAATCCCCTTACTATTAAAAGGAAAGTACAATTAGTCAAAAAACTTAATTGTTTTAATTTGATTGGGTAAAAACTATGACATTGTGTGATGACATGTCTTTAAGTAAAAGATAAAATGGCTTAAATTTCTAATTAATCTTTTAAGAAAAATTCTAACTATTATATCAATAAAAATGAACAATTGTCAGATCCTTCATATAAATTAACAATAAATTTTAGATTTTTTTTTTTTGGGGTCACTCCAATTTTGGATTTAAAACAAAAAAAAAATTAATCGATAAAACATTTTTTAAAAAAAATTACTAACTTTTTTACAAAACAAAACAACATTATCATACATTTTACATTCACTCATATTAATCTAAATAAAATAGCTATATATATATATATATATATATATATATATATATAATGGGGCAACTGTAAAAATGCCATTTTTAAATATCTTTTACAAACATGTCACTCTTGAATTATTTTCTTACCAATATGCCACTTATAAATTCGTTTAAAAATCTTATATCCCAAAATTCTCAATCTTAAAAAAAGTTTTAAATCCTAACAAACTTTAAACCCAAAAAACTAAACCCTAATATAACATAGTTAACCCTAACATAAATGATTTTAAATTTTTAAAAAGTGATAGTAGCATTTTTGTAAAGTGGCATGTCAAAAGTGGCATTTCTTGAAAATTCTCTATATAATATATAGAAACAAATTAATCAAATTTTATAATACATTTTATAGTTTATGTATGTACATAACCAAATTAATCAACATTATCTTTTATTTAAAAAACCTTTTTTTAACATATTCATTACCATATTTTGGAAAAATAGTTTTAAAATAAAATCATTTACATATCTTAAAATTAGTATGTAAAAGTTTTCAAGTGAGTTTTGCATAATTTAATCTTTGTTACGTGTCTATGCAGAAGACATCTCTATATACTAAAAACAATAAAGATTCGAAGAAGAAAAATAAACAAAATCGACAAGAAAAGAAAACTATTCTTTATAGAGAATTTTCATGAAATGTCACTCTTGGCATGCCACTTTACAGTTATACCATTGTTTGAAAATATTTAGAAGAAGGTGTCCAAACAACGGACAATTTATCATAAAATGCATATGCGTTATACGTGAACAATAAAATTACGTTTTTGTGGTAGAAAATAAAAACCTTTAACCTGCATGAGAAAAATAAATATGAAAAACTTTTGTTTGATTAAATGAAATGAATAAAAAAAAGAAAAATAAGAAATGATGAAAGAGATAATAACATGGCAACCCAACAAATGTCAGTTCACTAAAGCAAATGTCATTTCCGTCATTTTTACTCTACCGAAAAGGTGAATTGTGGTAGTAACTGAAACCAATTTGGCAAGTGGTATTTTGTGAAAGAGGATCGGAAAAGTGGTATTTTGTGAAAGAGGATTTCGGAAAAGCAGTATAAATTATGATAATGCCATATTCAAATCACCTAAACAAGAGCAAATACGGATAAAGTAGATTCTTCCTCGCATGTACCACCTCCCTCCATCTATATATGTTTAACATAATAGTTTATACAACGCCAACATCTAACCCAATTGTCACATCTAAAATCACTAAAGCATTGATTATAGAAACGAACAAGTACCACCAATGAAGAAAATGGATGAGAAATTTATGTATGATCCATTAGCAGCTGAAAAAAAAAATGTGTATTTTCCTCTTTGAGTACAAGAAAATAAGGTAACATGAGATGTATTTGGAGAATGGCAATTGAAAAGAGCGGGACTTCACTTTCAACATCGAGTAGTAATACTAATAATCAACATCCAAATGTTATTATCTCTAATAAATAATTTTGATGATGTTGTAATAGATCTTAATTAACCTTTACGATAATGGGAAACATATTTCCTTTGGTCACATTATATATAGTCTAAGAACAATATATATGCTTAAAATGCATAATAAATAGTTGATATAACGCGGAAAATCACATAATATAAATATATATAGTTACATGGAAATTGAAGAGAATTCATAGGGAAAAAACGTTTCTTGACTTGGATTTATATCAGGCGCAAGTTTATCCAAATGTTGGGTATTGCGCTTGTATTGTCCACCTCCATCGAGAACCTTATTCAAAGAAAAACAACTAGGCCACCTGGTCGAAGAAGAAGCACGCACATATGAAAGAGGAGTGTTTTATCAAAGTGTTACAAGGTTCAAAGAAGCGTGGGAAGAGGATGACGTGGCACATGGAATTAATAGAAGATATATTCAAATATGGAAGTTGAAGATTTAGAGGAAGATACGAGAGGCGTGCGTATCAAGTGAGGCAAATCTAGAAGATTCACTTACTCAAAGAATATAAAAAGAGGGAAGGGAAGTCTTTTAGGGTTAGCCGTTTGAAGAGAAAAGTTAACGCTACAACTTTTCTATTTGAGAGAGACTTGAGAGCTCTAGAAAACGGGTTAGAGTAGGAATCTTGGGTGACAAACTAAGGGTAGGCTTAGGGTTGTGTAAAACCAACAAGAGAGTTGTAAACTTCTTGTAAGATTTCTAATAAAAGTTAAAACTCGGTGATGCCGAGGTTTTGAGCTATTTGTTTTGTGTTCATCCGCTTTTTCAATTGGTATCAGAGCGGGCATCTAAACCAAGTTGTAACTTACAACTTACAATAGGTGAAGATCCTGCGGAAAGGGTGGACACAATGGAGTTTTTAGCTGTGCAAAGAATTCCTACTCTAGAAAAAGGAAACTATGGACATTGGAAGATGATGATGAGAGCTAACATCCGTGGAATAAGTGAGGACGCATGGACAGCGGTTGAGTCCGGATGGGAATCACCAACTACCATAGGAGAAGACAAGGTCAAAGTACCTAAGGCGAAGTCTCTATGGACCGATCAAGAGAAATTGATGGCCAAATATAATGCGAAAGCCCTTACTGCCATCTTTGGTGCGGTTAATGAAGATCAATTCAAGCAAATTCAGTGCTGCGAATCCGCTAAAAAAGCTTGGGATAAGCTGAAAACGATGTACGAGGGTACAACGAATGTGAAGAGGTCGAGACTCGACATGCTTGCTTCGAAGTTTGAGACGATAAGGATGGAAGATCATGAAACCATCGAAGAATTCAGTGGGAAACTCAGCGCGATTGCAAACGAGGCTCAAAACATGGGGAAGAAATACAAAGACAAGAAGCTTGTGAAAAAATTGTTGAGGAGTCTTCCTGCCAAGTTCGACATCAAGAAAACAGCCATGGGGATGTCTCTTGATACGGACACGATTGAGTTTGATGAGGTTGTAGGTCATCTTCAAGCCTATGAGATGGAGATCATGCCAAACAAGAGCAATACGAGTCGTAGTATTGCGTTTGTCGCTGATGACAAACAAGAGATTCGTGAGCTTAAAGAGACCGTGAGTTTGATGGCTAAGAATTTCAGTCGCATGACGAGGAGGTTTGAACGTGGTACACAACGTACGTTTGACAAAGGAAAAAACAGAGACAAAGATCGTGAACGTAAGAAGAACGAGCAACAATGCCATGAATGCCAAGGTTATGGGCATTTTATACGGGAGTGTCCTACTACTAAAAGTAAAGAGTTTAAATGTCTTGAATGCAAGGGGATTGGTCACACAAAATCAGAGTGTGTGAATTATCAAGCTAAGAATAAGCGGTCTCACATCGGAATGAGCGAGAGTGAATCTAGTGAAAGCTCGGATGAGGAGGATGATGTCACTGGATATTGTATCTTCACAGCAAGGAATGAGGAAAATTTTGATGGAGAAATCAGTGAGGAAGACCACAAAGAAAAGGGAAATTTTTCCGAGAGTGATTCCGACACCAACGCTTCGGAAGAGGAAGAGGAATTCAACATGAAGATTGAATTTCGCAAGCTTTATGATAGTTGGTTGGAACTGAGTAGAGAAAAGATCTCGTGGACTGAGGAAAAGTTGTCGCTGCAGGAGTTGAACAAGAGGTTGAATGAAGAACTAAAGGCTGAACTCGAGAAGAACGAAGCATTGACTCAAGAGCTTATGGAAACAAGGAAGAGAATTCAGCAGTTGAACAGTGGTACCAAGGATCTGAACAAGATTCTCTCAGCTGGAAGGGTTGGAAAATCAAATTTCGGACTGGGTTATAATGGAGAATCAACTTGTGGAAAGACAAATTTTATTCGTGGGAACATGACAGAAGCTGTTCCAGCAGACGTGAGAGAAACCAAAAAGTGTGATGTGAGAAGAGCAAGCTCAATAGGAAAAGTTAGAAAATCCAATTATGGTTTGGGTTATAATGGAGAATCAACTTGTGGAAAGACGAATTTTGTTCGTGGGAACATGATAAGACCTGTTCCAGCAGACGTGACAGAAACCAAAAACTGCGATGGGAGAAGTTCAGGGTGTTGGTTCTGTGGTAAATTCGGACATATCAAGAGATATTGCTATCGTTTTGCTGAGAAGATTAAGAAGATTTTGAGGAACGGAAGATTCTATCTGAATGGGAGGAAGCAATCACAAGTTTGGATCGCTAAAGCAGACCTATATCCTAGCATACGAGGAGAGTCACAAGTTTTTCATGCTGCTTACACTTCCACAATTAAGCATCGAAATCAGCCATGGTACTCCGATAGTGGTGCGTCAAGATATATGACTAGGAGTAAGACCACGTTTCGAGAAGGAGCTCATGGGAATTCTAAAGGAAAAGAGATAAGGTCAGGCAACCATTGCTGCATGGGGGAACAAGCAGACGTGTGTTCCAGAATAGAAAAAGATAATCCAGGAGTGAGGCATCCAAACCTTGGAGACATGAATGCTCACAGTATGTCTAAGTTGATAAGTCAATACCAGGCAAGAGGAGTCCCAGAACTGGAAGATGTTGACCAAATAACGAGTGGTATTTGCAATCAAGGTAAACAAATCAAAGATCAACACCAAAAGGTGCAAGAAGTTCTGATTAAGAAATTGGGTATGATTGGATATGTGATCTACTTACTGGGGCTTCAAGTAAAGCAAACTAATGATGGAACTTTCGTGTGTCAAAGCAACTATGTCAAAACTCTGTTGGAACGGTTTAGGATGAGTTCCAGCACGTCTGCATGTGTTTGAAGTTTTTGATTGAATGTGCAACCAAGCAGGGGGAGATGACCAAGACCGGTGTCCAGAAAGTGTAGATGCTACCTTAGAGGGGGAGCCAGAAGAAAGTTCAGATGATGGTAGATTGAGCTTGGATGCACACATTCAGTCAAAAAGGGGGAGAATGAAAGAGGAGTGTTTTATCAAAGTGTTACAAGGTTCAAAGAAGCGTGGGAAGAGGATGACGTGGCACATGGAATTAATAGAAGATATATTCAAATATGGAAGTTGAAGATTTAGAGGAAGATACGAGAGGCGTGCGTATCAAGTGAGGCAAATCTAGAAGATTCACTTACTCAAAGAATATAAAAAGAGGGAAGGGAAGTCTTTTAGGGTTAGCCGTTTGAAGAGAAAAGTTAACGCTACAACTTTTCTATTTGAGAGAGACTTGAGAGCTCTAGAAAACGGGTTAGAGTAGGAATCTTGGGTGACAAACTAAGGGTAGGCTTAGGGTTGTGTAAAACCAACAAGAGAGTTGTAAACTTCTTGTAAGATTTCTAATAAAAGTTAAAACTCGGTGATGCCGAGGTTTTGAGCTATTTGTTTTGTGTTCATCCGCTTTTTCAACATACACCGTGTCAAGATTTAACCAAGCATTCAATGAGATAGTTGAGATAGACATGACTTGCGCAGACTACCTTTCGGGTATAGGAGTTGAGCACTTGGCGAGATCCCAATTTCTGGGAGAACGTTACAACTTTATGACTGGTAATATTGCAGAGTTATTGTTTCCCTATCATTTTATTTTTTGAGTACTTAAGATCAACGTTGATGATGTGGTTGCAACATGGAGGGATCTGCCGAGTTGGAAGATAACACGCTGACCCCAAAGGTGCAGCAGTTGCTGGCCGAGTATGCGGCACATATGGAGTTCAAAAAATAAATAGAGATGAATAAGAAATTCGAAACATTTAAGGTGTTTCATTAAAAACTCTTCATATATGTTCCTATAATACCAACCTAACCCAAAGAAAAGACTATCACTCTTTCACAAACCATCAAACTATTTTACCATTTTCCGTTGGTATTAAATGCATACACTCCCGACTCAGTGATAAACTGGGCCCAGAGCTAAAAAATTTGACCCCAAAAACCCAAAACCTACAAAAAAAGAAGCTCTCTTTTTCATGAAAAAAAATCGGGGCCTTATTATTAAAAAAATTTGGTCAAAATTGTTTTTTTTTAAAAACAAATGGGCCATGTGCTATGGCACAATCCAAGAACCGGGCATGCATGGGCCAAACCCTATTTTTGGCAATCACACTTATTAGCAACATTATTACAGAATATGAGTGGGCAAAAATACACCGAACCGAAATTATCCGAACCAAATCTGAACTAGTTTTAAAAAAAATACGCAATGGATCTTATGTGCTTAAAACCAGAGAACCGAAACCGAAACCGAATCCGATGTGAACCGAAAATCCACGGATAACCGAAATATCCTAAATATAAATTAAGAATTTGTGTTTTATTTAAGATTTTGTGTTTTGGTTCTAAGATACTTTGTGTTTCATTTTGTATTCCATTTGGTGTTTCATTATGGACTTTAGACTCAAAATACTTTTGATAAGCTCAAATTTCCCTTTGAACTACTCTCTCAAATTAAGAGATCGTGTAATACTTAGGAGTCGAATTCCACAGAGAATCAAGTTAACACAATAGATTTAAATGTTTGAATTATGCTAAGCAATAAAGATGTAAGTAAAACAATTGCAGAAACAGTAAATATTGATGGTTGATTGTGCTTTAAATTCAATAAGAGATAAACGCTAGGTCTTAGGAAATTCGCGGGAATGATTACAAACTGAAGGGTAAACTTACTATCAGGATATTTATGAAGTGCAGTTCTAGAACTCGAAACTAATGTAAAATAAATCAATTGTCGTTGCAAATATTACCATTGTCTACATCCTAGAAAGCCAACTGTCGTTGCGAATTCAGATTAATTTAAACAAGCATTAAATTCAAGTTCGATTTTTTCACAAAGATCCAAAACCAATTGTTGTTGCGAATCAAATCTTAGCTCACATATGATTTTGTTCTAGTAATTAAATAATGCTATCGCATCTATTAAACAACCTAATATATCTAATCTAAGGTGATCAATCTTAAATCAGAGTTAATGCAATCAAGGTGAAGAATTAAGTATGATGCAATCCCAACAGTAAATAAATCCTAACAGCTTTTTATCATCCTTTGAAAACCCTAAAACCTAACTAGTAAACTACTTAGACATGGTGATTAATGTAAACATTATTTCTGAATAATACTTTATTGAAAAAAAGAGAATGATAGAAAGATTTAAACCGATTTGGAAACGAAGAACAGATCTCTGAAGTATCTTTTGCTAAGATCTCTTAGAAAAATAAAACGTAGCCTAAACAATGGCTTAAGAAAAATATATATAGAGTTCAAACACGTTCTGGGGCAAAACTACAAACATCTGGAACTTCTGGCGCAAAACTGGAAATCTTCCAAATCTGATATTATGGTCGAAGTTTTGGTCGTGTTGAGCGACAAGGTAAGTATGCCACTCGACAGTCTTGATTTCTTCATGTCGATTGATCTCTTCATTGTGTCGCTCGACAGACTTGCTGAATTTCAACTCCGAACTTGCGTCTTTGACCGCTCATTCCACAATGCTCTAAAATGTTCCAGTAAACACCAATAATGTTCCAAACGTCCAAGTACCTAATAAAAACACTAAAGACTCGAAAAACACCGAAAAGACTCTAGAAAACGGACTAATATCATGGCTAAAAAACCATAAAAACCATGATATATCAACTTTGCATATAATGTTCATGTGTTTCATTTTTAATTAGTCATTTAATTTGTATAGGTTTCAATTCGGTTATTCAATTAATAACCGAAACGAAACCGAATCAATTCGGTTCTAATATGGAGCTCTAAAATGTGAACCGAACGAACCGAAACCGAAGTGAAACCAAATAACCGAACCGATACCGAACCAAAAACCGAATGCCCACCCCTATTACAGATAAGAAGAGTAGAGTTTGGTACTCACACTTATTAGCAACAATTCTTACACATAATGTATATGATTTCATTCAATGATTGACTTATTTCTTCAATGGGGGTAGAAGAAGAAGAAGATATCTATGAAACGCATGGTTAAAAGAAGTTAACGATCAGGAGGAAACCTACTTATACTTGCTTATTGATAAATAGAAAATTTTAAAACTTATAGATATAATCGGTTTAGAAAAGTCTGGTTTAAGCGAAACTGGTATGTAGTCAGTCAATACACATGTCCGTGAAGATTTTAATGAACTTTCTGAAACATTGTTATTTAATCGATAACTATTGAAATCAATGAATACTTATTATCATTGGATAATTTATTTTTGACATTTTATTCTAATTAACATCTACTTAATTATTTTTAAATTTTTAAAACAACACATAAATATAAAATCTTTTAAATATTAATGTTTTAAGCAGCTTTTGTGGAAATTTTATTACAAAATCCATCAATGTTTAAATTTGTTTTCTTATATCTAGTATAACTAAGAATTTTAATTTTGCCAATACTATACTCACATTGTCTTGCATTTTTCCTATTACGTTTTCTAGAATTTATTGTCTATTTTAACATATATCATGAGTTAAATCACTAAAAATTTATACATTAAGAAGCAAAGCACAACTGTCTAAGGAGATTCTCACTTTGATTAATCTTTGATCATGAATGACTTACCTTTGGATCTCTTGACGAAATTTTTTTCAAACTGGAGCCCATACACTTGGCATCAATGCGATGCACGAATAAGTTTTTCCGAACGTATATATCTGATCAAAAATTTGTTGGAGTTGAATCATGTATGTTTCATGTAGCTAGCTATGGCGGCAATATCGTCAATTGCATGCCTTTCGTCTCCTCATGCGCTTCAATGTTACCGGGTAACGAAGTAACTTTGCTTGATCATCGATGTTACATTCTTGGCTCCTGCTCCGGCCTTCTCTTATTATATATTGATGGCCTCTTTATCGCAAATACCCTCACAAAGAGGGTTCGAATCCTAGATCACAATGGGTCAAAGCTTCTTCCTCAAGTAGTTGGTGGTGATGATATAATTTATAAAGATGGTAGTTATCCCGAGGGAAATGTTGCTCGTACGATGAGAGCGATGTGCATCGGTTTCGCGGTAGATCAAAATCGAACCATCAAAAGATTCAAAATCGTGTGCATTCTCGAGATGCAAATGACATACAAATTTGAGATCAGCGACGGAGATTCATGTATCCAAAAGTACCATCACAACCAGTTCAAACAGTGATCTTACGACGCGAATGAAACCTGTTTACTTGGACAACACTCTACACTGGTTGAGAAATGACGGGAGCATCATAGCTTTCAGTCCTGCGACAGAGCAAGCATGGTTGATCCCTTCTAGTTTCCATCAGAAGCAAGACATGAAACTCTTTTTTGCGCTAGACGAGAAGATCAATCGTCTGACCTTAATATCGGGAACGAAAGAAACAATCTCAATTTACACACTTCATGAAAATCTGAAGTGGAACCTAGCCAGGCGGATCAAGAACATGTCTATGGAGGAAAAAGAGCTTGTATGTTGGAATGTGGTTGCATATGATGGCAAGTGTCTTATATTAAGAGAGAAGAAGGACGGGCATTTAAACGGTGTGGTCCATGTGTACGACATGGAAACTAACAATTGGGGAGTTTTAGGGTCAACATGTTGGGCCAATAATGTCCGAGACTTCGATAAGTTTACGCCTTCCTTGTTCTTTGTCGAAGGAAATGAGCAAAAGAAGGTGGTTTTATCTCCTACTGACTTACAAATATCGTATCTAACTATGGTCATGGGACTCATTGATATAAAAAGGTAAACAATCTCATTGTTTCATCATTTTTTATGTATTGTGATTTATCGGGAATTTTTGTTCCTCATCTTATATATTATTTGTGAAGCATTTTTAAAGCATTTTGATTAGGTGTCATCACCACAATTTTTTGAGTTTTTTTCGTTTTGATTTATTTTAATCTTTCTATACTAATTGTCACACATTTTTTTTCTAATTAACTAATGTTGATTGTGGAATTTCGATTCCGCACTAAGAATTTATATGTGAATTCGGAAAAAAAACTTTAATCCTAAGAAATTTCTATAGATCTAATGAGGATCGAGACTGAAATAACGGAAAATGGATTAATATTGATATTCGGTGTAAGTATACAAAGAACTTTAGCTAAGACAAGAGTTGATGAGCTAAAGTATGATTGAGTGTAAATGTATGGAAAAAGTTAGCCATTTCGGCTCTAAGACTAGCTATTCATACTACTTCGAGTTGAATGGTTCAGCTCCGCGAATTCCTCCTCGTTGCCGGAGATCTCGGGCATGTTCTGGTGTTTCCTCTAGAAATGCCGGGATCTCTTCTTTAACCGTTGAGCGGCGCTGACTTGGTCGTATCCTTGATGGATTGCTTGGTCAGCGGTTCTTCTATCTCGATAGTCAATGGATTGTTTTAATCAGGTTCAACGATGCCGAGGGGTACGCTGGTCTTTTACCAATATTAGCGCAGTTCTTGGCTCTAGGTGATATATCATGGTTTTTACCCTGTTTAAGCCATGATATAAGTCCTATATCTAGAGTCATTTGGTGTTTTCTATTTGTTTTTAGAGTCTTTACAGGAACTAGATCGTTTGGAGCATAAAAGATGTTTACTGGAAGTTTTGGAGCATTCGCGGAATGAAGTGGCGAAGATTGAAGCATGGAATCGAAATTTGAAGATGGTGTCGATCGACACCACCTCTGGGTGCCGATCGACACCCTGTCCAATCAAGCCAAAAAGCCTAATCGAAGAAGCCTGTTCGAAGCCCAAAAGTTCCAGATGTTTACTTTTAGGTTTACAGACGGTTTAGGACCTCTATATATACGTTTTTACAACCATTGTTTAGGCTTATGCTTTATTTTACTTTGTTTTAGAACTTACTCTTAAGAGATATCTCTAATAAATATGTTTGGTGCTTCATTAAATACGTCTGAGTAGTTTCTCTGTTAGGTTTAGGGTTATTCAAAGGGGCTTGATGAATTGTTAGATTTGTTCGTAAGTAATAGGATAAAATCATTAGAGTTCTTCATCTGGACTTGTGTTTATTGCTGATTCTAGCGTAGCTAACTAGAATCTGATTTTAGGTTGTTTAGTAGATGCGACAGCATTATTGAATTACCTGAACTAGTGTTAGATGAGCAAAATTCCTATTCGTAAAGAAATTTGGTTTAGGGTTTTGTGAACAATTGAACCTGATCATTAATGCTTGTTTAAATCAATCTGATTTTGCAACGACAGTTGGTTGTCTAGGGTTTAAACATAGATAATGTTCGCAACAACAGTTGGTTTGTTTTACATTCGTGTTCATGTTTAGGAACTGAGCTTTAATAAATCCTAATTATATGTTTATGCCTGCAATTCTGATTCACCTGAGATTTCCCTGAACCTAGCTTTTATCTTCATTGTTTTAAAGCTTATCATCCTGCTTGCTTATCTTATTTGCTTTTTCATATATTATATTTTGTCTAGCTTAATCTGAACGTATATAATCTATTGTGTCCCTGATTCCCTGTGGATTCGATCCCTAAGTGCTGCAACTGATCTCTTAATTTGAGAGAGTAGCCCAGGGTAAATTTGAGCATATCACTAGGCCCAGTATCAGATGCAATCGAATCTGGATATATCTTTTAGGCTTAATGGGCCGGATTGCTAATGGTGAAATCCAGCTCCAACAGTTGCCCCTCAGACCATTAATTACTCAATGAGGAGAATGAATGGGCGGTTACTTCTTTAAGGCATGAAAGAGGGTCTTTCCTAGGTGAAATCATGATTATTTTCACCGAATCTTGAGATCGTGTGGTCCAGAGACTTTACTATCTCAGATCTGACGGTTGGGATTGCAAAGGTCAAATCGTAGCGAGGCAAGTGGGAATCGTGTGCTGCATCGATGGCGATTTAACTCCCCGTGAGGTCCACCACTCGAAAATACTTTTACTTGTTCTTATCTCGAGAGCAGATCCTTCACCTTCTCTTTTTCCCTAATTGATCCTTCGTCTCTGCAAGATCTTCACTTTTCTTTTCTCCGTCTTGATTCAGATCTTCTCCTTTTTATTCCTTTTCCGTTCTTTTTCTTCTTTTATTATGGCCAGAAATCAGGATGAAGCGTATTTTGGTCCGTACGAACTATCAACCATCACCCCTAGAGGGGGATGGTCTTGTACCATCTTCGGTAGAACTCCGGATACCGACTGGACGTGATAACCCAGAGACTATCGAGGAGGGTTGGTGCGTTGCGTACCTGGTTTACTTCCGGGCCTGTGGTCTTACCTTTCCCATCCCAGATTTCCTCATCCAACTCATCAGGAGCTTTAAGATAGCATTCCCGCAAATGGCTCCTAACTTCCTGCGTAATGCCATTGGCACTTACGTGTGAAGTTTCGAGGATGGGATGGAATTATCTCCCAGGATGTTCAACGAGCTTTACGTAGCTCGCAACTATGGCTACCCTGGTCCAAGGGGTAAAATTTACCTCGCTCCTCGACCCTTCCAAGGGGTTTTTACCAATATAACCTCAAAGGACACCCATTGGCACAAAAGGTTCTTCTTTTTCAAGGTGAACCAGAGCTCAGTGCCTTCTGTGGCTGATTTCAGCAAAATTCCGAATGCTTTTGCCGACGGTGCCTGTAAGTACCTCTCATCACCGCTATTGCCCAGTGGGATTACCACTTTTCTCCTCATGAGTCTTGATGCTTTTTTGATTTTCTGGTAACTACAAGCTCAGAGAGGCTGACGTCGTCATTAGCTCGAGGCTGCAGTTGCTCCATCGAGATCGGGTACAATGGGCCTCTTTTAATCGTATGCGGGTCCTGCGGGCTTATTGTCATGGCCGTCAGCTACAGCAGCGAGCGGCGCCCGCAGAACAGCGTGCTCCAGCGACACCTCATCCTGCTACAGACAATCTTGTGTTGCTTCCTCATCTAGCTGCGCCAGCAGCTGGAGCTAATATACCTCTTACCGGAGTTGGCGTTCCCCTTATTCCTCCGGTAATCCGTCGCACTCGAACACGTACAATGCGAGTTCGGGGTGCTCTCCCTCCTAATGCCTCGGCCTCAAGTAATCTTCCGGTGGTGATTCGAGATGACTCCTCTGCTTCTACGGCTAGCAAGGTAGAGCCCATGTTGAAGAGGCCGATCAAGCGTTCTGCCGCGCCTGAGGATCTCAGTGGGGATCACATGATTGATACCGAGGAGGTTTCCTCGGCTCCCAGGGCCCTTATTCTATCTCCTGCAAACTCTTCCATGACTCCTTTTTTGGCCCTTAGCGATGGTTAACCAGTTTTTGGAGAAGCGGCTTATTGAGGCGGAGCTGCCGGTGACGGGCACTATTGACGAGTGGCCTTCTTGGCCTGAGCCTAGCCCCTCTAAATGGGCCAGGGTAGAGGTGACGGGGGAGAGGACTGACGAGAAAGACATGTTGTTGGGCGGACCTGGAGATGACGGTCGTCGGCGTTTGTCTACTTCCCCTTATCGCGTTGGGGTTGATCTGGGGGCTGCGCTGGCAGATGAATCTAATCACGCAGAGGATGGGTTGGAGGTTGTCATCATTGATCCATCTTTCCCTTTGGCTGTTGCAGTTGAGGGAGGCTAGACATCTAACTTTCTCATTCCTCCCCAATCGGGCTTGATAGCTGCCCCAGCTTTTGAGCCATCTCCTCCTCCGGCGGGTATTGTTGAGGAAGGTCAGGCCAAGCTCAAGTCGACTCTCCACCTTCTCAGATCATTGCCTTGGTCGCTGGGAGATTAGCTCCTCCTCCTTTCTCGTTGGGAGCTGCGGATCTGATTTCTTGGCTTTGTAGTATTGGTTCGGCGAACTGCGTGCAACCCGCAGCTGAACATCTCCACCTTCGGAATAGCTATGCTGGGCTGGCTACTGCCTTTGGAGAGGTGGGATGTTTCTTCTTTTTAGGCTTGTTCCTTCTTCTTGCCTTGTGTTTTAGATTTTGGTAATCTGTTTGAGTGGTGACGGATTTATTTTGGCAGATCGTTAATGTACTCATTTCTCTTATGGCGGGGGCGGAGAACAGACTCGGCGATGCCGTTCATCAATCCGAGCTGAATGCCCTGATTTCTCTGTCTTATAAGCAGAGAGCATACATTGCTGAGCTGGAAGTAGCTCGTCGTGACGAGGCTGCGATGATTCGTATGCTAATGGCTATGGGTAGGAGGCAGGAGGAGTGTTTTGTGAATTTTGCCAAGGCATCAAAGGAGCTGGTGGATAGTTTGAGGAAGGAAAATGAGCTGCTCGTGGCCAACAGGGAGAGGATGGTTGCACATGAGGCCGAGTAGGCTCGGTAATTCAATGGTCCTCGTGAGCAGGATGCGGTGTCTGCTGTGTTACCCGTGGTGGCTAGACAAGAAGATGTGACTCGAGCTAGAATCGAGTTGGATGCGGCTAGAGCTCAGTCGGGACTGCTCTCAAGGTTAGCAGCTGGGGAGACGTCGATCGAGGCAAAGCTGGCGAGTAGTCGGGAGCTCGAAGGTTTTTTCGTTTGACCCTTTTGATAGAAGCCATGGCTAAGAGGGTTGTTGCAGATATTAGGGAGCCTTCGGCTATACTAGACGAGGGGCCGGATCCTCGGCAGGCGGATAGTTGCCCTTAGAAAAACTTTTCCTTTATTTTTCTTAAACTTTAATTTTCATTTTGTAAAGATTTTTATTGTTGCGCAGGTAGGCCTTTTATGTTAAGTAATTAATTTGAAGTAAGTTTGCTTCATCGTGGCTGAGGTGGCAATGTTGCCAGGACCTCAGCTGAGCTAATCTAAAAAGCTTGTGGGGCGTTAAGCTGACTTGCTTATGTGTTTCCTGAAATGGTGAAATATGATCACTAGAATCGTAAGTTCGAGATTCGTTGTAGCGATGCAAAGTGTTTTTAGGCCGGCCGACGCTTGATCGTATCGGAGTTTAGGCTCTGAGATCTTTAGAGTCCCAGGTGTTTGTTGATCCGACTTGGGGATCGACTCCGATTGTAACGATTTGATTTTACCATAGGAAGTTTCAAGTTCTGATGATGATTAGGTCCATCGTATGGTATCTGGACCAAGTTAACGTGATTTATTTGAGGTGGCTGAACTCGAGGGGTGAGCTGCCTACGTACCCGGTAAGGGGACCGAGCCATTACGTAGTTTGAATGTTGGATGGGGAAGTTACTGATGGAATTTTTTGAGGTTCATGGCGTTCCATGCCTTCTTCACTGGCTTCCCATTCTGGAAGTTTGCTAGCTCATAGACTCTAGGGCGTACTACGGCGGTGACGCGGTAGGCCTTCCCAATTGATCCCTAGTTTTCTGGCACCATGCTCCATTGTGTTTTGTTGTACTTTCTGGAGGACTAGGTCGCCTTCTCTGAACCGTCAGGTTTTGACTCTGGATTTGTAGTACCTAGCTGCCGCTTGCTGGTAATTCTGTATCCTCGTTGAGGCGAGGTCGCAGCGTTCTACTATTACATCTAGGGCATCTTGGAGCATTCTTTTGTTCAGCTCCTCGTTCGAGAGGCACGTTGCCCTCCAGAGGCTTGGTAACACTGTTTCAGCTGGGACCATTGCTTCTATTCCGTAAACTATAGAGAAAGGTGTTTCGGAGGTGGCCTTTTTGGGAGTGGTGCACAACGCCCAAAGTACTCCCTGTAGCTCCTCACTCCATATTTCCTTCTTGGAGTTGAGACATTTCTTGAGGATATCGAGCAGGGTTTTGTTGGCTGCTTTGGCTTGGCTGTTTCCTTGAGGATACCTCGGGGTCGAATATGCCAACCGGATCTGCCATTTGCGGCAGAAGTTTCTGAATATAGGTAAAGTGAACTGGGTGCTGTTGTCGGTTACTATTTCGTATGGTTGTCTGTGGCGGCAGATGACGTTCTTCCATATATAATCCTTGACTTGTTCTGAATGGATTTGCTGGTAGGTTGCCGCTTCTATCCATTTGGTGAAGTAATCTGTCAGGAAAAGCACATATTCGAGTTGCTTTATTCCTGACTTGACCATGGGGCCGATTATGTCCATCAACCAAAGCATGAATGTGTACGGGCTAGATATGGAGGAGAGCTGATCCGTTGTTTGATGCAGAATTGGTGCTTGTTTTTGGCATTTTTCATATTTGGCCGCGACCGTTGCGCAGTCTCGTAACATTTTGGCCAGAAGTATCCTTGTTTGCTGATTCTGAAAGCCAATGCTCGAGCTCCGGAATGGCTGCCACATGACCCACTGTGGAGCTTTGACATGACTTGGTGGACTTCGTCCCATGTATGCAGGTCAAACAGGGTCCAGAGGTGCTGCGTTTATATAGTTTTCCCTCGATGGTGCAGAAGTGGGCGCTCTTAGTTTTGAATTTTCTCGCTTTATTTCTGCGTGGCGGGGATGTCCCGTAGATAATGTATTCTAAGATTGGGATTTTCTAATCAGGGCGTTCCAGCAACCGGTCGACCTCATCGAGATGTTCAGCTTCTTAGGAATTGCTCAGCTCTTTGGGATCGAATTCATCGTGTTGTATCTCACCCTGTTCGTCCGTGTCCATTGGTTATTTGGCTCGTGGTAGACTTGCTTCGGCTTGGGTGCTAGACTCGAGCTGCGAGTCTCTAGCCATTTGTCTTGTTATGACAGCGTTTACTCCTGTCTTCGGAGCTAGGTGGATGCTTGGTTTCTCTATTCCTTCTACTGGTATTATTCTTTTGACCAAAGGGTATAAGGTTGACGCCAGGGCAGCGAGGGCATCGGCGGAGGTGTGCTCGCCTCTAGGTATGCGTGTTAGCTAGAATTTGTCGAACTGTTGGGTTAATTGGCGGGTGATCTTTATGTATGCGTCCATTTGATCGTTTTTGGCTTCGTATTCTCCATGGAATTGACTGGTCACTAATTGGGAGTCGCTAAAAGCGCTCAGCTCTCTAGCTCCGATTTCGAGAGCTAGTCTTAGCTCGGCTAGGAGGGCTTCGTACTTCGCTTCATTGTTTGAGGCTGGGAATCCTAGTCAGAAGGATTGTTCTAATACTTCTGTGGCAAGATAGGTGAGTTTTACTCCCACCCTGGATCCTCGTCTAGAAGAAGCACCATCGACGTGGAGTGTCCACATTCTCCCGGGCTCGGTTCCGTTGATTGCTTGTGGTGCTAGCTCGATCACGAAATCAGCTAGGATTTGGGCTTTGGCGCTAGTATTCGTGCGGTACTCGATGTTGTACTCGCTAAGCTCGATAGCCTATTTTGCTAGTCTTCTCGACTGATTGGGGCTGTAGAGGATTGTCCTTATGGGATAAGAGGTCATTACCACGATTGCATATGATAGGAAATATAGTCTCAGCTTTCTAGCTGAGATGACTACTGCTAGTGCGAGCTTTTCCATAAATGCATACCTGGTTTTTGCATCTACCAATGATTTACTTATGTAAAATATCGGCTTTTGCTCATTTTGCTCCTCTCAGATTAGTACTCCACTTACGACAGCTGGTGAAACTGCAATGTAAAGGTATAAGGGTTCTCCTTCCACCGGTTTTGCCAGTATCGGAGGTTGGCGGAGGTATGCCTTTAGGTGTTTGAAGACTTTCTCGCAGCTGGCGTCCCAGTTGAATATTTTGTTGCCTTTGAGCAACTGGTAAAATGGGAGGCATTTATCTGTGGATCTGGATCTAAAGCGATTCAGCATAGCTATCCATCCTGTGAGTCGCTGCACTTCCCTAGTTGACTTGGGAGATGCCATTTATAGAAATGCCATGATTTATTTGGGATTAACTTCTATCCCTCGCTTCGTGACAAGGTAGCCCAAGAATTGTCCTGATGGGACTCCGAAAGAGCATTTAGCGGGGTTGAGCTTCATTCTGTAGCAATTTTTAAGGTGGGCTACATGGTCGTTTGGTTTGCTGATTTGACCAGCATATCATCGATGTAAACTTCCATGCTTTTGCCGAGCTGCTGGGCAAATATTTTGTTGACCAGTTGTTGATAGGTAGCTCCTGTGTTTTTTAGTCCGAAGGGCAAAACCTTGTAACAATAGGTTCCTCGGTCTGTTATAAACGCAGTCTTCTCTTGGTCCTCAGGGTTCATCAGAATTTTATTTTAACCTGAGAAGGTGTCCATGAATGATAGTAGCTGGTGTCTAGCTGTGGCTTCGACTAGACGGTCTATATGCGGAAGTGGGAAGCTGTCATTCGGACATGATTTATTTAAATAT
Source organism: Draba incana (assembly GCA_963576765.1). Lineage (NCBI taxonomy): Eukaryota > Viridiplantae > Streptophyta > Magnoliopsida > Brassicales > Brassicaceae > Draba > Draba incana. The sequence goes on from OY755206.1 coordinate 25,679,047, forward strand.
GTGAAGTCGATGCATACCCTCCACTTTCCATTTTTCTTTTTCACCATAATGGGGTTGGCTAACCAGTCCGGGTACTTGACCTCTCTGATTGATCCAACCTTAATTAGGCGTTCTACCTCGTCATTGACAACTTTAGCTCGCTCTAGGCCTAATTTACGTCTTTTTTGCTTGAATGGTTTGAAGGTGTGGTCAACGTTCAGCTCGTGAGATGTGACGTTGATGCTGATCCCTTTCATGTCGGAGGTGCTCCAGGCAAAGAAGTTGATATTTTTTTTTTAGGAACTCGACTAGCTTCTTCTTGATTGGTTCCGGGAGGTCAGCTCTAATACCAACGCATTTCTCGGGGTGAGCTTCGTCAAGGCAGGTTTGGATGACCAAATCTTGTCGGAGTTTTGTCATTTGGGGATTGTTGTGTTCAGCGAGCTGGCGAAGGTTTTGCTCTTCTCGTTTTTGTAGTTGCTATTTAATGAATTTTTCCAGCTGTTTGTGTCTGTTAAGGTAGCAGATCCTAGAGATTTTCTGATTTCCTTTGATGGTTGCTATTCCGGTAGGAGTGGGGAATTTAACGCATTGGTGATATGTTGAAGGTACGGCTTTCATGGCGTATATCCATGGTCGCCCAAGTATTGCATTAGATGGAGCTGGGCGATATACCATGACAAAATCTACGAATTTGTGGATCCCTTTTGCCATCATCGAAAGTTGATATATTCCCATGGAATAAGTTATTTTTCCCGCAAAACCAGTTAGCGGTGTGCCTTGGCCATGTAGATCCGAGTCGTTTAGACCTAGTTTCTTGTATACGTCATAGAATAGCAGATCGACTAAACTGCCAGTGTCTATCATTACTCAGGAAACTAGGCAGCCACATATCTCTATCTGGATGACTAGCGCGTCGTCATGTGGCTTGTCTAGGTGAGCTGTTTCACTTTCAGCGAAAGCGATCTGATGGTCTGCTCCCTTAAATGTTGTTGGGGGCACGTGGGATGCGCTGGCCCTGCTTTGGTATGCTCTGATTGAGTTTATCAAATCTCTACATAGTTAAGATCCTCCAAGTATGAAATTGACTCATTTGGCCGGAGCTGGGTTACTCAGACCTTTAATGGCGCGTGGTATTTTCATCCAAGGGCTGGTCAGCTTCCTCGGAGCTGGTGGTGGAGTTAGGACTGACCTCATCGAGCCGCCGCATATGTTGAGTTCTCCGAAGATCAGGTCTATACGTTTTCTAGATGAAGGTGGGTTTGAACCGGATTTTGTTTCTTCGGCGGGTCTTTCCCATTTCGCCGCTGACTTTTTCTTTTTGGGCTTTTCGGGAGGTAGGGGCGCGACTGCAGCTTTGTTTTCTTCAGCCGTCGGGTTCTGCTGATCTGGTTCAGCGATTTTTTTTGTTTACCTTTGAGCCCAGCTAGGTATCGGCATTCTTCGGTGGAATGGCCTTTCTTACCGTGGTAGGTGCAGTATTTTTTTTCATCGTACTCGGATTTCTTGTCTTACCGTGAATGGTCGATGGCATACGCCTGTTGCCCCTTCCCGTAATTTTTTACGAACTTCTTAGGTTGTTGCGGGCCTGGAGAGGCTGCGAGGTTTGTATATTTTTTCTCTAGGAGAGGTGTTTATTCCTCGAGGATAGCGTAGAAGGTTGTTTTGTGCAGTACATCGTTGAGTGCTATGAAAGGGTTGACGGTGAGTTCCTCTCGGAACTTGGATTTGTGTCATAAGCCATTCTTCAGCGCTTTTAAAGCTACTTCTTTATTCAGGTTGGCGATTCTGGATTTAATCGTCTTGAACTTTGATATGTAATCTCTGAGGGGCTCCTTTGGTCCATGGGTTAGCTTCCATAGGTTGGCCTCGAAGGCTCTTACTTTGATAAATACGGAATATTGTTTGAGGAACAGCTTTATTAAGGCGTTAAAGCTGTCAATTGAGCAATTGTCCAGTCCAGCGAACCATTATAGGGCAGGACCTATCAGGCTTTCGGCGAACAGTCTACAATGCCCCGCTTCTTTTTCGTAATCGGCCAGGTTATCTCTTGCTATGGCAAGCCTGAATGCTCTTACGTGGGCCTTAGAGTCGCTGCTCCCAGGGAACTCAGGGAGTCTGATTTTTTCTGATATCTCTGATAGGTGCATTAGCTATCCTATCAGTAAATGGTGTCTGTCGAGTGTCTTCAAGTGCTCGATCGATGTCTGGGGCTGAACTGGTAGCTATGTGGACATAGGTCCGCAAACGCTGCAGCTCCGCCTGGGTTTGCTCGACATACATGTAAAAGGTATCATGATTGAAAGTGTTTTCTCCAGCTGCGAGATTAGTGTTTGTTGTTGTCTCGAGTTGATCAGCTGGAGTTCAGGCTGGGTTCCCCTGGGGATTCCCCACGAGCAATGTTTGTGCTGCCCATACTTTCGGACTTGGCTGTGTCCTGCTTAGTGGGGGCGGAGGTGGTAAGGTTCCTTCATTCACCCGTGTGATGGTACTATGTGGGTTCGGGCCAGCTAGGTCTGCTGACCACGAATTAGTCCTTGGGTTGGGGTTGAATGTCGGATAACAAGTAGCGTTTGTGGGGGTCATGTGGATCCCTGAAAAGTTTAGTTGCCGCCTCAGGGTTGTGCTCTTAGAAGGGGTCACTTCGTCATTGGGTATCCTGCGAGGTGGGAGTCCTTGATTAATGGATTGAGACATCTCATGAAGCTGAGCCATGAATGTTCTCTCCTGCTGGTCGAGGCGGGCTACCACCGTTCGGACGGTTAGATCTTGCCCTTGCGTTCGCTCTACCAGAGTCGACAACATTCGGCGCATTTCCGATAAATCATCTTGGGAGCGTTTCCTACGTCCCGTGGGGAGCGGCGCGATACCTCCTGTCAAGGTGCTAGCGATGCTAGCTGAAGCTGTTCCACCAGCAGTTGAGTTTCGTAGCCATACGCTTCTTGGCATCAGAGGCGCAAGCACGACGGTGGTGGTTGTCGCAGATCCGGGCTGAGCATCTGGATCCGTAGTTTCTGCGTTCGCGGGGCTGTTGTTAACCAGGAGCACTTGGTTTTGGTTTTTTTCAGGCTGGTCATTGACCACGACCTGGTTCTGATCAGATCCAGGTTGATTGTCAGATATGACTTCGGATACGTCTCTTGTTTCCAGATCAACGATCTGCGAATTGGTGATCTGGGCTGATTCTTGAGCGTTGATGGTATCCATTCCCGCTGCGGTGGGTTTGAGGTTAGATCTCTGTGTATGACGGTTGTATTTCCTCCCCTTAGTCGGCGCCAAAGCTGGAAGATCGATTCCTCACTAAGAATATATATGTGAATTCGGGAAAGAAACTTTAGTCCTAGGAAATGTCTATAGATCTAATGAGGATCGAGACCGAAATAACGGAAAATGGAATAATATTGATATTCGGTGTAAGTATACAAAGAACTTTAGCTAAGACAAGAGTTGATAAGCTAAAGTATGATTGAGGTTCTTCTATCCCGATGGTCAATGAACTGTTTTAATCAGGTTCAGCGATGTCGAGGGGCACGCTGGTCTTTTACAAATATTAGGAAAAATAAAAGATATTTTCCTTATCTTTTGAAATAGAAGATTAAATATTAATATACCATTATATTAAAGAAGAAGAATTCTAAACAATTATGTGTCAAACTTCTAATTTATCTCATTTTTGTTTTTAAATTAAAATTATATTATTAAAATCTACTATACTCTTATCCAAACACTCTTCATAAGACATTCCTATCACCAAACACAATAATTTGTAGTTAGTTTGCATCATTAAATGTGAACATGTTAATTTTAAAGTATATAAAATCTTCACTTTTAGAATCATAAATCACGATTTTAATTTTCATTTAATTGAAAATAAACTAATGAAGGAATGCATTGTCTTCACTTCGGAATCTTCAATAAACGTATATTCCAATGTTTACAAATATTTTACAAACCTACGATACTTATTATATAAAAAAAATACATTGTGTTGAGTCATAAACTGTATTTTTGTATATTATGAGATGAAATTAATACATTTTATTATATATTGACTAAAAAATTAAAATCGTTATTTTTGAAGATTATGAGATTGTATACATTGGCCAAAAAAATTTTAAACCACTATTATCAATTATTTCACGGATGGAATACATTTCTATTCAAAATAATGACAAAATTTCAAAATATAAAGCAGATTTCAGATTCCGTATAACAATTTTCCAAAAGTGGTATTTGACTTTTTAATTCAAACTATATTGATTTACTCGCTAATCATATTATCCCACGTATAACGCAAGTAACTTTCTAGTATCCTTTTATGATAGCAATCTCACGGTTTAAGTATTTCTAGTATCAAAAGATGGTGCAAAACCAAAAATACAACTAGAGCATTGGCATTTCACTTCAAAACGCAAAGATAAACTTGTAATTAGGAGTGGGCATAATTCCCGTCCCATTCCGTCCTGTACCCGTTCCCGAATTCCCGTCCCGTATATTTTCCGTATTCCCATATGGGACAAGTTTTCAATTCTCAATTGGGACCGGGACGGGACGGGACGGGAACGGGATATCCCAAAGTCCCGTTTGAAAATCTCGTTTGATATAACTATAAATATTAATTTATATATATATATATATATCTATTAATGGGATAATATGAAATTGTAAGGATAATATGAAATATGGTTTAATGTGGTTTAATATGGGATATATGATTTAATTTGAAAATTATGGTTTTTATATGGTTTAATATGGGACATGGGATATATGAAATTATAAGGATAATATGAAATACGATTTAATATGGGATATATACATATATCTATTTTTTTAATGGGATAATAAGAAATATTGTTTAAGTTTGATTCAATTTGAAGATTATGATTTTTATTTTATTTTAAATTTTTAACTTTTATGAAATACAATTGAATTTTTTTTAATTTAAACATGTTTTTCATAAATTGAAAAAGCTTGTTGTATACATATTTACAATTTGAAGCATTGTTTAATCTAATTTTTGAGTCCGGTTATTTTATGGGATTTTCCGTACCGGTCCCGTCTCATCCCGTTTTATCCCGTTCCCGTCTCGAATTTGAAATGAGACATAAATGGGACGTATTTTTCTAGTCCAATAAATCTCGTTCTTGTCCCGTTCCCGTTAGATCTCGTCTCATATTCCCGTTTGCCCACCCCTACTTGTAATAGTTTAAAAGATTTGTTGTTAATTGATGTGCACTATTTTACCTTTGGTAGAGATGAAAGATCCAATAGGCAATCAAAACTTCAAATTTATAAAGCCTCAAATGAAGCATGGATTGGGTAATTGATAAGCGTATATTAGTGAGTGACATTTAGATGCTAAATTTAAATAATATACATAATCTCAAGCCTGTTGAACAAAAAAAAAAAAAAATACATAATCTCAAGCCAATGGAGTATTCACTCTTTAGGTTAGTCCATGCGAATGGTAAAAACCTCTTTATCTAATCGCACTCACAATCCGCGCTAAGACGTTTCGTATATATAATCACATTCAAGTAGCTATGTGACCCAATCACAACAAGGTTGGTTCAAGCATTTTCACAAACACCTTGGATGTATGAAAACCAAATATCTAAACTATGGTTAATTACTCCAAATCTAGCATTAATAGCACTTTAAGAGATGAGACAATTAGTTAAAATCAATGTTATACCACATCTCTTGCGATGATGCGATACACATGCCGAGCTATCAAACCCCGTATATCCGACGACTCGAGTTTTGAAAGCAGATACTGTTCTCGGGTTGGATCATTTCTGTTCAACCTTTTGAGCTATGGCTCTGATTATGATTATTGCCAGCCGTACGTCTCTTCATGCATTTCTAGGCCACAAGACGTCTCTTCATGCATTTCTAGGTCGCAAGGAAGAAGAGAATGTGATATTTCCCTGCCATGTCACATTTTTGGTCGGTGGCCTCTTCATCGCAAATACCGTTACAAAGAGGTATCAATTACTGAACCACTCTGGGTCAAGGCTTCTTACTAGAGTAGTTACTAGTGTTCATAGCCCTCTTAGAGTCGATATAATGAATACAGAGAGAGCAATGTGCGTGGGTTTTGCGGTAAATCGAACCACCAAGAGATTCATACTCGAGATGTGAACAAAGTATGGATTCGAGAGCAGCGATGGAGCTTCCTGGAGAAAATCGAATACAACCATTATTTATTGAGAGCAGCGAAGGAGCATCCGGAATGAAACTTGTTTATTTGGACGACACTCTACACTGGTTGAGAAACGATGGGAGCATCATAGCTTTCAATCCCGAGACAGAGCAAGCACGTTTGATTCCTTCTATATTCCACAAGGAACCGGAGACGAAACTGTTTTTCGCATCAGACGAAAAGACCAATTGCCTAACCTTACTATCAATGACAAAGGAAGAACTCTCAATTTACAAACTAGTTGGAAATACCAAATGGACCTTCGTTAAGCAAATCAATTACGAATTTATTGACAAAACTGACCTTGAATGTTGTAAAGTGGTTGCATACTATGGCAAGCGTCTAGTGGTGAAAGATAAAGAAAAGAATGGTGTTGCAGGTGTGGTTCAAGTGTACGACATGGTAGCTAACAGTTGGGGGTTTCTAAGATCAACCGGACGACCAGCCTATAGAGTCCTAGACTTCTATAAGTTAACGCCTATAGCTCCTAGACTCATTGATTATGTTTTTGTTCGAAAGCCTTGTGATTGGTATGATAATCCAAACGAATGATCGAAGAAGAAGAAGATATGAACAAAATTTGTGTTGCTAAGTAATTCAATTTGTAAGCTGAGTGATTTGTGCATATTCATATTTGGTTCATGATATTTTGTGAAGAACATTTTAAATCCATAACTTTCACACTGGTCTCTTTAGTAAAAAAAAAACAAAGCTAATTACGTAAAATAATGAGCCCTAAAATAAGTTAGAGTTAACTAGTACAGTAAACTGATGAAATCAATTTGGTATGCACAATTTACTTACTCCATGTACCAAAATTCAAATGCTCAAGCTTTTTGTTAAATTTAAAAAGATTCCATGTGGTGAAAATGTTAGATTGTGGGATAAGGTCAAAACAACTAATCTAAGTTTTATATATTATAAACACAACCACTGAGAAGATTTTAATCAAAATCAAGCAACATAGATCTATTGAGTTTGATGTTAAAATACAGCAACAATTGGTGCTTCTTTCATGAACATTGGCTATAAATCATCCTATATATTGTCGTTACAAGTCTGCAAAACTTGCTCACCTCTCTCATTCATTCAAGTGACTTCACCAAGACTTCAAAATCCCATCAGTTCCTCACAACACCAATCTTTACATTATAGTAGTGTTTGTTACTCACAACAATTGTAGGTTAATTTCTCTCAGGCATTTCACCAAACTTGTCTACTGCATTTTCTAACAATCTTATTCTCAAGCATTTTGAATAATTTCATATACACAGTAAAATCATTAAACCGATCTTAACACATGTTCAGTAAACGAGATGCTTAATACTCAATTACATATCAATCTAAGGAATTTTGTTTTAAAAAAAAGAAACTCAAATCCGGTACAGAATGTAAGAGAGAGAGAGAGAGAGCATCAGCAGACCAATAGGTTTCAACAAGAACTTACCTGTAAAATTCAGAGATCAAGTGTATCCCATCATTTGCTCTCTCTCTGTACCATACTTCTAATCATGATAATGCGATAAATTCTAATATATACATCCAAAACCTTAATCTATTTCAACTAGCTAATTGAAAACAAAGAAACCTCTACAATTTCGAATCTCATTCAGATAAACGAAGAAGAAGAAGAAGAAGAATCATAGATAATTGAAGGATCAATTTGTCTATCTTAATTTTGGCGGCGATGAAGAAAGCTCATATATACGCTTTGACCCCTAAACCAAAAACCCTAGGAAAAAACCGAAACTAAAACCGAACTAAACCGAACCGAGCTGAATTTGTTATTGATATAAACCGGATAACCGACGTCACAAACCGAACCGAATCCTTTGGTGGTAGTAGAGATATTAATACGAATAAATATATGGTAATTATTGCGATGATTTTTAATTAATTAAATAGGACCCGAATAATAAGGAAGAAGGGCAATGAGTCATATTACTTGACGGTGAATACTCAACGCAGAGAAGAAGCACATGAGAAAACACATAAGCAAAGGCTAAGGATTAAAGCTTGACAAGGTAAGAACCAATGATAATGAACCACTAGGATCGATGACGTGGCAATATATATTTGAAATCCCGCCTAAACCCCTCAAGTTTTTCACATTTCGTGCGAAATTCAATTTTTTTCCAAATCCTTTATTGACCCAAAGATATTTTACAACACATACCCACTAGCCTAGCCCCTTCTTCTTCTTCATCCCTTGGCCTCTCACTTGAATCTCTCACAAAGCGTACAAATCACAAACTCGTAGTTTTTCTTTTTGCTCTCTCTCTCTCTCTCTCTCTCTACGCGAATCCTACGTTCTTCGTCAAGGTAAATTTCCTCCGATCTTCTTCGATTTCTAGTTTTGATTTCCGTTTTTTTCCTCAGTTTACATCTCGAATTCGTCTCGTTTTTATCCGTTTAGGTGATAGTTTCTATGATTTTGTGATTTGAATCGAATATCCTCTGTTTTGGAAATTTCAATTTCCTGGTACGTATGTGTTTGTATGTTTGCGATTTACCAGAAATTGTCTAGCATATCGAATTCCTCTCGATTCTGTGTATCGTCGATCTCTTTTGGTGATAATCGCTTTTGTGTATATAGAATCGAATATTCTCCTGGATGTTTGCGATTTGTATAGTACTTGTTTAATTTCATCGCTGATCTTGTGATTATGATCGCAGAATCAATCATGAAAGGAGGTAAATCAAAGACTGAAACCAGGAGCTCCAAGTAAGTTTTGATCAGATCGTTTCGTGAATTTGTTTCTTCCTAGATCTCTGAATCGGTGTTTATATCTATGTTGATTTCTGAAGCGTTCCTTTACTTAATTTTGCTGAAATAGGCTCTCCGTGACTAAGAAGCCTGCTAAGGGAGCAAGCCGTAGCAAAGCCGCTGCTAAGGATCCAAATAAACCAAAGAGACCAGCCAGTGCCTTCTTCGTTTTCATGTAATCATCAACTCCAATCCTTCAATTTTCTTCTGTGTTCACAGTAGTTTCCATGGATCATAAAACTTTTTTGCCGTACAAAAGTTTTTTCATCTGGCTACTACGAATCTGTTAAAGGTGAGATGAATAGAATCTAAAGTATATGATAGTAGCTCAACGAATCTCTTATTATTGTTCCTAATTTTGATTTGGTTGTGATGATTTACTTTTCGTTATAGATTCTACCTGAATATTGTGTGTGTTAATACTTGTGTTGACTTTTGTGATATGAAGGGAAGATTTCCGTGAGACTTTCAAGAAAGAAAATCCCAAGAACAAATCTGTTGCTACTGTGAGTGATTTGTTTGTCATCTTAAAATTTCTTCTATATGTTGTACCTTATCTTCCAAATTAGTTCTGATGGTGAATATTGATTTGGATTGAAAAGGTTGGAAAAGCTGCTGGAGATAAGTGGAAATCCTTGTCAGACGCTGTACGTTCTTCTGAAAACTTTGACCAAATTTGTGTTATTGTTCCCAACAAATGTCATGTTTCTTAATATGTGTGGGGTGTTTGTAATAATTCAGGAGAAAGCTCCTTATGTTGCTAAGGCTGAGCAACGCAAGGTTGATTATGAGAAGAACATGAAAGCCTACAACAAGAAACTGGTAAATTCAAATGTCAATTCCAAGATTGGTTAGCTATTTGAGTTGTTCGACTAATCATGTTGTGTTTTGTGATTTTTAGGAGGAAGGTCCAAAGGAAGATGAGGAATCTGACAAGTCAGTTTCAGAGGTGAATGATGAGGATGATGCTGAGGATGGTAGTGAAGAGGTATAGTGATTGATTCTTTTAAAAGACATTTCACATCATTCCGCTTATGAAGAGCTTTCTTTATTAACTCTGTTACGTTGATGCGATATGTAAATGCAGGAGGAAGACGATGACTAAAGAAGTTGAAGTTTAGTAGCATTAGTATTGATGGCTGCAAAGATCTCTCTGGTTTTTTTTTTTATGTTTTCTTAAAATGTTAACGTGGCTGATTATAAAGGGTCTTCTTTCTATCTTCTTTTTCTTTTATGTACAACCTCCCACTGATGCTACGGAGAAAAAGCCCTTTGAACGGAGAAAGTGAATTGTAGAATCTTTAGATGGTCAAAAGAGAGACTTGCAGCTTTGTACTCTTTGCTCTATAAATCGAATTTTAGTTTCTTTTTTTTTTATATACATTTTCTCAGTTAATGGTGTTAAAAGTTGTAAGGAAATGTTAGTACGATTTTATGTTACTTAATTCTTACTCTCAAGTTACTCTAACTAGATGATTCTCCGCGTAATACGCGGATTAAATATTTTTCTTTTTACTATAAACAAAAGAGTTGTTTCTTTCAATCAATAATTCTTCAACAAAAAATATTCTAATTAGTTAAAAAAAAAAAAATTGTTAAGGTATTTTTTATGACCATTCAATTTAGTTTAATTTGATTGAATTTTCACAAATTTAGAAAGACTGTACTATGGTTTATATTGCTAAAATGCTCAATATTTTATTTCGTTTTTGTATAAATATTGTGAATTTAAAATTTTTGAATATAATATCTATAATATTATTAATATATAATAATTTTTGTGATTGTAAATTTCCTTTGTATTGTTCAAAACATGAAAGTTTACGATCATATAGATTTTTTGGAAAAATGTAAAAATCGAAAAAGAAAAAGCAAAAATGTTTATATACTTTTAACACCTACTCCCTATGTTTCATAATATAAGATGTTTTACCAAAAATCATGAATATTAAGAAACTACTTTTACTCTAAAAAGTAGTATTTAAAATAAATATTAAAAATAATTTAACCAATTATAAAAAAGACTGCAAAATACTATTGGTCACACAGTATTCAATAAAGTTAAAAGTACATAGTATTGTCAAAACAACTTACATTATGAAACAAAATAAAAACCCAAAACAACTTATGTATTGAATCATAGGGAGTATTTTTCAATAATTTTTTTTTTAAAAAAAATTATTTTAGGAAATCAAAACGCAAGGAGAAATAATTTAAAAATAATGGGTACTAATTTGTTTTATTATTATATTTATGAAATAAAAGATTTGTTTATTATTAAAAACATATGGAATAATCCATTGATATGTGTTTTTCCATATTCGATGCACATTTTCGGAAGATGGATTCTTTTTATATATCACTAAAACATGATTTGTTAAGAGTAAGAACTCCATATTTGACAATAAATCCATAACTCTTTATAATTGTAAATTTTAATTGAAAATAAAGTTCCAGAATTTGACGTACCACAAGTATTAAGTTTCGGAAGATGGATTCTTTTTATATATCACTAAAACATGATTTGTTAAGTGTAGAATTCCATATTTGACAATAAATTCATAACTCTTTATAATTGTAAATTCAAAATAAAGTTCCAGAATTTGCTATAGTCCAAAAAAAAAAAAGTTGTTGTTAAGGTTAATTGGCCCATTAGAGAGGTGATTGCCATGTCACATTTCCATGTCACAATTGTTTAGTGTCATGTCATAATTTTCTATGAAATCCTCTCCTTAATAATATATAGGGGATTGGAATACTTATCCATGAACTTAACTATTTACGAAAATTATCGACCATGTTCTTCACAGAATGTTTATATCCTCGTAATAGTGGCGAGATTGGTTGATTGGGTCAACCATTAACTTTGTTCTTAATCCGGGTGCTTAAATATAATCTCTTAGTTTCGGAAGTATAATCCATCTCTATTCCTCTTGTCTCTTGAATAAACTTACTCCGTGAACAACCGTCATAAAACATCATGAGTTGGTTTTCTTTTCATTTTTTTTTTTTTAGTAAACGGATATTAAAAACATTATATTTTGAATTTACAGTACAGTACAAAATTATGCTCGAATTTAATATTTTTTTAGGAAAGCGAAGATTCGAGTATTATTCTGTCATTAAGCCTCGCTTTCGAATTTGACCTAACAGATCTATTTGATGCCTTTAAAAATAAAACGTTGCGTTTCTTTACAAAATTGGAAAATAATACAAAGCAAGCACACAAGAAAACACATACGCAAGGGTAAGGATTAAATCGCGAGAAGGATACAGCCAATGAACAAAGATCACTCGGATCGCTGACCTGGCAAAATAGATTTGAAATCCCGCCTAAACCCCTAAGATTTTTTTACATTTTCGTGGGAAATTGAATTTCAATTATCTTTTTGTGAGCAGATATTTACAACCCCCACTAACCCTTCCTCTTAGCCTCTCACTCGAATCGTTTCTCAAGGCGTACAAATCACAAACACGTAGTTATTCCCCTTTTACTCCCTTGTCTCCTCTCTCTCTCTCTCTCTCTCTCTCTCTCTCTATTTCAAACCCTACGCTCTTCGTCTTCAAGGTAATTTTCTCATTGATTCTCCAGTTTTCCGTTCGATTTTCTGCATCTCGACCTCTGTAGGTGATTTTTTTTTTGCGATTAGAACCGAATATTCTCTCCGATTAGTGTGTTTTTGATCCTTTTCTAGGTTTTTTTCTCTGTTCGATTGCGTTTCCTGTTTACTACTTTGTTCGCTGATCTGGTGATTTTGGTTGCAGAATCGATCATGAAAGCAGAAAAATCAAAGGCTGGAACGAGGAGCACCAAGTAAATCGATCGATTCTTCCGTTATTTTATTTGTCGTCTTCTAGTTAATACCTAGATCTACGGGTTTCAGATCGTTGTCGTTTATCGAATCGTTTCTTACTTAAAATTTTTTTGCGGTGATGAAATAGGCTCGCCGTGAACAAGAAGCCTACCAAGGCAAGCAAAGCTGGTGCTAAGGATCCAAACAAACCTAAGAGGCCTTCCAGTGCCTTCTTCGTTTTCATGTAATCATCATCACTTTCGATATTTCTTAATTTTGATTTGTTTAGTATCGAGTCTGGGTTAGATGAATCTGAGATTGAGTGAAAAATACCTCATGTTATAATTTCGCTAAAACTTGTTCAAGATGTGATCCTTTGTTTACACTTGCGTTGACTGTTAAATTTGATTTTCATCGAGATGTTGTTCATGCTTGTTTATCTTTTGTGAATTGAAGGGAAGATTTCCGTGAGACTTACAAGAAGGAACACCCCAAGAACAAATCTGTTGCTGCTGTGAGTGTTATTTGTTTCACTATCCTTTAAACAGCACTGATTCATTTGTACAGTAGCCTCTGGTATTTGAAGCTAATATTGATGGTGGGTTTCAATTGATTACAGGTTGGGAAAGCTGGTGGTGAGAAGTGGAAATCATTGACTGACGAAGTACGTTTTTTATAAGCTTAGTTGTTGTGCTTTGATCTCAAATGGTACAGGCTTGTGTATGTTTTAACCTGTGTTGAACAATTTATTCAGGAGAAGGCTCCTTATGTTGCTAAGGCTGACAAGCGCAAGGTTGATTACGAGAAGAACATGAAAGCCTACAACAAGTCACTGGTAATTTGCATCATTGTACATTAAAGGAAGAATTATGTTTCTACTGAGCAATTAATTGGTTAATGAAGAATGATAGTTGTTGTTGACTAACAATGGTGTGATTGTGTTTACAGGAGGAAGGTCCAAAGGAATATGAGGAATCCGACAAGTCTGTGTCTGAGGTCAATGATGAAGATGATGCTGAGGATGGTAGTGACGAGGTATGTGCTTGATTCTTTTTATTAGCTATGTTAATCATTTAGAATGTAAATAGCTTTTGTGTTGTATTAACCACTCTTTTGTAATATGTAGGAGGAAGACGATGACTAAGAAGTTGAAGTTGGTAGCATAATATAGAAGGCTGCAAAGATCTCTCTCTCTCTCTCTCGGATGTGTTATCTCTTCTTTTTTTATAACTGATGTTTCGTTTTATTTAGTAAACTACCACTATCTCCCACTGATTCTACGGGTAATGGAAAAAAAAGTGAATGTAGAATGTTTGGTTTGGTGAATCCGAGATTTGCAGCTCTATATAACGATTTAGCGCTTCTTTTTTTTTTTAATCTCTTCCCTATACGTTTGGCTTCATCATCTGAATGCTCCTTTTAATCAATGTTTTAATCAATGCTCGTAGTTGTGATGAAATGTTTATATATTTTCATGTGGCTTACCAGATTCATGGCGAATATTAGTCCTTACTAGTGTTTAAAATTATGGCGACTATTAGTGTTTATTTTCAATACAAGATACAATTCATGTTTATGTGCTATAAAGAGTTCTTTTCTTTTCGTCAACGTACGGAATAATTAACACGCTCTTAATCAAGGTGTTCCAAAAAGTGTAAACCATAAAATCTTTTTCTTTTTATTTGGTTGAATTGACTTTAGTTACACAGTTTGGTAAATTGGTTTTAAAGGCCTTCTTTTCAATGACCAAACGTCATCATGATTTCACTCTCTTTTCACTTAATTTTAAGATTATCATAATATAAGTGTTTCAATGGATATCGTAAATTTTATACATGTATGCTTTTTATTTTGATAATTGTAGAGAAAAGAGAAGATTGAGAGTGAAATCCGCGTAATAGCAGCACAATTATGCGGAAGCTTATTTGCTCACTTGTTATAAATTTATTATCGAAAGACCTTTCTGGTCCTGAATCCATACATTTTCTTCTGAATCAGCACAAAGAAAAAGAAAGCATGCTCTTTTTGTTTTTATTAATCCTTGTTTTGTTTTTAATTAGTATTAGTCACAACGATAATATTCTATATTATGCTGTGATTAAGCCTTGCTTCCGGCTTTACCTAACCACTAAGTATAAAGTTAAATAGTTACATTAGTTTGTGTTCCTCCACAAACACAAGCTAATACATGTTAAATCTGGAATTAATTATATTATTTTTTGATATTTTTATATATAAGTGTCTGTAGGAACCGCGAAAACCGAATTGAGAAATCCGAATGAAATACGAAGAAGAATTAAGAAGAAGAAGAAGAAATTCTCAATTGAAATACGAACACGGAGTCGAGATTGCTCTTTTTCCTTAATTCGAAAAATCGCCCGTAGTAAGACGGTTTGATACAATTACGAATCCCAAGATAAAACCGTAAGAAAAAAACGATTTGCAGCACTCAAATCGTTATCTGACGAACAAGATATTTATGAATACTCTCGAGACTTACTTTTGTGGAGGATTGAAGTTTTCTGAGAAAGAAAAATTCGCAGAGAGAAAAGGTTTAAGACGATGATGGCGCGCGCCTGTTTTTAAAAAAACCGACCGGGTGCGATTTCGAATCGCGACTGTTAAGGGTTGCGATTTTGAGTTGCGTGTTCGGTTATCATTAACCGAAGGGGTGCAATTATTTAATAAAAAATTTCCCCAAAAAGAATTTGTCTTTAATGGACCTACGGTCCAATCCCAAAACCAAACCCGGCTCGGTGGTGGTGCGCGCGTGTGGGACTCCCTAGGTTCCTTCATGGTGCATATGTGTTCTTGACTTGTTTGAACACTTACACATGCTTAACCTTATTTATACAACACCAAAATGTTTCCAACTTTGGATATGAGACAATTTTAAGTGTGCATTCATTAAACCAACACAAGAGGCTTTACCTCTTAGCCCAATGACTTTATCTCATTTCACCTTCACATTTTAGAATCTAATTTTTCATACCCAAATGTCTATACCAAGCCATTTGATTATATATAAAATTTGTTCCAATAGTGTCGTGTGTCTCATTATCTACTTACCACATATGATCAAGATTTTCGTTGATAATTCGGTTTATTACCCTTTTTTCCAAGTAGTTGATGTATTTTTTTAGGTGCAAATGGTAGATATTTTTATTGACCCGTAAAACTCGATATAATGATGAAATCCTAACACCAAGGCAAATAGTGAAACACAGTTGACCAAAATCGCTCTAGCTAAGAGCTAAGGCCATAATTTTCCAAAGTTCTTAACTTTTTAACCATCCGACAGAATGATAATTTAATTTCGCCAATTATAATCCAATTAGATCGCCTAATTAAGCTCCATTAAACTGCTAATTGAGAAAAATCAAATCGGCCAAATAGATCATTTAGTCAAGAATCTTTCCAAAAAGGTGCTTAACTTAACGGTAACAAATAAATTAAAGATTTTATTTTTTAATATAAATATAAATCATTCACTTTCTCATTTGTCCTTCTTCATATGGTAAAAAGGAGAAAGCAAAGTGGTGAAGGAGATGGAGAGAGAGATCCAAAACGACGCGTTTAATGGCAGAGTGATGACTGATGAACAAATGGAAGTTCTTCGGAAGCAGATCGCCATTTATGCAACCCTTTGTGAACAACTCGTCCACCTCCACAATTCTCTCTCATCAGGTACACCTCTCTCTCTCTCTCTCTCTCTATATATATATATATATATGTATATATACATGTGTGTGTGCTCTTCCGATTTACAGACAATCATTCTATACATATGTCATCGATCATAACCAAAAAACCATTTGAGTTGTGCTTCTTCTTTTTTTTTTTTGATAAAATTGAGTTGTGCTTCTTTGTAAACGGTAAAAGAAGTTTTTAAAGAAAGAAAATGGTTAAACGCAGCGTTTTGAGTTGCAATTGTTGTTTCTAATCACACACCTTACTCATTGAGCTGATAGTGTAGTGAAAGAAAGTGATAATTGCGTTTGCGTTTGCGTTTGGTATACAACACACGAATTCAAACGCTTTTCTCAAGGTTGAAAATGTTCTTAGACATTCGAAGACAGTTCTAGCTACACATTGATTAATTGTTAATTATTAATTTAATATAATTTTCTTTTAAAAAGTATGGTCATCTCTAAAATGTACTTTATGAGTGCTTAGACAGAACAATTCGATCAATCGTTAAGAAAAACTCTTTCTCTAATTTAAAATCCGATTTTAGTATAATCACCTAGCGGCAAGAGCGGTTGATTTTTTAGAAGCTTTGTTTGAATTAGATTCATTAGCGATTTGCAATCACGTTTTGCGATTAGGTTACATGGAAGAAAAAACTTAAGAGTCACGTAAGTTAACTGATATATTTTTACTGATAATGATTTGAGAAAATAAACAATAGGAATGAATCAAATGAGCGAAAGATACTTTGATCCGATGATGGCAACGCCAGGTGGTCATAGACTAACATCGACTCGGCATCGATGGACTCCGACTTCGACACAACTTGAGAGACTTGAGAGCATTTACGAAGAAGGAAATGGAACACCAAATCCACGGAGGATCAAAGAGATCGCTACGGAGTTGTCTGAGCACGGACGGATCACGGAGAAGAATGTCTACAATTGGTTTCAAAACAGGCGAGCTCGGTCCAAACGAAAGCAGCCTCCCACTACGACGGAGGCTAGTCAGCCCGATGATCCCGCAGCGGTGACGACGACGGAGGAGAGGAGGAGTTGTGGAGATTCTGGAGTGTTTGAGTCTTATGACCATATACTCTTCCCGAGTCCTGATTTAGGTAAATATCTTAAAATGTCATATTTGTTATATTTGAGAATGATGAATTTTGATTTGGTTCGATTTGGTTTTATGCATATTGTATACATAGATGAATTCATGTGGTGAATTTGTTTTCCTCTTTGTGATATCAGGGATTGAGCATTTGTTGGGTAGGTGAAAGTTTCTGGAGAGCTAAAAGAAAGAAGAAAAACTCTAATTCCTTCTCTCTGTTTTTTCACTAAATATAAGCAATACAATTTGGTTGTCTCAATACAAGGATGTTATCATGTGTGTGAGACCCTTTAACAGCAAGTCTATTTATGGTAGGTTTGTGTTTAATTTCATTTATTATCGTCACAACAATACAGTATTTTTACTTGTAAGATTTATATGAAAAAACATTTATTCTTAAAGGTGGGAAACAATAATATGATCCAATAAATTATGTATAATAAATAATTCACTTATACATACTGACCAATTCACCATGACACAAGTTCATGTTGAGATGCAAAGCCAACATCTTTCTTCAACCACTGGAGCAAAGCTGCATGGTTTACGAGTTACGACAATTTGATGATGCCGGTTTGGCTGCCTTGAGCATGTTGATGCATGAAAACATAAATTTTCTAGGCCTTCTTGCTTCTTGGCAAATTGCAGCTGCACATATGAAGAAGATAATTATGATTCAATTTAGAAAACTAGACTACCAGCAAAAAAAATTTGAAACTGCAATGCGTGTTATTGTCTTTATAAACCTTTGATTTTGTACTTGTCCAGCCTCCTCCTTAATCTTCTTGCTGCTTGCAGCATCTTCTGTGACATCTACTTGATCAGAAAAGAACAAAATCTGCAAACAAGTTAAATATTGATCTTGATATTAGCATAGCTCAAGACAATGAACCAAATCATAAATGAAGAATCACCAATTAAAGTCAAAAGCTTACTTTGTTTTGTAACTGGACATTTGATGAATCAGTAGCCATGACTTTCACACCGAGACACGTGTTTGGGATACTGCAAAAAGGGCAAAAGATAGAATTGAAAACACATCCATCTTCCTCGCACCAAACACCTTTCGAGCCTTCAAAACGTCCGTATAGTCTCTGATTAACCGATGAGCAATCTGTCATGACAACTGAAACACTTGTTGGCATTTCTGCAGAACCAGTTTCTTTCAGAAGAGACAACATATACGTTTTGGACGACCAAGTCAAGCAGCAGTAGAGATATGAGTGGTTCTCAGGGTGACCTAAAGGATTCTTGCAGAGGGAACAAGATACTTTGTAGTTTTGGGATCTTGGTTCCTTACTCCCAAACCCGAATTCAATCTTTCTTGTGAAACTCGTGTGATCCGGAGGTTTAGTACTTGGTGGAGCATTGATGTTTTCTTCTTCTTCTTCTTCTTCAAGGTCAATGATGACTGGAGTGCTAGTAAACTTTCTTCTCTTCAAAGCATGGGAATTAACACTTTTGTTCAAAGTTGTTGACCCTGCCTCTAGACCCGAATTACCAACGGAATATCTCTCTGGAGTTACTATTGCAGACGACTCGGCTCCAAGAGGATATCTTCTCAAATTTGGACTAGATATATGCCGCTTTAAGAATTGATCAGGAGACCTCAGAGATCTTGCTGAGCTAAAGCTTTCTTCACAGTTGGACACCTCGCAACACCTACACATGACAATAACCTTACATTATGCACTAGTTCAATTCATAGTTTTGCGATTGGATCTTATATATTACAGGTAAAGCATTATTACCCGTCACAATCAATGTCAATGACTTGTTTGCAGCATTTAGCTTCCTCTTTAACTTGAATAAATGTTTGAGCAGGTAATGTTGGTTTCCTGATTTTTTGATCCAAGAAGGCGTTACGTTCGTTCGTAAAATCATAGTGCGGATTCAAACTTCTATAGTCCACCTTCCTACCTGCCATATCCTGCCCAAAAATTCATGAGAAAACATCACAAAACCGAAAAAATACTGTTTGGTTTTAGAAATGTACTTTTGGTTCCACAAGACTAGATTTGTACTGAGTCTGATTTTCATTCCTTTTGCATTCTTTGCTTTGGTCAACTCGCTCCTGCATGCAATTCTCAAAGAATTTTAATGAATATTATGTAAATAAACTTTCATTTCATGGGAAGGGAATGAGATGGTTTAAACCTTGACAGTGTTGAAAAAAGCTTTTAACCCTTGCATAGATTCTTCAAAATTATCATACAGATTGATAGAATTCCTTAACCACTTTGATATAGACGCTCTGTTCCTTTGTTGTCTGTATCGCTCATCTAAAACATCGAAACAAAACAACCTTCAGAAGCTGAACTGAAGAAAACTATCCACATATATTGAAAAAAAAATCTTATAATTTACCCAAGAATATGATTGCACCATAATCAAACCGATGTCGGATACATCGCCCTGTAAAGAAAAAACACCCCTTTAGTTTCTTGACATGAATCAAGTGACAGAATGTAAGTGATCACATCGAACAAACCTGCTGCTTGATTTAAAGCACGATACGCCTGTTGGCAATACCAGTCACTTCCTCCAAGAAGGTTTTTAGATGATTTGTAAGCATCATTATATTTCCTCTTTAGTTCAATTTGAATATCATGCCTGCCAAAAAAATGACTTGAATATCATCTCAGGCAAGAAGATTTGAAACTAAACTGAAAGATTATAAAACACTTACAAGTTTGAAAATGGAATGCCAATAATTATCTGTATGTAATCATCAAGGTATTATAACAATATGAATCCTATTTATTGAAAGCATTCTAAAGGACTAAGAGTAAATGACAAGGATACAACGGCCCTCGCATAGTCATCAGTAAAATCAATCCCTTCTGAAACCTGTGAGAAACATGTTTTGAGATCTGATTTAATCGAATGTCAATTACAGAAACCAAGACAAAGAAAACAAACCTTTCCTCTACACACTGCAAGAAATGCAGCTCCTTTCTTGTAATCATCTTGAGCCTCAGTTATAACATGACCTGCTTTCTTCCCTATTCTACTTCTCCCAACCAATCTCTTATTTCCGCTTATCGAATCATAATATTCCTTGAGAACAGAAGGGAATTCGTCTGTGGTCCCTCCTCTTGGTTCTGCAACCAAAGACAGTTATTTGATGATTTGTAGCAACAGTTTTTACACTAGATAATTGTTACTCACCAATAAAAAGCTCTTTCTTCAAGCAGAGCCGAGACCATTGTCCGGTTTCACGCCAACGTTTGCAGAGTTTTTCCATCAACTTATAGCTTGGAAAGAATACGAGAGAGCCACCTGGTACAATAGTGCAAATTTCTTCCAACGATTTCCCTATAGCATCCTATAAAGCAGAGCAGATCATTGCGCTTTGCATCACAGATCCAAGAAGAACACATTTAGTGGCAAAAAAGAGCTTGAACCAGTACCTGGAATGTATCTACATCAGCTGTTTTATAACTTGCATTTAGAGGACAGTTACCAGGACCATTAGAGATTGCACCAGCCCACACCTGGAACAAAGCAGGAATGTTAAATCATACATTCAGTTCTTGAAACTGTTCGTAAGTAGTGAGCTTTTAGTCAAAACCTGCAGATTAGCATCAATCACATGTGGAGCCTCTAAACAAGTCCCAAACTGTGTCCCAAGCTCAGATGAGAAAGAATTCATCGGCGACAAAGTCCTATGTTTCACACAACCATGAAAATCATACTTATTCGTGAAAGAGATTACGCTCAAGAAACAACGAAAAGTAGCCAATTGGGTCTTTGCAGAAGCAAAAGTAAGCAACAGGATGACGCTTACCCAGATGTTAAAATGACGGATAAAGAAAGATCTGCTAACTCTTTGAAAACAACAGATGGATTCATGCACCACAAACTGAAAGTATGCGTCCATTTACCAGAAGAATCACCTGCATGCCAGTAGAGTAACAATAAAGTTTTCACACATTCGACTAAATTGGTCTAATAAAAAGTTCACTTGTACCTTTATTAACAGTCCGTTGTAAAACGAGCTGGTAATCTAGAATGTGACTTCCTTTTCTCGAAAAGAAGTATCCAAAAGTATTGGACAACTCTGCAAGCAAATTTTGCAATAAGCTCTCACCGTCAAAACTACGTTACAGAGATCAATGCTGTAATAAAGCTAGAGCAAGACGCAGAAAAGAACCTTTTAGTATCTTGAGAGATACCACACTAATATAAGGCATATCTGGATCAATTTCTGCTGCCTCTAAGTTTGTGAGTGCCTTGACCAGTAAGCACAATGTCACATTCAAGCTTCGTATAATGGCCTAGCCAGATAACAAAAAGAGAAAAGAAATGACTTACCCGCACAAAGCGTTCCAAGGATTCTAGAGTGATATTAGATTCCTGAAACTCTCTTAAAGCATTGTCTCCAGTCCATCTGTGATCACATGATAAAATATAAATAGTTCTGCGTAGAGTAACAATGTATTTTCGGTAGAAAAGACTCAATATACCCAGAGAAATAGTGCTCCGAATCACGTTTAGCTAGCGAATCCTTTCTTCTTTCAATCCAGCTTATCAATCCCTAGATACATACAAAAAAAGAAAAACTCAGATATGAAAAAGTAATCATCAAGAAAATTATCCTGCAGATAATGACTTACATCTATCACTTCACACAAGGGTTCATATGTCACTGAATCCTCCACACTCATCTCTTCTAGTTCATTCAGCAATTCTGCCACGTTAGCAAAGTAAATGTCAGTGATCAAACCCATTAATAAAACGCGGTCATAGTTTTGAGTAGTATACATACTGAAAAGCGTATCTTCTTCCAAGTCGATGCTTCCTGCTTCACGAGCAATGTCTTCCATATTACTGCTCAAAGTGAAAGTGTTTTAGTAGACGGACTTAACCATCAAAACTTATGTTTTATATACCAGCAAACAAGGTTCTGAATCTTACTGTGCTTCATCGAAGATTATAATCGCTCGTCCCAGACGTTTTCTTTCTCGAATGACAGGATCAATTATATAGGAATAGGGGCAAAAAACCAATTCTGCTACATCAAACATTCTCCGAGAAGCAAAATATGGACAGCCTTTAACAGTTTGTCCTTTTTTAACAAGATCTTCAATATCATGAACCTCATTGTTACCGATTTCCTGAAGTAGACTACCGACACATCTGGGAAGTTAAAAGGAAAACAATTAACATGATTTTGACGAGCTAATAACAAAAGAGGAGTAACAAACAAGAACTTACTTGTACTCTGGACATTTGGGTTTTTTCTTATCTCTTAAGAGCAACCGACTAGGAAAAAAATAAGCAATACATGTTAGTGTATAACGGTTAGTAAGGATAATGAGATTGGTGACAAAAGATTTACCATTTTTCATCTACATTCTCTTTCCCTTGTACATGTTGATTGGTGCAGTAACGTTTCCTTGAACCCTAACACAATCAAAATGGACCCATGAAGGTAAACAATGAAAGATACCATTTTTATTAATCATAAATTAAAAAAAAAAAAAAAGGTTCCTCAAAAGATCAAATTTTGGCATACCAATACAGCCATTGGAACTCTGTAACCAGTTTTCCGATACTCACGAATGACTTGAGTGATCTGAGCATGTGTTCGTCTACGAAACAAAACCAAACAGTAAGAAAAAAACATAACATTTTCCCAAAATGAATCATGTAAATGCTTACGAAGCATAGAATATGGTAGGAGTTAGATGTTGAATTTCCTCCTCATTGATAGGTAAAGGAGTCTCTGTTCATAGATAAACCAAATATTAATAACTTCCAAATAATCTAAAACCTAATTTATAGATTGCCAATTTTTCAGTAGGAACCTGAGGGTTTCGTTTCGATTCCGTGATTCGAATGAGACAAATTTCCTTTCAGAAGACGGGATTTGTAGTTCTGTTGCCAAGCGAGTACCGAGCAGAGCAAAGACAGAGATTTACCCGTACCGGTGGGTGACTCGAGCAAAGCGTGGCAGTGACCGTCTCTCTGGGCACGATCGAGCGTGGATATGACCCGAGACATGAACGCAAGCTGGGTTCCGTACGGTTGGTAAGGGAATTCCACTTGAAGACCTCCGATTTGGTAGACATTTTTAGGGTTTTTAGAGTTTTGGGTTTGTCTCTTCTCTTCGTCATTCGAATCAGAATTGCTTGTTGTGGAAGCCATATCTTCGTCGAGATCCGCCGGAGACGGTGACTGAAGAAAAGAAAGAATTAGGGAATCTCCTTAAGAGACGTTCGAGAATTTTGCCTTGTTAACAATATGGGCGGGATTTCAAAATTCTAGCTTCGCTGGGAAGCTAGAAAATCAGAAAACGTCGTACAGTTCTGATCTGTTAAGTGCGAACGGCAATACTTTTGTATCCATGATCTTTGCTAATCTTTCATGAAAATGGTGTCACTGGAGAATTAGTAAATTTTGAAAAATTAAATATGCATGATTGCTTATTTTTAAAAATATTATATGTTGTATAATATATTACTAATATTTGAGTGTTCTCTTGAAAATAGAGGTGTTTTTTTTTTGTAGTTTTGTATTTGTGTTGAAATAAAACGCAAACGGTAGATAACATTATGTACAATTTTGTAATCAGTAAAAATGAACTTAGATATGACGAAAAATTGAAGACACACACATGCAAAACTTCAAGGGAAAAAACATAAAACCAAACAAATAATTTTTTTTCTTCTTTCCGGATGATTCACCAACGTTATGTACATACATAAACAATTTGTATTTTCCGTTAATGATAATACATAATTATCTACGTTTTGTTATTATTCATTAGCATTTTTATTTATTTATATAAACTATGTTAAATAATAGTTTTTTCCTTTTAGACTTTGTTTATTTTTCTTCTTTTTTTCTTTTCATTTCTCTTCTAGTTAGTATATAGGGGTCTTTTGCATAGACACATAACTCATTTGAAAACTCAAAATACATACTAATTTAAGATATGTAAATAATTTAATTTTTAAATTATTTTCCAAAATATGGTAGATGAATATGTTAAAAATGTGTTTTTAAAGAAGATTGTTGTTTTAGTTTTCTACAAAAATTCTTTAATTTTTTTAATTAGAAATTGATGTCATTATTCATATTTGGCATATCCCGTTTTTATTGTTGAAAAGGAATGAAATTGGTTAGTGTTTTAAAAGAATCTAGGCAATTCTAACAAAGTAGTCTTACTTATGAAGAATATATTTGATAAATATATTTAATCCATACGATGTAAGTTTGTGAAGAATATATTTGATAAATAAAAGTATCTAAGGGAGATCTATGAACCGTAATATTTATCTTAGAGTAAGTTTTCTAATAAACAAAGTAGTCTCACTTAAGATTTGATCCATACGATGTTGCCACTATGGTATATTTAAGTATATATATTAACCTCCATGATAAAGAATTCCGTATATTTAAGTATATATGTACCAATAAAAATCAAATATTTAAGTGTTTTTAATTTCCCCCACTAATATCCCACATTCAAGGAGTGTAAAAAACAAACCAACCAAATATTTAAGTGTTTAATTGTTTTTAATTTGCCCCCACTAATATCCCATATTTAAGGAGCGTAAAAAACATTTTGCATTTTTAAGTTAAACGAATGATCAAAATATTTTAAAAACATTTTTAAGCAATGTCATTTTTTTCACCATTCCATCTCACTATTCCAAGTCATCATTTATTTTAGAATGGACCAATAAAATTAAAATATCTAATCATCTATAATTTAAACTACTTTGCATTTAATAGGAAGGGGATATGTAGTTTTGAGAGAGAGAGAGACATGCAAGAATCACATCGTTGAGATTGCACATGATTTGACAAATTGTCATCTCTCTGCTTTCATAGTTGTATTCACTATTCAGTAATCACCTTTTTCAAAACATCTCTCTTTCGCTGTCAGAGTTTTCAAGTTATAAAACAGATGATGTTGTAGTTTGATTGCAAAGATTATATCCAGATTTTTTTGCTAGTTCAAGGTTTGGATGGAAAAACTTTCATTCTTAATGATGGGAACAAAAAACAATATTTACTCCAATAAGATATGTATTTAAATATGACCGGTTTACCATGAGCTGTGCGAATTAGCAGAAGATTACCACGACCTGAACACAAAGTTAAGGTCCGAGCGAAGCTGTCCATGGTCCGATGCAAAAGGCAATATCTTTCTTCAATCACACAGGACCAGAGTTCATTTGTTCACATCGGTTTACCACAATTTGATGCTGCTTTGGCTGCCTTAACTATCCTTCATTATGAATCAAACCAGCTCAGCTTCTTCCTAAGCCTTGTTGCTTGTTGGGAAATTTCGTTTTGGTAGTCTCAGCTACACATATGAAGAAGATAATTTAGATTGAGGTTAGGGAACTAGACTACCAGTAAACATGGTTTTGTAACCAGAATACCTTTGATTTTGTACTTCTCCAGCCTCCTGAATCTTGCTGCTGTGTCGGGGAGTATGCAAATCCTTCTATTGACTTAAACACATCACTCTTATCCACAGCTGTATGAGTGGGAGTAAGAGATTCCTACAATCGCAATACAAAAATTGTTGTTCATGGCCACAATGTAATTGATCCAAAACTATACTAAAGACACAGCATATAAAATGCTACACTTGCAAATTTCGTGTCAAGCTTTGCCCTGAAGGCATTAAAATCATTTTAGTTCAGTTTCAAAATCTTTTGCATCCCCATTTATTCCAAACTTGAAACATCAAATTGCTTCTCAGATTTGATGGTATGCAAGAATACCTTGTGCTTTAACGCCGTTTCCTTGCTTGCGGCATCACCCATGACTTCTATATGATCAGTAAAGAACAACATCTGCAAACAAGTAAAGTTGGATATTGATATTATAAAGCTGAAGACAATGAAACAAGTGATAAAAGATGGATACTTAGCAGCAGTTTGATGAACCACCACTAAAGTCAATCTTACTTTGCTCAGAAACTGGACATTTGATGAATCAGTAGCCATGACTTGCACTCCGAGACAAGTGTTTGGCGTACTGCAAAAAGGGCAAAAGATAGTATTGAAAACACATCCATCTTGCTTGCACCAAATACCCTGACCTTTTGAGCCTTCTAAACTTCTGCAGAGTCTCTGATTAACTAATGAGCAATCTGTCATGAGAATTGATACACTTGTTGGCATTTCTGAAACACTAGTTCTTGATGTTTCTTTCAGAAGAGACAGCAAATGTTTTTTGGACGACGAAGTCAACATGCAATTGAGATATGATTGATTCTCAGGGTGACCTAATGGACTTCTGCAGAGCGAACACGAAATCAGTACTTTCTGATTCACTTCTGGAAAATCATATATGTTGTAGCTTTGCGAACTTGGATTGGCACTCCCAAACCCGAATTCTATTCTTCTTGTTAAACTTGTGTGATCTGAAGGTCTAGTACTAGGACCATTACTGCTTTCTTCTTCAAGGTCAATGATCGGAGAGCTAGTAAACTTTCTTCTCTTCAAAGCATGGGAATTCACACTCATGTTCAAAGACGATTCTGCTTCTAGAGTCAAATTACGGTTGTCACCAATGGAATATCTCCCAAAACTGCCTACTGCGGACAACTCAGCTCCAAGAGGAGATTTTCTGAAACTTGGAGTAGTTATATTCGGCTTTATTAATTGATCAGAAGACCTCGGAGATCTCAGACCAATTATTGATGGGCTAGAGCTTTCATTCTTCGAGCAACATGGACTGGCTGCTGAAATATCATTGAGCATACCAGAGGTTTCCTTGACAAAAGATGTTTCTGGATCTTCATCACAGTTGGTCACAGACGACATATCACAACACCTGCGCATGACAGTTTTTAAGTTTGCTCAAAGATCTGTATAATATAACCTAACATTCTGCAGTATTTCAATTCAAAGTTCACATGGCATGCTAGTTCTTTTAGTTGAAACTAACTCTAACATACATGCCATTTCAAGAAATTTTTACCCAGGCACAGGTTGGACACCGCACTCAAGGTCGATGACTTCTTTGCAAAATTCAGCTTCCTCTTTAACTTGAATGAATGTCTGTGCAGGTATGTCATCTGGAGATGATAACTGTGAAAGGGAGGTTCCATACTTCAAACCACAAACCCGCTTGGATCTCGAACCTTCAGCTATTTTTGGTTTCCAATCTTTGTGATCCAAAAATCCCTTGCCTTTGTTCATAAAAGGATATTGTGGAATCGATTTTGTAAAGTCCTCTGTGTCTACCACCTTCCTAACTGCGGTATCCTGCACAAAAATTCATCTTCAATAACAAAATGTATTCATGAGAAAAGACCACAAAAGGGAAACCTTAATTGCTTTTAGGCTGTACTTGTTCCACATGACTAAATTTGTTCTGAATATGATTTTCCTTCCTTTTGCATTCTTTACTTTGATTTTCCGAGGTAACATTCTGCTCCACAGTATCCTGGGACCCTAACATCTTACTGTCAACTCGCTCCTGCATGCAATTCTCAAAGAATTTTAATGATGATGTAAATACATTTCATGGAAGGGAATGAAATGATTTGAACCTTAGCATTGTTGAAAAAAGCTTTTAACCCTTCCATAGACTCTTCAAAATTATCATACAGTTTGATAGACTGCCTTAGCCACTTTGAAATAGACGCTCTGTTCCTTGGTTCTCTGTATCGCTCATCTAGACATCAAAACAAGGCAACCTCAGAGCTATCATAACTGAGTTAAACTCAAAAGATTTAAGCAGTGACTATCCCCCCCAGATTTAAATCATGTAATTTACCCAAGAATATGATGGCACCATAATCAAATCTATGCCGAATACATCGCCCTGTAAAGAAAAACACCATGTAAGAATAGCCTGTTACAGTACTCAAATCGACTGAAACCAAGTGACAGAATGCAAGTAATCAAATCGCACCTGCTGCTTGATTTAAAGCACGATAGGCCTGTTGGCAGTACCAGTCACTCCCTCCAAGAAGGTTTTTAGATGATTTGTACGTATCGTTATATTTTTTTTTTAGTCCGACTTGAATATCATGCCTGCCAAGAGAGTAACTCGTTAGAAAGCTGAAAGATTTTAAAGTTTCGGAAACAGAATTCTTACATGTTTGGAAATGGAATGCCAACAATTATCTGTATGTAATCATCAAGGTTTAACAGCCCATTTTATAAGCCAATTTGAGCAGTATACATCCTATTTATAAATAACAACCTAATGCTTCTACTGCAGCAAATAACTACAGTAATTGCGACCAGATGAGAAAACAAACTACCAAGACAAACAAGTTACAAAGGATACCACAGCCCTGGCGTTGTCATCAGCAAAGTCAATCCCTTCAGAAACCTGTGAGAAACATGTAGACTTTCAACTCACATCTCAAGTCCTCAAATTTATATTCTTTAAAAGGTAAAAGGTATCCATGTCATGCTCGTAAGGTTCAGTTCACCCATATTTTGAGATCAAATTGCGCCCCCTTTAATTTAACATCTCAAGTCAAAGAAAACAAACCTTTCCTCTACATACTGCAAGAAATGCAGCTCCTTTCTTGAAATCATCCTGAGTCTCAGTTTTAACAGGCCCTGCTTTCTTAGCTCTTCTATTTCTTCCAATCAATCTGTTTTTTCCACGTATCGAATCATAATAACCCTTAAGAACAGAATCAAATTCGTCCTGGGCTCCCCCTCTTGGCTCTGCAACCAAGGATAAATGATTTTTGATCAAGAAAAAAGTGTCATTATATTATTTGTTGCAACAGGTTGTCCATGATCAAAGAAGATAGATGAAACTCACCAACAAAAATGTCTTTTTTCAAGCAGAGCCGAGACCATTGCCCAGTTTCACGCCAACGTGTGCAGAGTTTTTCCATCAGCTTATAGCTTGGAAAGAATACGAGAGAGCCACCTGGTACAATAGTGCAGATTCCTTCCAACGATTTGCCTATAGCATCCTACAAAGCAAAGTAGGGTATTGTGTTTCACAATACACGAAGACAATGCATCAAAATACAAGAAGAATACATTTACAGGCAAAAAGAGCTTGAATTAATGACTGATAGTACCTGGAATGAGTATGCATCAGCTGTTTTATAACTTCCATTTAGAGGATAATTACCAGGACCATTGGAAATTGCACCGGCCCACACCTGGAACAAGGAGGATGTTAAATTATACATTCAACACTGAAAATTGTTTCTAAGTGGACAGCTTTAAACATTACCTGCAGATTAACGTCAATCACATGTGGAGCCTCCAAACAAGTGCCAAACTGCATCCCAAGTTCAGATGAGAAAGAATTCATCGGTGACAAAGTCCTGTTATATCAGACAACCAAGAACACAAACTTAATCATTACTGAAAGAGATGGGTCAAGAAACATTGAAAAGTTAGGAAACCACTAGCCAATGGTTTAAGGAGAACGGTAGAATTCTATTAACAGGTATAATGTTTGAAATACAAATAGGACCACTACCAAAAGTCATTGTGTTTTTCAACAAGATCATATATAGTGAGGTAACAAGCAGTTATTACTTGAAAAATTCAGAAGAAAAAGGAGTACATGACTTTGAAAAGGATGCATAATTCTTTGCAGAAGCAATAGTACAGGATAATGCTTACCCAGATGTTAAAATGATGGATAAAGAAAGATCTGCTAAGTCTTTGAAAACAACAGACGGATTCATGCACCATAAACTGAAAGTATGTGTCCAGGTACCAGAAGAATCTCCTGCATCCCAATAGAGCAACTATGAACACCTTTTATTTTTACAGACGGTAAAGATTTCACACATTCAGCTAAATAGGCAAAAAAAAAAAAAGAATTCACTTGTACCTCTTTTGGTAGAGCGTTGTAAACCCAGTTGGTAATCTAAGATGTGAGTTCCATTTCTTGAAAAGAAGTATGTAAGTGAAGAGAACAACTCTGCATGAATACCATGTGATCAGTTTTCATCATCAAAATGATATTGCAGAGAACAATGCTTAATAAAGTTAGCGAGACGCAAAAACCTTCTAGTGTCAAGACAGATATCCCACTCAAATGAGCCATATCTGGTTCCATTTCTGCTTCCTTTGATGTTCTGATCGCCTTTGACCAGTAAGCACAATGTCATATTCAAGCATCATATAAAGGCATGTGGGCCTAACCAGATAACATAGAAGAAATGGCTTACCTTTGTAAAGCATACCAATAAGATTGGAAAGCATTCTCGACTGATATTAGATTCCTCAAGCTCTCTTAAAGCTTTGTCTCCAGTCCAGCTATCACAAGATAAATACACATATATCAGGTTCTCTAAATGTGGAGAAGAAAATTAGTTTCTCTGAATGATCAAAAATCAGATCCAAACTTAAACCTTAAAATTGCATTTCAAGGGAGCATGCAAGAGTACCTCCCATTGGGAAAAAGTATCATTTTCACGCAAACCCACATGGATACGATTAAAAAATGGTTGAATGATGCTGTCACAGTTAAGCTATGAACAAAAGGAGAATGTAGCCACTATCATATCATTGTGGCACTAAAAGATGATGGATTACTGTTATACAAAGACGGTTTCCCTACTCATCTTAATACATTTTAGGGAAAAAAGTTCTAATACCAATGGCTGGAGTATTCATTCGGTTAATACTAGTTGAAAAACTCTGATCACTACAATATCAATGTAGATTATGCCTAAATGCATATGCTGTATATGCTCAGAAGTTGACATTTCTGGTGTATTATCATTAGATCTATATTTACCACATTTCTAGTCAACAATGATACACAGAGTAATAATGTATTCAGCTGTTCATAGTTGTCCAACAAGACCAATTCTCATGGAGAATAAGAAAACCAAGAATATAGATATAGTTGGAGCTCTTTTCAAATTCTAAAGTAAAGTAGATGATCGGAAGAAGGTTTTCAACATACCTAGAGAAATAGTGCTGAAAATCACGTTTTTCTAGCGAATCCTTTTTTCTTCCAATCCAACTTATCAATCCCTAAATACATAGAACCCTCAGTATTATAAAGTAGGCAGCAAAGATACCTCTAAAATTTATCTTGCAGTTAATGACTTACTTCTACTACTTCACACAAGGGTTGATATATCATTGGCTGCCCTACGCTCATCTGTTCTAGTTCACTCTGCAATTCTGCGTAATACAAAGCCACCTTAGTAAGTAAATGTCAATTAACAAAACCATGAATACCTGCAATGATAGTTTGAGTAGTACACACTGAAAAGAGTCTCTTCTTCCAAGTTAATGCTTCCTGCTTCTCGAGCAATGTCTTCCATATTACTGTGGACAGGGAAAATGTTTAGTAGACTGAAGTAACCACCAAAATCACAAGAATGCTTAAAATTTTATAAACAATGTTCCATACCAACAGATTTATGAGTGTCAATATACTTAAGACAAAGAAGGTTCTGAAACTTACTGTGCTTCATCGAAGATTATAATTGCTCCTTTTAAATCTACTTCAACTCCTGCTCGAATGACAGGATTTACTATATACGAATAAGGGCAAAAAACTAATTGTGCGTTCTCCGCCATTGACCAGGCAGCATAATATGGACAACCTACAAGGTAACTATTTAAGATTAAGAAATAGAAAAATACAATCAATTATAAGGAAATCTTAAACCCAATCTAACCTCTAACACTTTTTCCAACTTTTACAAGATCTTCAATATCGTGAACCTCATTGTGACCTCTTTGCTGAAGTGATGGGTGAGCTGTGATTTTACTAACGTTCCTGGAAGTTAAAGAAAACCATTACATGATTCAATGAGCTAACAACAAAATAGAAAAAAAAACTTAGATTATCAGGAAAACTCACTTGAACTCAGAACACTGTATGTTTGCCTTATCTTTTAGGAGCAACCGACTACAAAAAAGAATACATGTTAGCATAGAGGTTATGCCGTAAATAGAAAGAATGGTAAGATGATATGAATGTGGATGAAATATACCATTCTTCATCTACATTTTCTTTCCCATGTACATGACGATTAGTACAGTAATGTTTCCGTGAAGCCTTACATAATGAAGATGGATCCAGGAAAGAAGAAAAACACAAACTTTATGAGTGTAGTAAAAAACACAGATTATCTTGATTAACCACATATAAACAAATCCCCAAAGAGAGCAAAATCAATTTTGGCATACCAATACAGCCATGGGAACTCTGTAACCAGTTTTCCGATACTCACGAATGACTTGAGTAATCTGAGAGTGAGTTCGTCTAAAACCAAAAACAAACAATCAATAACAAGAAGAAACAAAACGTAATTCTATCAGCTACATTTCAAAAATTGTTAATGAAATGCTTACGAAGCATAGTATATGGTAGGAATTTTGGCTCTCTTCTTAATTCCGCTTTCAGCTGGATCCACATTGCAAGGTATAGGAGTATCTATTCAGAGATATAAAACACAATTAAAAACTATAATACTTCCCAATCTAAAAACCAATCATAGATGCAATTTCATTAGGGTCATCATCACGAACCTGAGGGCTGCGTTTCAGGTATGAATCCACCTCCATGATTCAATGGGTCGGTGGCTGCTTCCGGATTCGCTTTCGAATGAGACAAAATCCCTTTCAGAAGCCGGGATTTGTAGTTCTGTTGCCAAGCGAGTACCGAGCAAAGCAAAGACAGAGATTTACCCGTACCGGTGGGAGACTCGAGCAACGCGTGGCAGTGACCGTCTCTCTGGGCACGATCGAGCGTGGATATGACCCGGCTCATGAACGCAAGCTGGGTTCCGTATGGTTGATAAGGGAATTCGACTTGAAGACCTCCGATTTGGTAGACATTTCTAGGGTTTTTTGAATTTAAGGTTTGCTTCTTCTCTTCGTGCTTCGAATCCGAATTACTGGTTGCGGAAACCATCTTCGTCGAGATCCTTCCAAGCGGGTGACTGAAGAAATTGACAAGTAGAGTGAGAATTTCGCGTTTTTGATTAAAGGGCGGCAAAATTCTACCCATTTTCGCGTTTCTATTAATTTTGCCGCTTCTCATTGTTTCCTGCTAAGATTTTATAAAACGACGTACTGTTCTGATCGGTTAAGAGAAAACGGCAATACTTTCGTATCCATTAAGTGGGCTTATAAAAGCCCATTAAGTAGCAAAGGGAATAAAAACTCCAATATGACTTTCGAGACGACGACGATTCGATCTTTTGCTGTGTCATATTTACGTGTTTTTGTTTTTTAAATGTTTTTTGTATTTGTTCGAATCGGGAGATTTTCGTCTGAACAAGGGGAGAAATCTGGAGATAGGATTTTGATCGATTTCGAAGCTTTGATCTGAATTAGGGTTAGCTCCGGTGATCCTTGGAATGGCGGGTCAGAATCCGAATATGGCTCAATTCGAGGCTTACTTCAAGAGAGCAGATTTGGACGGAGATGGTCGGATCAGTGGAGCCGAAGCTGTAGGATTTTTCCAAGGATCTGGTTTGCCTAAGCAAGTTCTCGCCCAGGTAAAATTTCTGCTTGGATCTTTGGTTGTTGATTGTTTATGGAGAGAATTTTTTTTGAGTTTTCCAGAGAAAGATCTGATTTGGGTTTCCAAAATACCTTTCGATTCTTCAGTTTGAATTGCATGCTGGATTCTGAGATTCCTAATTACCTATGAACTGAATAAGAAGTTACGGGGGCAGATTTGAGGAGTTATCTTCTATTTCCTCCTTTAGGATTTTGCTTCATATGAACAAGGATCTGTTTTAAACAAGTTATAAGTGTGTGACAGTAAGATTTTTAGGGTGATCTTTGCAATTAAGATGTTAGACGCTGAACTATTGAAATCTTATTGCAAATTACGGAGGAAACTTAGTGGCATTAATTCTTTGGTGGTAGAAAAACTCCTTGGTTGTTTTGCTGTGTTGGTAAGTCGGCTAGTGCTGTTTGCCGTTTGATTTTAGAATTGTCACTGATAGAGGAAGGGGCACTGGCTTTTCTCGAACTTAGCAGCCTCTGCGTGAGGATGTCATTGTTGCATATCCTGTAGAAATTAGATAATTGATTTGTTAAAATGTCAGTTACTTTTTGGCTATGTTTCTTTAAATCTTGTTACTGGGAGAGTTCCTATGGCATATTAAAAGATTATTCTCCAGGAATGCAGGTTGTTATCAATTCACAGTATAGTGCATGTGTGTGGATACAAGTTTTTCCTTTCTTTGATGTACCAGTAACTCTGTATTTGAATCTCGAAAAACTCTGGAAGGGTTCTATTAGGAGATGTTCGCTATATAAAATTGTCCACTGATCCAGTTGTATTCTGTATTTGTAGATATGGTCGCTTTCTGATCGGTCACGTAGTGGTTTCCTTGGTCGGGAAGACTTTTATAATTCTCTGAGACTTGTAACAGTAGCACAGAGCAAGAGAGACCTGACACCTGAGATTGTGAATGCAGCACTCAATACTGCTGCAGCAGCCAAAATACCACCGCCCAAGATTAATCTTTCAGCTATTCCTGCTCCCCAACCTAATCCTTCTGCTACCACGGTCGGTCCAACTTCCTCAATTAGAGGACCAGGTGCTCCAAATGCCAATGTCAATCAGAATAATTTTCCACCTCAGCAAAACCAATTAGTGAGACCAAATCAAGGAATATCTGGGCTGACTTCACTTAGACCTACTGCTGGTCCAGAATATAGACCAAGTGCCATATCAGGTCAATTTCAAACAGTTCCTGCTCAGCCTGTTCCCACTAGTGTTTCTCGTCCTCCTCAGCCTGTTCCCACTAGTGTATTTGGTCCTGGTAGTTCAACGTTCAATCTTAATAACTTGTATGCTGCAAACACCAGTGGAAACTCATCAGGCTTTGGAATGGGCAGCTTAGCAGCACCTTCTCCTGGCTTAAGGCCAGCTTCTCAAATTGATCCAAAAGCTTTGGTCGTATCTGGAAATGGAAGTGACATGTTTTCCTCCTTCCAGCAAAAACAAGAACCCAGTCTGAGTTCGGCCATTGTTCCTACTTCGGGTGTAACCCAACCTCCACCAAAGCCTAATGCTCTTGACTCTCTACAGAATACTTTCTCAATGCTACCTACCGGAAATCAGCCTCAGCAGCCAAGGCCAGTAGCTACCTTACAGCCTGCAGTGTCTTCACAAGGTCCATCCTCTGGTTTGCCACCTGGAAGTGCAGTTGGACCTGGTCATTCAACTCCTGCTGGAAATAATCAGCCTCCATGGCCAAAAATGAAACCATCCGATGTCCAAAAATACACAAAGGTATTTATGGAAGTTGATAGTGACAAGGATGGGAAAATCACTGGTGAGCAGGCAAGGAATCTGTTTTTAAGCTGGAGACTACCCAGGGGTAAGGATCTTCTATCTTACGCGAAGAATATATTTTTTTCTGTTTGATTGTTTATTGAACCGCTTCTGTTGACATTCGTGGCAATTCTGCATTGAAGAATCTTTTCGAAACTATTTTTATCGACTCTTTTCTTCATGGGACATATCATGTTCCTTTTATTTTAAATTGATTTGCTACCCTACTGAGGCTTGTCTTATTTCAATAATATCTGCAAGTGATCATGCTATGAAGTGTTTATGCTAACATTTTCCTTCCGCTCGTTTCCAGAGGTATTGAAGCATGTGTGGGAATTATCTGATCAGGACAATGATACTATGCTTTCTCTGAGGGAGTTCTGCATTTCATTGTATTTAATGGAGCGGTATAGAGAAGGCCGTCCTCTCCCGACAGCACTTCCTAGCAGCATCATGTTTGATGAAACATTATTATCTATCTCAGGCGCACCTAGTCATGGTTATGCAAATGCTGGATGGGGATCTGGTCAAGGTATTGCTCAGATTTTCAAGCATTTTACTGATCTTCTCCCTCTCCCCTGATGCTTTTCTATAAGTCAAATTTCTCTATTGGAAGGTTTTGTACAGCAGCCACCAGTAATGGGTCAGCAGCCAATCACTCCACCAACTGGTATGAGACCACCAGTTCCGGCTCCAGTCCCTCACTCTGGCAGTGGTGTTG
Source organism: Draba incana (assembly GCA_963576765.1). NCBI lineage: Eukaryota > Viridiplantae > Streptophyta > Magnoliopsida > Brassicales > Brassicaceae > Draba > Draba incana. Next base: position 25,715,553 of record OY755206.1, read on the forward strand.
CACCTAATCAGCATAGGAATCAAGCGCCAGCTTTGGATGATCCTTTTGCCAGTCATTTAGGTAACAGATATTCTGCGAGCTCAAATCTTCAAAAACCAGCAGCTGATGAAGAAAAGGTAATCATTTTTATTTTGACTTAAATTATGAAAATTAAATTACCCCGTGAATTGTAGATGAGTTACATTTCCATCTGCATTTTCATGGATGCTTGTCAAACATTTTTTCTAATCTATGTAGGTTGAGGAAAAGCAGAATGTGTACATGGACTCTAGGGAGAAACTTGATTACTACCGGACGAAAATGCAGGATATTGTGAGTACTTCATTATAGTTTACTCTTGTTACTTTGAGAAGTGAGAAATGGTATTGATCGTACCACCAGCTAAGAGATTGTGACTTGATATTTATGGATACATTAAATCCTTAAATTTGTTATCTAGTTAAAGAAATTCTCTCAAAAAGTTTGTAGAACATTGTAGGTAAGAAGATATATACTGGAATATGACCATCTTGATTTAGCCAAAACTTGAAAATTATCTAGGTTTTAGTATGAGCACATTCCCTACTTGAGGCTAGTTCGTCAGCTTGATCTATTATCTTATTTGTAGAATATATATTCGTGTGTCAGAGAGTAAGGTTCTTGTGCTGAGATCTAATTCTTTTTGCTACTTTTTGTATTTTCCTCTCTTTGTCAGGTCTTGTACAAAAGCAGGTGTGACAATAGATTAAATGAGATCTCCGAAAGGGCTATCGCCGACAAGCGTGAGGTGCTTTTCACATAAAAAATTCTCTCTTCTCATTTCTTCAGAGGATATTTCTGTCTTATTGAGAACAATTTCTGCTGCAGGCTGAAACATTGGCAAAGAAGTACGAGGAGAAGTATAAACAAGTTGCAGAAATAGGGTCAAAATTAACAATAGAAGAGGCCAGGTTCCGTGAGATTGAGGTATAGCAACACCTAATGTTCATTCCAATCGTAGATTTTTCCTCATTTCTTCTATTTGCTTTTTACCACTCATAGTAGGCTTATCTTTTTTCCAAACTTATTTCTTTTTCTCTTTATCTGGGTTGTGTTGTGCGTCTTGTCTTGTCCCCTAATTCTCCCTTCTTCCACCTTTTTGGTGAAGGGGATTCGAATAACTTTGCAAACGGAATTTTGTTACTTATTGATGTTTTTCTAACACATTTCAGGGGCGGAAGACGGAGTTGAGTCAAGCAATTGTGAACATGGAGCAAGGGGGTAGTGCTGATGGTCTCCTTCAGGTACATGCTATTCTCAAGGTTTATGTGATGCCTAAACTATTGAGTATCTGTTGTAAATACCTGATTTGATGCTTTACTGGGCATATTTTAGGTCCGGGCTGACAGAATACAATCAGATCTAGAGGAGCTGATGAAGGCTTTAACTGAACGTTGCAAGAAACATGGATTGGAGGTTAAGTCGAAGGCCCTTGTAGACCTTCCAGCTGGTACTACATATGTTTCTCTTGTCTTGTGATTTCTTGCTTTCACAGTAGATGAATGCAAATCACGTGTATTTTATATATATAAAAAAAAGATCATTTGGAAACTATTAATGATGTGTCTTACAGGCTGGCAACCTGGAATCCAAGAAGGGGCAGCTCTTTGGGATGAAGAATGGGATAAGTTTGAAGATGAAGGTACCATGTTTTTCCGATCTTTCTATTACTAATACAAGTTGGATATCTAGTTAAACACATAACAAGGACATTAACTGGTTATCCTCCCACTATTAGGGTTTGGCAATGAGATTACTTTTGACAAATCAAAAGAGCAAACCTCATCTGGTGAGAATGAAAACGGTACGGTGGATGATGGTAGCAGACCACCTGATTCGCCGACTCATTTAGATGAGAATTATGGACCTTTTTCTGAAACCTCAGACCGCCACCATGAGAGTGAATATGGGACTACTCACAGTGAAGATGAATCAGGCAGAAGTCCTAGAGACAGTCCTGTCTCTAGGACTGCCACTGAGATGCCATCTCCAGATTATTCTCACGGATTTGATGACTCGAATTGGGCAAGTGCATTTGATACTAACGATGATGTGGATTCAGTCTGGGGATTTGATGCATCAAAAAGCCAGGTTAGTACAGAATCTATAGTGTCTCTCGTTTTTAACAAATCACTTCACCCATCCAAAAACTGAATCTACCTTTCAGTTGTGATCATCTAGTAATCATTGAACTGATCTCTTACTTTATACAAGATTTTGAAAACCTGTATCTTGATTCAAGTTGATGCTTTCAGATTTGGGATGGTGCATCTGCCTTTGTATGCTGAATTACTAGTTACCCTTTTAGATTCTTAACCGAGCTTACGCATTTTTAATATCGACATTGGCAGGACGGAGATTATTTTGGATCTGGTGGTGATTTTGGTGGAAACTCAGAAAGAGGCGATTCTCCAAGTTCAAGAAGCTTTGCCGGTCAGAGAAAGAGCCCATTTGCATTTGACGATTCAGTTCCCAGCACTCCACTCTCAAGATTTGGGAACTCTCCACCTCGGTTCAGCGATGCATCAGCCAGAGATAATAACTTTAATAGCTTCTCCAGATTTGACTCCTTCAACACTAGTGAAGCTGGTGCCGGTTTTTCCTCCCAGCCCGAGAGACTGTCTCGGTTTGATTCCATCAACAGCTCCAAAGACTTTGGTGGAGCTGCCTTCTCCAGGTTCGACTCAATAAACAGTTCCAGAGACTTCACTGGACCTGAGAAACTTTCGAGGTTCGATTCCATCAACAGTAGCAAAGACTTTGGTGGTCCCTCGCTTTCGAGATTCGACTCCATGAACAGTACAAAGGATTTCAGTGGCAGCCATGGATATTCGTTTGATGATGCAGACCCGTTTGGTTCCACAGGTCCTTTCAAAGTTTCTTCGGATGATAGCCCCAAGAAAAAGTCAGATAACTGGAATTCCTTCTAGCTACAGTTGAGAATCATTCCTTTTTTAAATCCCTTTTTATATATTTCCTCGCTTGATGAACTTGTGCTTGTTTCATATAAATTTTTTCACCAAATTCTGGTTTTGGATGAGACAATAGCTTTAGACTATTTGTAATTTGTAAAGTTTGTCTTTGTATGGGTTTACACTACTGTATCTCTGTTCTGTTCTTTACGAATTCATTTGCTTTATATGAAAGGTATATTTGATTGGTTTTGTAGTGGCGAATGAATGAAACAAGTGTAAAATTTTTTCCTTTTCTCCATTTTCTGATTCTTTTTTTCTACAATATGCTTAGTTAGTTTGATCTTTACTTATGTCAAGGTCCGTAAGAATTTCTGGTAAAATTTAACCACATAACAAATACTGTTTTTTTTTTATAACATTGAAATCGAGCTAATGCAATGATACATCTATCACTCCGACTCGAAGAAAGGTATGATTCAGATCACCAAATTCCCATTATCAATGTAACCTCTTCTTTGAGGTTGGCTCCATTCTGCTTCCGCTGAATCCATTGAGCACAATTTTGGGCAAGTCATAGGAACTTCACTTCTTTGTGATCTGGTCAAATGCAGATAGCATCGATGATCTCGTGTTGGCTATTTCCACAAGAGTTTCAAGAGCTGACGAAAGAAAAAAGAATTTCAGGTGTAAGCTTGAATCTTTTTATCTGTGAGTATACCTGTAGTTGTGAATGATGTTACCTGTCTCAAATGATAGTTGAGCGCCACGCAGCTTAGGCGAGACTAGACCTCCAAATACCGACAGAGATTTCGCTCGCTCTTTCTTAATCTTAAGATTTAACACATCCGAATTAGTAAAACACACATTCACATTTCAAAAACAAATAGAGAGTGTAAAGTGATTGCTCACTTCTTCATCAGCTTGTAACAAGGTTTCATTCTTGGGGGGTGATTTCTCTTCTACCAAATTACATAAAGCAAGGGATGAGACACAGACAAAGAAAGAGCCAAGAATAACCAAGAGAAAACTTTCTTTACCAGACACGCCTCTATATCGTAGATTTGGGCTTGAAGGTGAATCCATCTCCGAATCTACCTCTTTTCTACTACCCTTTGATGCCCACTTGGATAAAGCAAAATGAGGTACTGATCCCAAAGATTCAACTACAAGAGTTTCATAAACTTGTATATAAGTGCTTTCCCCACACAAAAAAAGAAGAAGTAGAAGCTAGCGTTACATACTTCCATAGTGTATAAATACGAACGATTAAACTATCAAGCGCTCAGAACATTAGTAAAATACAGTGGGAAACTTACTCTCCTGGTCTGTCACTTGCAACGTGGAAGCAGCGGGATGATCCTTAAGGTCTAAGAGAGTACTGTTGATACGTAACATTCCCATAGAGTGTCTAGCACTAGCTAGATCAAGCCATCCCTGCAAAGAGAAGACATTTTTTCACCCAATGAGTTTTTAAAGGTCTCACCATCATCATCATTAAACACAGGTTTATTGGAAAAAAGTTTCTTCTCATGGCTCATTCAATCCCACGCATAATTTCGAGATAATCAGCTTCGATGAACTAATCTAAAGTCATTATACATACCAAAATCTGAGAATTTGAGCTTAATATTCCAAATAAAAAGCATTTCAATTACCTCTCGAAGCTTTGAATTCACATTATCCATAAGCGTTAAATAGCCATCCAACGAATCTAGAAGCTGCAACACGTTCTCGTCTTTAGCTTCTGCTTCGTTTATCACAACCATGGATTCTTCTCCTTCCTCGTAAATCTCAATTCCTCCATCTTTCGCCATCGCACAGAATAGTCAGCAAATCAAAGCTTTACACCACAACGTTGCACAAGCGATCCACAGAGAAGGCGATTCTCGAGTAAACGGGGGTATTTTCGTAATATCCATTTACAAAACCGGCCCATTAATCTTATTAAGCCCATTTTCCGAATTCTCTATGGGTGGGTAAACAACCCGACCCGGTGTATTCCGGTCGAGTGTGTACAGAGCCAGGCTGTTTGTCAAGTTGGAGTTTGGTGGCTCCACGTCTTGCTCTCATGACTTTTCGAATTTTTGTCAACGTCTCGTGCCTTTTTTATTTTTAGTTTTCCAATTTATATTTATATTTTTAATTTTATTTTCATTTTCCTCGAACCCATCTTCTTCCTTCCTCTTGCTTTTTTGCCTGTCTCTGTCTCTCTCGCACGGAGATAAAAAAAAAACAAACTCTGTTAAACTCAACCTCGAGAAAAAGTGACTTTGGGAGCACGCTCGATTACTTGCTCTCGGATCCATGGACGCCGAACAAGTCACACTTTTTCTCGCTTTTTCTGCTCAAAGAGATTAGCAAGTGCTCATTTCCTTCGAATTATCAAACTTAGAAGAAGAAACTAGGGTTTTGTTATTGTTCCTTCCTCCTCTGTAGCTTTGAGGTATGCTTTTTCCTCTTTTGGGATTTTGCAATGCTTCCTTGAGAATTTTTTTTTTTACCGGTCTTGGCGAATATTGCTAAATTTGGTAATCATGCTTTATTAGGGTTTATGGGAATGATGATTTTGATTGAAATACTGAGTTTAATTTCCTTTTCTATGAAAAAATCCCTGAACTTAGCTAAATCTGGTTAATTCGAACTGGCCTTTTCAAAATTTTCTCCTTCAATTATTACCGAATTCAGACACCTTTTTAACCAGAATCTTACATTTAAAAATTCAATTTCTTGATTTCAGTTTGCTTTTATGAATGATTCTTGTAAGATTTGCTTTATTTGCAGTGAGTGTAAGATGTCTGGAAGCTGGGATGGAAGCCAGTCAGACGATAGCTCTCATTTCGAGCGAGGCATAGATCATATCTACGAAGCATTCATCTGCCCGTTAACAAAGGAGGTTATGCACGATCCCGTCACTTTAGAGAACGGGCGAACATTCGAGCGTGACGCTATCGAAAAATGGTTCAAAGAATGTCGGGATAGCGGGAAGCCTCTCTCTTGCCCTGTAACTTCTCAGGAGCTGAGTAGCGCTGATGTAAGCTCCAGTATAGCTCTGCGTAACACGATCGAAGAGTGGAGATCTAGGAACGATGCTGCGAAGCTTGACATTGCTCGTCAGGCACTGTTTATAGGAAACGCTGAGACTGATATTTTGCAAGCTTTGATGCATGTTCGGCAAATTTGCAGGAACATTCGATCGAGTAGGCATGGTATGCGTAACACTCAGCTTATTCGTATGGTTGTTGACATGTTGAAAAGTACTAGCCATAGAGTTCGGTATAAGGCTTTGCAAACTCTTCAAGTTGTCATTGAAGGAGATGACGAAAGCAAGGTTATTAAATTTTGTTATTGCATTGCGTTGTAATCGAAAATTTTAAGCGGATGGTACTTAAAGTTTCAGCATTTTGCAGGCGGTACTAGCTGAAGGAGACACTGTGCGTACGCTGGTGAAATTTCTATCACAGGAGCCATCAAAGGGGAGGGAGGCAGCTGTTTCTTTGCTGTTTGAGCTCTCGAAATCAGAAGCTTTGTGCGAGAAGATTGGTTCGATTAATGGAGCGCTTATTTTATTGGTTGGTCTGACAAGTAGCAACTCGGTAAATGTCTCAATTGTCGAGAAAGCCGATAGAACATTGGAAAACATGGAGAGGTCAGAAGAAATTGTTAGGCAGATGGCTTCCTATGGTAGACTCCAGCCTCTTCTGGGCAAACTCCTTGAAGGTGATTAGTCCCTACTTTCTTTACCGATTAGAAATTGGTTTTTGTTGCGTGGTTTTGATTTAAATATGTTATGCAGGTTCACCTGAAACAAAACTCTCTATGGCTTCCTTTCTTGGGGAGCTTCCGTTAAATAACGATGTGAAGGTTCTTGTGGCTCAGACTGTGGGTTCTGCTCTTGTCGATCTTATGAGAAGTGGTGACATGCCTCAACGGGAAGCTGCCTTGGGAGCTCTTAACAAAATCTCATCGTTCGAAGGGAGTGCTAAGGTCTTAATCAACATAGGAATTCTCCCACCACTTATCAAAGATTTGTTTTACGTAGGACCAAACCAGCTTCCAATTCGGTTGAAAGAAGTCTCTGCGACGATTCTTGCTAACATAGTGAACATTGGCTATGACTTTGACAAAGTCTCTGTCGGAGTGGCTAACCAAACTCTCGTTTCGGAAGACGTAGTGGAGAATCTTCTATATCTAATTAGTAACACCGGTCCATCGATCCAATGCAAGCTGTTGGAAGTGCTTGTTGGACTCACGAGTTGTCCGAAAACAGTTGTAAATGTCGTTTCTGCGATTAAAACCTCCGGTGCAATCATCAGTTTGGTTCAGTTCGTAGAGGTTCGAGAGAATGATGAATTGCGATTGGCTTCCATAAAGCTACTACATAACCTTTCACCACTCTTGAGTGAAGAACTAGCCACTGCCTTACGTGGCACTGTTGGACAACTAGGAAGCCTTGTTGCAATCATATCAGAGAAGACACCGATCACTGAAGAACAAGCTGCAGCTGCCGGGCTCTTAGCTGAATTGCCAGAGAGAGATTTGGGTCTTACTCAAGAATTGTTAGGAGTAGGTTCTTTTGAAAAAATCATCTCTAAAGTGATTGGAATACGCCAAGGGGAAATCAAAGGAATCCGTCAACGGTTTGAGAGAATTTTTCTGGAAGGACTTGTGCGTATACTTGCTAGGATTACCTTTGCATTCAACAAGGAGACTCGGGCCATTACCTTCTGCCGTGAGTACAATGTTGCTTCGCTCTTCATTCATCTGCTTCAATCCAACGGTCAAGATGACATCCAGATGGTTTCTGCAATGGCTCTAGAGAATCTTTCACTATGGTCTAAAAACCTGACGCGGATCCCGGACCTGCCTCCACCGAACTACTGTGGCTCGATCTTTTCATGTATGAGCAAACCGCACGTTGTAACGGGGCTTTGCAAGATCCATGAGGGAATATGTTCGTTAAAAGAAACGTTTTGCCTCGTCGAAGGACAAGCAGTGGAGAAATTAGTGGCTCTGTTGGACCATGAAAATGTGAAAGTGGTGGAAGCCGCGCTTGCAGCTCTTTCGAGCTTATTAGAAGACGGGTTAGACGTAGAGAAAGGGGTCAAGATAATTGATGAAGCGGAAGGGATACCGCGTATACTAAACGTTCTGATTGAAAACCGAACAGAGAAGCTAAGAAGGAGAGCGGTTTGGGTTGTGGAAAGGATCTTGCGGATAGAAGAGATAGCAAAAGAGGTCGCAGAAGAAGCAAACTGCAGTGCAGCGCTTGTTGACGCCTTTCAAAACGCCGATTATAGAACACGACAAGACGCTGAGAACGCGTTGAGACACATTGATAAAATCCCAAACTTCTCAAGTATATTCCCAAACACGGTATAGGGCTTTAAATTGAGTCCAGTGAGTTTTAGTGAATTGAAACTTTTGTGGCTTTTGAGGGGATTACTTGTTAATAGCCTCCAGTGTTTTTTTCTGGGTATATATTGTAAATTTCGATTCTTGTTTGCATGTGGTTTATTGTTTAAGCTATTTGATTTGTTTGTTTATATCGTACCTTGGAAAATGGAATCAATTGATCGGCCTTAGTTTTTTAAAGGCATATGTTTGTGGAGCAATATCTACACTAAGACTAAGACTAAGACTAAGACGTATGAGTTTTGAATCCCAAAAGATACGATTTATTATAATTTGTTGTAGATTAATAGTGACAAGCTTACAGGAGATTTTTATCGTGGGGTAAGATATAATTGTTTGTCGTGGGTCAAGACGGAAAGCTTAACCGTTTAGTTACGTAGATGAAACAATTCTCTTAATTTGTAATAGAATTATAGTAAAAATGTAGTGTTAAAAAAACATATTAGATCACAGATTAGATTAAACCAAAATATCGAAAGCTAAATCTCAATAAACTCATCCATACATATTAACTTGTATAATCCACTAATCCAGTATCAGATGCAAGAAAAGAGAAATTGTGTAGTAAGAAGCCAGAAACTGCTCATACAAGTCAAATTCACAATTTGGTCGAATTAGAACTTATTTGATAACACTCGAAACCCAAACCCAAATTCATCACGGGGAAATCAAAGAACCTTATTTGTGAAAATTTGGTATATACTAAATTGTTTTTCGCTCAACAAATTAGATTACTAAGTTTAACATGTATAAATTATGTTGTAACATTAATTATGATGAGAAATAACATTTTAAACGTGACAAATTAATAACAAAAATAAAAACATTTTAAATTTACAAGATTAGATAATTATAAAACATATTTCTTTTCAAGTTTAAATCACAAAATTATATGGTTCTATCCTACTCATCATTCATGTTATATGAGGCAATTAGCCAAAAGAAAATGCGAATAGCTTCTTCCTCAGGTTAATTGAATTTCCTTAATAACAATATATGCATGCTTAGGAGCAGATGAATGTAACATGGCATTTATCTCTTTCCATAGCTTGCAGAGGAACACCAGCATAGAGAATTGATACATTACCAAAACCATTACTTCGTACAAAAAAAGTTCAAAACAAAACGAAAAAGATTTGTAGCAACTTGCAAAGTGTGTGTAGAAAATCTTGGATGTGGAGCAGCATCGATATGCGCACAATTGACAATTAGGAAGCATTGATTTCGATTTGGAGATTATGTGCGCTTTGGGTCGCAACTCAAGAGGCTTGATGAAACTCTTAATATGTTTTTTTTGCTTTGGATGCTTTAATCAACTACGTACCATCAAAGTCCCCTTGTGCTCTGCCTCTCCCTTTTTTTTCTGTCTCTTGATCCCTCTCCCTCTCACATCGATTCTTAATCAACAAAAAATTTGGCAAAAGTATTCCACCATTTCCATCGCTCTCTGCATCATCAGTCACAACAAAGGACGTTTGGGTAGCATAGATTATGATCCCGAGATCATGCCTTTGACCGCAGCAAAGGACGCTTGGTCTCTATTTCTCTATGGTTTTCTGCCACAGATGCCCTTATGAACTACATTGCCTCCAGGGTTCTCCTTCTCTCTTTCTGCAATGAAATGAACACAGATTTTAGGTTGTTAAAAGCCATTCTTGACAAGTGTCCCAGCCCAACGTTCGACTCGTAGGTGGTCTACAAAGACAGTGTTATGAGAGGATTAAAGTTGTGAGAAGACTTGAGGACTGTTATACATGGATTTGGGTATTAACATAAATCCCACTTTTGGCCCATGAAGAATAAAAGCCCAACTCAATTAGATTAATTAATCAAGTATTGTTACTTTATGCACATAAGATTATTTTGATTGGTGGATTTCAAGAAAATTGAATCTTCTGAAGACTTTTCTCCTCACTAATAAGATAACCTCCCTAAAAGCTTTCTTCACATGTTGAGAATCACTAACGGTGATCTCAGTATCATGATGCTTGGACATGTAAGAAGAAGCCGGAGAAACATAGATTTGTACGCAGAACTTGAGTTTGATTTGAGCCAATTCAAGGCAGTTGATGTGCTCGTCCTCCATGACGAGGTTGATGGACGGAGCAGTTGAGCCCCCACAAACGAGCAAAGGAAATGTTAGCAGGCAAAAATACAAAGAGTACAATATTTCAAAAATAAATTATATTTTGTTGTTTTTCTTTTATTTTTTACTAACTATTTGAAATTATAAACGGTTTAATGGAGTTTAATGTGTTTTTTATTTATTTAAATTACTATTTTTACGGTATTGGAAAATGTACGAAAATGACACTTTTTTACATATATGCGTAGGGCATCTAAAATTATTGGGCCGGCACTGCGTCGAGCAAAGGCTTCCTTTGATTTCTCTGCCTCGATCTCCTTGGAAAGCGATTGCACCTTACTAGCACACAAATCCTCCGTCTCCCTAACTTCTCAGGCCATGCAATCTAAACGAAAACCATCGATCAGGCTGAGATCCGCGAGCACCAATTCCTTCTCTTTAGTCCAAACCTAGTAAGATTTCTTGAAAAATCAAAACATCCCAAACTTATCAAAAACCAAAGAAACAGTTATCGCTTGATCATATCCAAACTTAAAAAGCAACTTCTTTAAACGTTAATGAAGAAAAACCCCTTCACATCCGGTTTAATAATAACCCAAATCAAGAAGACAAGATCAGAAGACCTAATCACAAATTACTAGATATCGAAACTTAAAAAGCAACTTCTTTAAACGTTAAAGAAGAAAAACCCCTTCACATCCGGTTTAATAATAACCCAGATCAAGAAGACAAGACGTAATTTGTTGTTTAGCAAAACATTAACTAAAAATACTTTAAAATCGTACAACCAGTTCTATTAATTAAATTACACACAGAGAGCTCAGAAACCAGTTAACTCTTCTTCTCTTCATTTTGCTTCTCTGTCAGTCTTCTTCTCTTTCATTTTTATTCTCTGTCAGTCTTCTTTTCTTCCATTCTACTTCTTTTTCAGTAAACTTGTCTTCCACTCTAGTTCTCTTCCAGTCTTCTTCTCTTTCTTTCTTCTCCTGTTTCTGATATGGATTCTTCTAGTCATACGGTCAAAGGTCCAATTTCATGGACCTTTAAAATAGTCAAGAGGGTAGCCAATACCCTGAAAACATTTCTTTTGAGCGTTTTTCTCACTCTATACCTGGATCATCAGGCATACCACTGTTTTCTACTGAAGATTCTGATGCTCCAGCTCTTGATCAAGAGGTTTCTAAAGAGAGAAAAAGATGGAGTAAAGCAGAAGATATTATCCTGATAAGCGCATGGTTAAACACCAGCAAGGACAGTGTAGTTGCAAATGAGCAAAAAAATAGTACATTTTCGAAGCGCATAGCAGCATTGTACAATGCTAGTCCTACCATTCCAGCTGATGGGAAGAGAGAGTTCAATCATTGTAAGCAGAGGTGGAAGAGGATCAATGATCAAGTCTCCAAGTTTTGTGGATCATATGCGGCTGCAAACTCTCCTCCCAAAAGTGGATGGAAAGACAAAGATTACTTAAGGCTGGCTCATGATATCTTCTTGTCATACTACAATGTCAAATTCATGCTTGGGCATGCATGGAATGAGTTGAAATATGAGCAGAAGTGGTGTGATATATAGTAAGAAAGGTGTAGAAGAAGGAAGTTCCAAAAGGAGGAAGTGTTCTCCTGGTTCTGTCCAAGATGATAGTCTGTGAACAATGGTGAGGATGTTGCTGCCACATCGGTTTAGGTTAGACCTCCTGGTGTTAAAGCAAAAAAAGCCAAACTGAAAAGGTCAGGCACCAACACGGCCACTGACCTAGCACAGACCAAAAAGCTTGAGGTCATTCAAACCGTATGGGACATAAAACAAAACGATGCAGCCATGAAAGCAGAGCAAAGTGAAAAAAAACATGTTAGAGAGCCTTCTAGCTAGAACAGTGGCGGAGCCACTCTCAGATTTAGAGATAGCTCTGAAGAACAAGCTCATAAATTCCTTCTTGTCAAAGCCTTGATTTCTATCCTTCTACTTTCAGTTGTTGTTCCATTAAGTGTACTCTGTTCTGAGTTTGTTTCTGAAATGTGTACTTCTTGCTTGTGTGTTTAATGTAATTCTATCCTTTAATGTATGAATGTACTTCTTGCTTGTGTGTTTAGTATATTTCTGTTTGGAATCTCAATGTATTTCTGTTTAGTTCCTTAAAGTGTATGAATGTATTTCTTGCTTGTGTGTTTAATTTATGTCTGTTTGGAATCTGAATGTATTTCTCTTTAATTCTGTAAGTGTATGAATGTATTTCTTGCTTGTGTGTTAAATGTATTTCTACTGAGTAATTGTGTTTCTTTCATTGTTTGTGTAATGTACATCATGCTGAGGTCAATGGGATAAACATGAAGAAGATGAGCTCTGGATGCATTGAACTAAGAGGGTGATCTTCTGCTTATGTCTTCCTAATGTAAGCTTGTATTAATATCCATTTCAATACATATCATTAACATTATTTCTGAAATTTTGGTGTTAAAGGTTGAGCAGTTCATGAAGGATAAAAGCTTGCCGACACAATCAAACACCAAAAGTCACATGTGCTTGTCTTCAAGTGTTGTACTAGAAGCTTGCGGTGAAATGTTGTAGCTTTATTTGGTTGTATCTTGTTCTCTTTAATATGTGGCCATGACTTTATTATTGTCTTTGTCTGTGTACTATTTGTAAGAAAATAATTTGGTATTATTGCTATTGTATTTGAATGGCCACTACAAGTTCTTTTTATCCTTCTGGTGTATATATATGACAAGATCAATCAAACACCAACGTTTCCATCTTCTCTTTTTCTATACGCGACACGAACATTTCCATCTTCTCTTTTTCTAAACTCCAAACCAACATTTCCATATTTGTCTTTCTTTGACTTACGAAAATATATTTCTCTTCTCCTTATTTTTTAAAACATGGCATCATCTTCCAATGATCCTTTCTCGCGATCACTCGATCAAGAATTTAATAAATTTATCGACCAAGAGTTTGATAATCTGTTAAATGATTTTGATGCTGTTGAAGAAGAAACTGAACCCAAGAAAAAACGAGCCTACATAAACAGAGATCACGAAGGGGGACACGTGCAGTTGTGGAACGACTATTTTAGCGACAAACCAACATACCCGCCATATTTATTCCGACGCCGTTTTAGAACGAACAAACACTTGTTCATGCATATCGTCAACCGACTCTCAAATGAATTTTCATTCTTTCAACAAAAAAGAGATGCTACTGGAAGGCTTGGTCTCTCTCCACTTCAAAAGTGTACAACATCAATTCGTCTCCTCGCATATGGTTCTGCGGCTGACCAAGTCGACGAATACCTCCGGCTCGGTGAAAGTACTTCTCTTAAATGCTTGGAAAAATTCGTCGAAGGAATAATATTTTTGTTCGGAGAAGAATACCTAAGAAGTCCTACATGAGATGATCTTCAACGATTACTTCATATTGGAAAGGAACGGGGATTTCCCGGGATGATAGGAAGTATCGATTGCATGCATTGGGAGTGGAAGAATTGTCATACGTCTTGGAAAGGACAATATTCACGGGGATCTGGAAAACCCACAATCGTTTTAGAAGTAGTTGCTTCATATGATTTTAGAAGCAGTTGCTTCATATGATCTCTGGATATGGTACGCTTTTTTGGCGCTCCAGGTACCTTCAACGATATCAATATTCTTGACCGCTCACCCGTTTTTAATGATATACTTGAAGGTAAAGCTCCGGAAGTGCGTTTCAATGTTAACGAAAATGACTATCATTTGACTTACTATCTAACAGATGGTATTTATCCAAAATGGGCTACCTTTATTCAATCCATTCCACTTCCACAAACTCCAAAAGCATGTTTATTTGCTCAACGTCAAGAAGGTGTACGAAAAGATGTCGAGCGTGCTTTCGGAGTTCTGCAAGCTCGGTTTGCCATTGTAAAAAATCCAGCTCTTTTTTGGGATAAGGCAAAAATAGGAAACATTATGAGAGCTTGTGTTATACTCCACAACATGATAGTAGAAGACGAACGAGCTGCATACACTCAGTATGATGTAACAGAGTTCATACAAGGGGAAAGAAGTTCACATGTAGATTTCACGTTTTCTACTCATATGCCTTCAAATGTCCCCTAAAATCAATTTGCTCGAACTCGAATTCGTGATAAAAAGAAACATGAAGAGTTGAAAAATGATTTGATTGAGCATATATGGCAAAACCAACAACGTCAAGAGTAAAACTCATCGTTCCTTTCTCGGTTATGATTTGGAAAATTATGTTTTCCAAATTTTTTTTCATCTATGTTTTAAGTTTTGTTAAATTATTTTATGTTTAAATTGTTTTATGTTTAATAAATTATTTTATAAAATAAAATTATTTATTAGTATATATTTTTTTTTAGACACCCACATTTTGGTGTCACCATTGGAAAGGTCTTAACAGAAAATGTCTTAAAACCTAAAACTTAATTAAATAATGCTTTTGACACCACTTAAGTATCACCATTGGAGGTTGCTAAGTGGGTTTCTTAACCCAAAAACCCCAAAAAGAAAATGAAAAATAAAAGAAAAGGCCAAAACCGGTTCTCGAATCAATGTAACTGAATCTCTCTCTCTCGACAACAACCATGCAAACTTGATCTTTAAGCCTCTTTTGGTAAAGGTACGCTTGTGAAGTACAAAACCCAGCCGTTTAGCCTTATGTCAATAATCGGAACTATACCAGACCTTAGACCAGACCCTGATTCCAGTTGACTAACTAACCCAGGCTATAAAAAAAGTAATAATATGTTTCCAAAAATTAATGAAAAGAAAAGAAGGATCTTTGACCAAAAACAAAAAAAAAGATCATTATCATGCATTGAACAACTAATTACAATAAACAAGAGAAAACATTAAAAACATTGAACAACTAATCAATACATCTGAATATTAACCAAAATTAGTTTCATATTCATCAAATGATACAAATTTTAACCACCTCTCACTCCTCTTCTTTTTTAAATTCTATGATGTTTCGTTTTCTTTCTCTAATCATCAATCTTTTCCCAAGTCGCGTTTCCTTTTTCTAGCATATGGTGACATTTCATCATTGATCAGTCTCATAATTGTGCCTAGAGAAGACATACGTTTATCCTCATGATCATCATGAACCATCGTCATGTCGTCCACCAATTCTATTGCAGAGAAGAAAAACGGTTTAAAATGATGAAAATCATGAGAAGAGTCGCACCACCCTGGAATCGAACCAATGACTCTCCACTTGTTTGCTCTCAAGTCGTACTCATAAACCACTTTCTTCTTCTCCCTCACCACCAAACACTTACCGTCGTAAGCTGCAACGTTTATCTTCTCTTTTTCTTCCAAGCTCCCAATCCGCTTGTCTAGAACCCACTTGGGAACCGTCAAAATCCCCTCGAGGGTAAAAACGTAAATGGCTTCATCCGTCGTAGATACTAATGCTAGTTCGTTTCCTCCGGCGGCGAACAGGATCTTCGAGCTAATTAGTCCTTGAGGTAATACTGTCGGAATCAGCCATGCTCGCTCTGTTTCGGGATCGAATGATACAATGCTTCCGTCGTTTCTCAACCAGTGAAGAGATCCGTTTAGTTCAACTGGTTTCATATCAATCATGAGATTACTTGAGGGACAAGTAATAGTAGATTTTGACAATATCCAGCAAGAATTTCCAGAGTTGATCTCGAATCGATACATCATTTTATTCTTCGAAGCCTTACGCTCGCTAAGGCATACGACTTTGAATCTCTGAGTAATCTCATCAACAGTGAACCCGATGCGGTTTTTGTTATACCAATCAAGTTTGGTTTCTGCATTTCTTCGACTAGGGAGAATCTTTGATTTAGAGTGATTGAGGAATCGAAACCTCTTTGTGAGGGGATTCGCGACGCAGAGACCACCGATGAAGAGTAAGAGAAGGCCGGAACAAGAGCCGAGAATGTAAGACCCGATCTTTAAAGGATCTTTGTAGTTGCCTCTGGTTGAGCCGGAGGAGTGGCAAAAGAGCAAGCTGGAGCCAAATGTGGACATGTGAAGCAAATCAGATTCGACCCGAGAAAGGTATTCGGGTTTGAAATAGGGATCGTTGGATACATGCGATTTGATAGATTTATCAGCGCATTGCATCATTACAAGAGATTTGGAATCCAGTTTGAACAGAATCTTCTCTAGGAGATGAAATGGTAAGCTTTCCATGATCGATAAATGAAGGAAACCAAAAAAAAAGAGAGGAAGAACTTTGAATTTTTTGAATGAGTTATTTGATGTGATTATTTCTTCTGTGATTTGTTGTAAAGTGAAATGCATATGCATGTATTTAAGCAATTCCTACAAGGTCACTTGTTAGGCAAGATAATTTCAATTAATAATTTACAAGCAAAGAAAAAGTTTGACTGTTTGTTTTTAGGAAATGTTTCGGAAGACCAAACCAAAACGACTTGTTTGACTAATGTTTTGTCAGCAAAAGGATACAATGATCAACTTACTTCAAAACCGAATTAATAGCTTGCTTAAAAGAAAAGAAAAGAAAAGAGTTCCAACGTTTTTTGAATGTATTCAATCAAACCAGCGATAGGGGTAAAAAGGTCATTTTGCGTAAAAAGAAAAAAGCAGAGTAAGAAATTAGGATTCCTATGGATAATGGGGCTCGAGAGCTCTCTGTTTGATTTGAAAATTCTGATTTACCAAAGATCGCCATTCCTTAATCAATGGAAATTCTTGTTATTGTGATTTGATTTGATGAACATGAAAGAGGAATAAATTTGTTGGATGAAGAATGGAAATTTTTGTGATTTCCTTTTCCTTGTTGACTTGAAGTTTTCTTTTTTCCATCTTCAAGTTGGACTCAGATGCTCTCCTGTGTGTGTATATATATACGAAGCCCCACTCAGATCGTCACAATATAATGGAATCATCGATACCTCACGATGTGGTAGAGCTCATCCTCGAGAGACTTCCTGTGAAGTCTATCCTGAGATTCAAGTGTGTATCCAAGAACTGGTAATTCACAGTTGACTCCCCAAGTTTCAAACAAAATCAGTTGATTCGTCGTAGGCTATCTCGAGGTCCAGATGTCCTTTTCCTGGAGGTTCGTTATTCTTTTGCTGTTGATGGTGATGCTCAAAGATTTGTGTTTGGGTCATCAATAGTTTCTACGGCTAGGCTCCCTACCACAAGATCCGCTGTCTGCCGTGGTAGTTGTGACGGTCTTGTGTGCCTCTACTATCCCTATGGTCCGCCCAATGTTGTGGCGAATCCCGCCACCGGTTGGCATCAAATTTTTCCTCTTTCCACCATTCAACAGTTGCTCGTCGACATGGCTGCTAAAGGAAAACGTGGCCCCGTAACTCCTCATCTTGGATTCGGTAAAGACAAAATCAGGGGCACATACAAACCAGTTTGGTTCTATAATTCATCCGAATTCGGCCTGGAAAATGCTACTACTTGTGAAGTTTTCGATTTTAGCACTAACTCATGGAGATTCCTTCTCCCTGCTTCTCCTTATCGAATTTTAAGGAACAAAATACCTGTGTATTTCGATGGCTCCCTTTACTGGTTGACTGAGGGTGAAGAAACCAAGGTATTATCTTTTGATCTGCACACGGAAACTTTTCTAGTCCATTCTAAAGCTCCCTTTCCCCATACACCTGACCCTCGCGACGTCATCATGTGCATCCTCGATGACCGCTTGTGTGTATCCCAGAATAACTTCCCCAACCAGGTCATATGGTGGGTCGATTCTTCTTCAGGTACATGGAAGGAGATGTGTTCGATAGATCTCACCAAGTATTTCTCTTTGTTTGGGGTTTGGTGGAAACCCAAAATTGTGCTGTGTCCCATAGCAATTCTGGAGAAGAATAAGCTATTGCTTCAAGGTCATAATCACAGCGATCCAGTGATGATTCATGATCTCGATACCAAGTCTTGTGACTTACTCTTCAAACCTATCAACCCCGCAGCTCATGTTTGTGTTTTTGAAAGTTTATTATCTCTTTAATGAAAGAGGATAATTTATCTTGTTTTCTTTATTCCAACGAACCATTGTAATTTTACAATTTTCTGCATACTCAATGTTTGCTACTCCTTAAGCAACCAACACAGATTGGTTATAAAAAGATGATATGTCAAGGTGCTCATGAGATCATATCATAGGATTTCATTTATTCTTCACGCGTCTCTGCTTGCCAGAGCCGGACAATGAGTCTTGTTATGTCTCAAAGGTACATATGCGATGCTTACACATATTGCTTGCTCTTCTGGTTATCTGCTTCTTGTCGTGGTTGCTTTGTATCTATCTGACCTAATCAACCAAAGTTCATAAAATGACTTGGTAGGCATTGAGGCTGCTAATATTATTTCTTTGGCGCCTCATGACGCTTTTAATCTACTATTTTACATTCAGACAAATCCTCGAGATGAGTAGGAATTCTTTTCCCAAGGATTCTTCTTGTTGTTAATGAGAAGCCAACATATGTGGTTTGATATGAAAAGTTGATTGTTTAACCTTATAATGTAAATCCATACCGTAAAAGAAAAACACTACTCCCTCCGTTTGTTTATAATTGATGTTTTAGGATTTATTTTTTGTTTACAAATAAGTGATGTTTTCGCTTTCTAATGCACCATTAATTAATTTTTTTGTGTTTTTGACTCTTTAAATTCTGCATATTGAATTTTTATTGGTTGAAATGTATTAGATAAATAAAAAGTATTGTTTTATTTCAAAAAACAAGGTAAATTTAATGATTTCTTAATATGTGTGTGTAGAAGACTAAAACATCAATTATAAACAAACGGAGGGAGTACTAGATAAACAAATAAATGAGTTTAAATTGCTAAAACATCTCTTGAAAATTAAAGTGTTTTTGCAACACTAAGCATCATTTAATCGATGATTCTAATGTCTGCTTTAAAATTTGGTGTTATTGAATATGATATTTGTAAATTAGGTTTGAGAGATTTAAAATCTATTTTATTCGATAAAGATTTTAAAATTTTAATTAAAATCCAGTGTTGTTCAATATTAAAACATTAATTTTGAAAACATTCCCCTAATAATTCATCTCAAATGACTTGTACTGGAGTTTCATGAACGATTGGAAACTGTTGTGAATTCAATTTTGAAAGATTATAGAAGTGACTAAATAAGAGATGAACGATATTGATGTTGTAATTACGGTATAGATGCAGATACAAATATATCAGTCACACTAATACAACGATAACTTCGGAACTCCGATAGATACGAATTTGATATCACTGAAAAGCTGAGAGTCGGGACTTTCCAACAGTATGCTAACCGTTTTCTGATTCCTTATAGATTGACGGGAAATAGGCCCGCAAGTTCACTGGTTGATGTATCTTTGAGATCGTAACGTAACTGTGATCTTGGATAATGATTGAATCGTACTCGAAAACACTTTCCTTAAAGAGTATTTCGACCCTTCTCAAGCCTTGGGTTACACGAAATTCCTTCTAGGATACGACAATTGTTCTAGGCTAAGATTCAAGAGAAACAAATAGAGATTTTGTGTTTGCTTTTTGTGTTTTCACCAAAGATTCTCACAATCTTTGGTCTTGTGAATCTCTCCTCTTCCTCTTGTTTTCTCTCGGCCATTTTCAATGTGAAAAACAGAGTTTATAAAGTTGACCAAGGGTTGTGACGTACGTTTGCAACCGTATGTTTAATAAGTGACCATAAACTCAAATTAAAAGTTGCAATGGTTCATAAATTAACCCCTTTTAACACTTAAATCTCCAACAATCCTCCCCCGTTTAAGTGCAATCTTAGATTCACATAACATAAAGCCAAACTCATGCATAAATAAAAATTTCGTAACGATTGAATTATTATTTTAGTGTTATTACACATTCCAAACGCTCGGGAATCAAGATGTCTTATGGATTGAATCTTTTCAACTCATTTTGCGCACATGAAGATAATACACACAAGAGTTTCTATACTACTCTAAGTGTTTTACTTGGCACTATTATAAGCCATGTGTCCCTATTCGTTCATGAGTGTATACAAAGCCAAGTCCAAGCTTCTTGAAGCGGCTACACTTCACACCCGTATAGGTAGATTTCTTAATCATGCACCTGCAAAATGCACTTTTTCAAGAAAACTATTAAGAAGAAAACTTCAACCTACTTTTTTCTTGCAGGTCCAAACACATACCTTGGGATGTTACGAAAGTAGTGCTTTAGTTTTTTAAGTATAGGTCTTCCACATTGAATTCAGTCTCTAATGTCGTATTAGAGGGGAATTGGGTATCCTATAAATAAAAATTTCATATGGACTTTAATCTCATCCCTACAGCCGACTTTATTACCAAGTCCCTAGCTAATTTCTTTGTCAAATGATCTGCTAGATTTTATTGCGACCAAAAAAATTCTAAATTAATCATTCCATGATTGATCAACTCATGTAACGCGCTATGTCTAACACGCATATGTCACATCTTATCATTATACACTTGGCTATAGACCTTAGCCAAAGTAGTATGATTCGAATTTCTTGAACCATGTCCACCTCCCCCATGTCTTTCATGTGAGGGGATTCGCGACGCAGAGACCACCGATGAAGGGTAAGAGAAGGCCGAAACAAGAGCCGAGAATGTAAGACCCGATCTTTAAAGGATCTTTGTAGTTTGATAAGCTCAAATTACCCTAAGTTACTCTCTCAAATTAAGAGATCAATTGCAGTACTTTGGGGATCGAATCCACAGGGAATCAGTTGCACAATAGACTAATAAATTTGGATTAAACTAAGCAGAAAAAGTGAGAATGCAAAAACAAGTAAACAAAGTAAGCAAGATGAACAATTATAAAATCAATAAAGAGAAATGCTAGGCACTGGGAAATCGCAGGTGAATCAGATATGCAGATGATAAATAAAAGATAGGATTATGATGCACAGTTCTTAAACATGAACACGAATATAAAATCAATCAACTTTCGCTGCAGAGATCATCTATGTTTAAATCCTAGAAGACCAAATTCCTTTGCGAATCCTAACAATCTAAACAAACATTAAAGTTCAAGTTCAATTGTTCACATTACCCTAAACCAAATTTCTTTGCGAAAAGGAATTTTGTTCATCAAAGTCTAGATCAAGTAATCAATAAAACTGTCGTTTCTATTAATTATCCTAAGATTAGATTTCAGGTCATGAATCTAAAATCAGCATTAATAACAAGACAAGATGAAGAACTTTCTAAAGATATTAATCCTATGCAATTTAGATCAGATCTAGCAAAACATCAAACACCTTTGAATAACCCTAAACCTAACAGGAAAACTACTCAGACATATTCAAAGAAGCAAACATATTTTTATCAATGATTATCTCTAAGAATCAAGTAAAAGAAAGCATAAGCCTAAACAATGGCTTTAAAAACGTATTTATAAGGTACATAAACCGTCATAGACATAATTGTAAACATCTAGAATTTCTTCATAAAAACGAAAATCTTCGATTTTGGGCTTTTGGCTCGTCTGATCAAGGTGTCAATCGACACCAAGGGTGGTGTCGATCGACACCATCTCCTAAAAATCGATTCTTCACTTCGATCTTCGACTCTTTTTTTCGCAATGCTCCAAAACTTCCAGTAAACATTAATTATACCTCAAACGTCTAAGTACCTGCAAAGACTCTAAAACACAAACAAAATACCACAAAGACACTAGATAATGGACTTATATCATGGTCTAAACTGGATAAAAACCATGATATATCAACTCCCCCAGACTTAGGTTTTTGCTTGTCCCTAAGCAAAACAGTGTACTCACTCCTTTAGGAACCACATACATTGCAAAGCCAATTCGGTGATACTTCGACGTGTCCCTAGAAGCTTAGCAGTTCTTCAGATTGAATTCAAACTCCTTAGAAAACTCAGACTTTCAGCTGCAAACCCTTTAGTTATTTAAGTGCAGTCTCATCGAGGGAATATCGATCACTGGATCTTCTAGATTCTTTCACTTTCTTTTAACACTTTTCTTGCATTTCACCCTCTCTCTTGCCTCCGAAACTATATCCAATTAAGGATGTCATAGAGATGCAATGCCCTTTTTGAACTTTTTATTCAGGATTTTTTCTGATTTTCGGACTAGCACTTTTCTGCTTGAACTACACTTTTCTATAGACTTTTTTTTTAAAGATCCTTGGCATCTCGATGATTCTGTAGATCAACGCTCACTACTGTTGTTACTTGTGGAAGACAGGGTCATGAGGCTTTTTCTTTTTGATCTAGGACAGTTGTATTCATCATTTGGGAAGAAGTTTCAGAGCGGTACGTCCTCGCTTTCTTGTGTTTGAAAGCTAAATCAAGTTTTGTGATTTCCAACGCCCAAGACAAGATATTAAAGTTGATTAAGGGCGGGGTCTGCAACATCCTTTCTGGCATTCTCCAGAAATCTGAACGCGCTCCGTTAAACTACTCCACTTCCAGTTACTCACCTTGTAAAACCAATCAACTTGCATTGTAATGGTCCTTGAGTGCTGTTCAAAGCAAGTAGAAGGAGAATTTTTGACCCAAAATTTTGAAAAACTGACTCATAAAACTCAAAATAAAACACATAGTTAGCAACTACCTCCCCCAGACTTAAACAACACTGTTCCCAGTGTTATTAAGCCTGAAGAAGGTGAAAGAAAAATAAAACAAAACAAAAGAAATCAAAATTTTGAAGAGAAAACCGTAACTTGTAGGGCGGTGTCGATCGACACTGTCAAAGGTGTCGATCGACACCCATGATTTTGGCTAATTTCGAGTGACAGGTGGTTGGCGCCGCTCAACACCTGCTCCTGAAGTTCGTCAGAACGTTTTCGTCTCCTAAAAATCAAAACCAACAACAACACAAAACATAAAATTGTAAAAGAAAATAAAATAAAACATAAATATAAGGCTCACAAGTGGGTTGCCTCCCACTAAGCGCTTGTTTTTAGTCCGTTAGCTTGACTGTGTTGAGGAACTTCAGATATCTGGAGGATGTGCACTTTTCCATGGAATGATTCCAGGAAACAGTTTCTGCGTCTTTTGCAGCATTTCGCGAATGACTACCTCTCCTTTATCCTTAACTCTTGAGGAACAATGATTCTCATTTTCGCGAACGACTTTGAGGTCCTTTCCGCTCCTTAGGAATACATGTAAAATCATCAGAAGGAAAACCAAGACTTGTACGAGAAACTCGATGCTTGTGTAAGCGTGTAACAGCTTTATCAACTTTTAATTCCTCTTTAATGAAATCAGGAGATTCAGGTTCAAGAAGTGCGTACCTTGGCTCTTTGGGAGGATCGTGGGCTAGGAGAACTGGAATGATCTGTTCAGTAACAGATGAAGGACTAGAATCTAACTCCTTAGAGTCTTCATCTTCTAAAATCTCCACAGAGAAAGTTTGACCGTCAATGGTGGATTTTCTTCGTGTATTCTCCATGTTAAATTCCATGACAATGTCACCTAGATCAAGTTTGATCTTCCCTTTCCTTACGTCTATTTGCGCGGCAGCAGTAGCTAAGAAAGATCGTCCCAAAATCAGAGGGTCTTCAGGTTCATCGCCATATTCCAAAACCACAAAATCTGAAGGGATTAAACAGTTCTGAATCTTGATAGGCACATCCTCTAGAATTATTTTTGGGAATCTCCTGGATCGATCGGCTAAGAGAAGAGACATCCTAGTAGCCTTGAAGTCTATCATCCCAAGTCTGATAGCAACATATAATGGCATCAAGTTGATACCGGATCCCAAATCACATAGAGAGTGAGGAAACTGCCCTGTTGAGATAGAACAATTAAGCACAAATTTTCGTGGATCCGGTAGCTTGACAGGAATCCTGCTCTAAATCATGGCTCTCCCTTCTTCAGAAACCAGTACGTCTTTCTTATTCTTCTTTTTCGGCACTAAAGTTGTATTCAAAAGAATCGCCCTGATATCTCTACTAAGCAACGCGCCTTCCTCAGGACTAACTCCATTAGCCGGAAGTCTCTTGATGTATCTTCTTATCGCAGGCGAAAGCTTAACTGCATCAACCAAAGGCATCTCAACCATGACTTTCTTGATCATCTTCTTGCAGATCTCCTCCTCAACCTCCTGTTTCAACTTTCTAGCAGCTCTGGGAAAAGGGACCTTGGCTTTATAGACCTCTTCCTCTGGAGAAATCGCAGACTTCGTGATTCCTGAACTCGTCTAACGGGGTGTCGAGTGACACCAGCGGTGGTGTCGATCGACACCAGCTCTGAAGGCATAATATGGGTCAATATTTCTGGGGGTGTCGAGCGACACCCAACCTGAGTGTCGATCGACACTTGTTTTGCAGACCCGAAAATTTCTTCAAATTCATCGAAATAATCGTCAGCTCGAGTCAAAACAGCGTCGCAAGTGCTCCTGAGGTTGACATCAGTCTTTGCAGGAAGAAACCCCTCTTGTCTCTTGATAGAACTAACAGTTTGCGCGACCTAAATGTCCAGCTTCTTGACATGTGTGCTCAACGCTGAAATCTTTCCATCCAGATCCTGATACATAGTATCCATCTTGCCGTTGAAGCTTACAATCACCTTCTGTTGGCCCTCTAGGAGTTGTTCCAGCATATTCTTCACCTCATTGTCCTGCTCAGGTGGTTTCTGATAGGAAGATGAACCATAGTTCTTGTTGTAGCTCTGAGGAGATTTCTGATAAAACGACCCATATCCTTGCTGATTATAGTATCTCTAAAATCCGGCCTGATTGATGTAGTTAACATCTTCCTCTGCTGTTTCTACCTCTTGAGCAAACTGGACTGACTTCTTGCCTACTAGAATAATGTGCATAGAATCGAGTTTTGCATTCATTTCAGCCAAGTGCTTCCCACCATCCTTGTTATCACTCATGTGCTTCCTCTCAAAATCGGCATTCTTCGTGCTGTTGCTAGAAGCCAAGTTCTTGATGAGAGTAACTGCGTTCTCTGGGTAGTTGATGTTAAAGTTCCCACTACTCGCAGCATCAAATGCATCTGATATCTCCAGTCCACTCCTCTATAGAAGATTCCTAGCAACTGAACATCAGCGAAGCCATGGTGAGGACAATTGTTTTTTAATAATTAAATAATCAACCCGAAATAAATAATTAAATAATCAACCCGAATTAAATAATTAAATAATTATCCATAACAGCGGAAAACATATAAATTAATTTAATAAACCAGCAAGTTACTCTAGCAACCTAAACGACCGGTTCTACTAGAATAAAACAAACACAATAAATTCCATAAGCATCATCTTCCTACGCCATGATTCCGCGATCACACAATCTTTTTACCTGCAACACATAGCACAAAGAGTTGCGTAAGTATTATCATAAATACTTAGTAAGGCGGTCAACCCGCCTACAGGCCATGTACATTGTTAACCCAACACACAATTAACACAATATGATTAAAAAATGATCCACGAAGAAAATGCATTGGTGTCGATCGACACTACCTCTAGGTGTCGATCGACCCCTCAAACAACAACCGCATTCAACAATAATTGCGTTAATCCAATAATCGTGACAAACACAACTATCAGAACGTGGTGTCGATCGACACTCCCCATGGGTGTCGATCGACACTAAGGTTACAGAGGCAGAACGAGTATCGACTTTCGGGTCTCAAACTCGCATCGCCTCAACCACTATATGCACCCATAAATCATACCACAGAAACTACAACAAACACTTAACACGAAAACACAAACAACCACACAATTCCAACAGGGGAACGCACTTAAAACGATCGGTCAAAACCTGATGTTGGCTTTAAATGAGCCTACGGTCACGCACATGCCCGGTCCTGAGATTTATAAGGTCCGACACGAACTAAATAATTAGGCCCATTATTAAAAAATGTAAAACATAATGTTCGATAAAAAACCACAAATTTTATTAAAAAAAAAAAAATCATGTTATTCTGAAAAAGAAAATTCAAAAATCCTAAAAACCATTAAAATATATTTATTAAGTTAATATATAACTTTTACTTTTTGGTTACATATTAATAATATAGGTCCCATTACAATTAATTTTCTTTCCTATTATGTTATTTTTTACGATAAAACTAGAAAACATATATAAAGTGAATAAAAAAACGAAAAAAATTTAACCTTAAAAATCTGAAATTTTTTTAGGCCCAACACGTAGGTATTTTTGGTGTTAATACATGACCGGGCCTGGTCACGCACTCACCTTAGCCTTAAAAACGGATTTATTTAGGATTGAACGGATGAATTACACGAAGAACGGAGACACCCACAATCCTAAACGTTCTGATTCAATCAAAAACCACCAAGATCAAACGATTTTACTAAAACCGAAATAAACTTTTCTTAAAACAGAACCGACACATTTCGCTAAAAACGACGCTGAGAACGGATTTTACCTCGGATTTTCGATCGGAAACTAGTTCTGGAAACTAGAGTCACAGAGCTTTCCAACAAGGTATAGAACGTCACCTAATTCCTTCTGAAACTCCGTAAAAACTCCCCGCAGTCCGACTGATCCTTAAACCCGATATAGCCGAACCTCGCTCACGAAAACACGAATTTCTCTTAGCACAGACATCCAAATGACAAACGGATTTGCCTCACAGCTAGCTAAGAGAAAGGAGAAGTTACCTACAAAATTTCAGCTCAAACCAATTTGTTCTTCCCATCCGTTTGTTCCTTCCACCAAACATAAACATAACTTCATCTCCCAAAAACGGTTTCTCTTCAATCAATCACCCAACTCGTGATTCACACTCAATTCCACACGATTTTAACTCCAAGTTTGCTCTGATTCACACCCAGAACGAGCAAGAACACATACCAAGCTAAACCGTTCGATATTTCTTTCCAAAACCGAACCGCCGACAAGGGTGTCGAGCGACACTTACTAGGGTATCGATCGACACCTGAACCAAAATTCCAGAATTTGGTTTAGAATGCTAGAGATAGGAAATTGAGTTAGCTTTCCAATGAAATTGGTTTTAGCTCATTCCGATAATTATTGCGAGATTTATCGACGATTTACTCGACACATATCAAATCTGTCGGAAATTTGGTTTACGGATGTTACAATTCTCCCCCACTAACACTGGATTCGTTCTTGAATCCTGTCGCACTGGTCTCTATGACCAAACTACACGACATCCGCCGTCTATCTCAGACCATACTCTGGATCCAACTTGATCCTCCACACGTGAGACCATCACTCGGATCTCACTAACCATTTACCATAGGCCAATTCTTGACCTAACCCGGTTAACACCACTCGAGATTACCACTCGCAACTCACAAACCGTCTGTCATAGACCCACTCCTGACCTAACCCGGTCAACACTACCCGAGATCATCACTCTTGATCTTCGAGGTTTACACTAGTCTTGAGCTTACTCACGCTTCAGACATTAATTACCTCTTAACACATCTCCACAACTTCCTCGCTCTTAGGAACACTTCCTTGGAGCTAACTACCAACGAAAAAATTCTCATCCCCTCGAGAGAAACCTTTATCTCTTAATACTTATTCGGGGAAAAACTCATCCCAAAAAGAAAACGGGAAATTATCACACCATTGGAAAATCTCAATCCCCTAATAAACACTCGGGGAAACACCTCGTCACTCTGGAGAAATCCCCATCTCCTAATAAACATTTGGGAACCATTCTCATTTCCTATAAACCATCTGAGATACTCATCTCTCTGGAACTCAAATCCCTTACTACTTATTCGGAAAACTCACATCCCAAATAAGTGTACAGGAGAACTCACATCTCCTATGACTCTCTCAAATGTATAATCGTTACATCCCAATGAATCAAACACATCCACCGCACCCAGCCAACTCTGAAATCGGAACCACAAAGATAGAAGTAAACTCAAGCTGCGACCTTCCTGTCGAACCATCTGCTTAAATTCAACTTCATCTACGCCTCAAGCTCCAAACTAAAGTCTTCTTTCTCGCAATAACACAAACCACAAAAATTATCACTGGAGGAACTTCCTCCGATGCAACACCTTAATTCTCCTCTAGAGAATCCTCAAAAGTCTCACCACCACGGACAAATCTGGTTGAAGTTCCACTGGAAACTTAGCCACTAACCTCTCTGAAGTGTACATGCACTTCCTAAATCTCGACACACGAACCGCCTTACAGAGGCAACTCTAACTAGCATTCCACTGTCCAACTCTTTCCATTACCGGGAACGGAACCATAAACTTCATACTCAGCTGAGCCTCCTAACTCAAATTGGTAAAACCTCGCATCATGACCATCTAAAGATACATGCTATATCCGACCGCGAAGTCCAACATCTTTCTCTCCACACCGACACAAAACTTTTTGCCGATTCTGAGTTTTTCCTCACATTCAGTTTTTAAAACACGGATCTTCCCCGTCGTCTCCTGAACAAAACTCGCTCCAAACACACACATCTCCCCCACTTGGGTTTGACGTGTCCTACACGGACTCCCATATAAACCTCATACGAAGTCTACAATAAAAACTAGAAATGAAGTCTACAAAGAAGACTGGAAATGAAGTCTAGATTTTAACCATCGAATATCATAACACATTACCAGACTCATCTTTCACCGGTGATACCAGAACACCAGACACATGCCAGTGAGCTGGCTGCCACTTCCAGCTGTCATTGTACAGAGCATGGAGAATATTGGTGATTAGTGGATCATCGATGTCATCGTCCCATCTTGGGAACATTTCACTCATATCCTTTCTTACGAAATGCACAACATTGGTCTAAAACAAAACATGGTTAGTTTAAACAGTTAAGTAGACATATAAACATATAATACTTAACAAGGTGAGAATAACGATTATACCTGCTTCACCATATTCCATTTATAAAATTTTGCGAGATGTGGTAGATCCTTTGAACATCAGCATAAGTGGCTTTGGGTTTAGAGGATCTTTTATCGGCCGACCATACTCAGATGCAAAATCAGGCAAACATAGTACACCCACAATTGGAGAACTTGAATAAACCCTTCAATATAGTAAGACTGCTTACAGAGCTCTGCCTTCTTAACGCCCTCCATGAGATTCTTGAAAGCTAGTCTTCGATGGGGATAGCGTAGAAAAGCATCTTGATCCATCACAAACCTAGCCATCTGAAGGGAGATTTTTGTTGAACCTCTTTTGGCTTCAACATATGCATCATAGATGGCAAGATAACCAAGCCTCATACGGTCCTCTCGAGACCATTCGCCACAAACATTAAGAACGACTACTAAATCATCAAGAGAAGGAGCCTGATCAACACTCAGTCCAAGGAGGTTCCAGAAAGCGTCCATGTCTTCCATAATCTCTACATCAGGTTGCCCAAGATCTTCAACATACTCACAGTTCAAACATGTAATATGTTCAAACTCATGGAGAGAAAACCTTATCGGGTTAACACCAATGAGATTCCATATCTCATGGTCCTTCTCGCATTTGAGCTATAAAGTTAGTATATGATGGACCAGCCTAGATGCCCACCCAAACTTCATTTCATGTAATCTCAGGAACAATCCCAAGGACGACATTCTGATCTCCTCAATTTCATCAGCAACGAAAACGCCAAGAGTTGTCATAGAAGTCATGACTTTCGTATACCCGCTATAGTAGCCAATGCTTTTATCAGGTTTGGGCTCAAGACCTCTGGTATAAAAATGTTGTGGGAATTCTGGTGTACCCATTCTAACCTCTCTGTAGATCAAATACAACAATTACACAAACAGTAATGTAAATTACAAGTTAGAATAAGTAGTTTGCAAAAGATGTCTATATTTGAAACAAGTTTCAGATAGTCAAATAGTTAAGAGATCCAATCATCAGGTAGAATAATAATCAAACACAGATTAAAATTATTATACACAAAAGGAAAATAACGCATATCTGAAAAATAATTTAAACGAGAAGATCTGAAAATAAATGAAACGACAAGATCTGAAAAATAAATAAATGACATGGAAAATCTAGATTTGAAATTATTTTGCCCCAACGAGACCAGATCTCGAATCCAAAAAACATAAGACAGTGATAAAGAGAATTAATTACCTTCGAATTGGAAACTGTGGAATGGCACTAACAACGATGGCGACGGTGGAAGTCTACTCTGGAAGTTTACTTCGGGTGTTCTGGTTTAAATCATCCACGAAGAGGCTAGGGTTTTTAGGATTTTTTACCAACTAAACAAGATTTTTTATCCTTTAGTTCATATAGGTAGGGTAAAATAAGTGGTTAAGTAGACTGTTAGATTAAAAAAGAACATTGAAGTGGTTATTTGTGCGGTTAAACCGGCGTAAATCAGTTTACATTTTGACGGTTCGACAGTAGTAAACACTAAACGGTTAGCGTTACCTCGAGTACACTTCATTTGTAGACTTCATTTGTAGACTTCACTTAACATCTACAACTGAAGTCTACAACCCCATACGCTAATTTCTTAATATATTTTAAAATTTGTAATACCACTGTATGTCATTACATAGGTCTCTTGTATAGGTCTACTATTGAAGTCTACTATCTGAGTTGATGTGTCACTATTACCTGACCGCTTTTTCTTAAACGTTTCAAAAGTTATTAATTAGTAGTTTGACTAAGAAGTCACGTCTCTTCATTTGTTTTTGAAAAAGGGTCACGTTTCTTCGTTTCTACATCTATATATACGTTTTCCGTCTCTCCATCTCTACATCTTCCTTCATCCTCGTCTCTTTGTCTTTTCGTCTCTACATCTCTATATTCGTATACTTCTTCCAAACTGTCCCAACAATGGATCAGAGTAAGCAAAGGAAGCTTCTACTTCACGAGGATATGAAGGAGTTGAAGAAAAACTACCCTATGATGAGGATCATCGACGAACATAAGTATTCATGAATTATTTATTATTTTAAAAAAGACTACCCTAATATGTTCTTCGATGATACAGATTACCATGTGGAGGTTCCTATCGATAGACCATCGGAGACTCCATATGATGGAGGGGTTTTTTGGATTTCATAGAGATGGCCAATGGATTATCTGTATTCGCCGCCACGGGTGAATTTTAAAACAAAAATCTACCACCCCAACGTCAGTGCGACAGGAGCCATTGACCATGACATATTAAAAGCCACGAGTTGGTCTCCTGCGCTCCGTCCGTCCATGATTTTGAAAGAAATTCTCGACCTCATGGCTTCACCAAACTTGGACAATCCTCTATCGGCACACGTAGCCGAGATTTACCAAAGTGACAAGGCCAAGTTCGAGGAAACTACACGAAGTTGGACAGAGGAGTATGCAATGGAGTGAGGCGGTGGAGTAGAAGCGAAGAGAAAAAGATCCAATGTGTTTTTCTTGTTTTTAAAACTATTACCTTGTTTATGTTTTTATTTCTGTTTTTAACTTTTTTTCCTGGACCTTTTTGTTTGTTTTCTTTGGTCAATTGCTTAACCTAAACCTAATAAAGATTTACTTTGTAATGTTGGAGAGATAGAGAGTGTGGTTGCAGTAGTTATTTTCAACAAAATTAGGGTTGGAATTCCAGTAAACATGTTATGTGGCTTGGACAAAATTATCCGGTTTGGTTAAAATTTCTGGTTCATGTAAACTGCAAATGAAGTCTACAATCTGAAACCATATAATCTAAATTGAATCCCTAAACTCTATGCAGACTGTAAATGAAGTCTGCAACTCTAAAGTAGAAATCAATTGAAGTCTACAACTCTAAAGTAGACTTCAATTAAAGTCTACAATCCGAAACCCTAAATTGATTATTTTCAATGGATTATTCAATACTTAAATAAAATCTTATATCAAACATTCAAACATCTAATATATTCACAATTTATCAAATTTATGCAAGCTTTTTGTTTTTAAACGTTTTAATGTAGAAATTATGAACCTTAAATCAAACCCCACATTACAACTTCAATTACTCTAAACATAATACTATATATATGAATACCCAAACATAAACACACTACAAGCATAAACTCATACAACTTATATGCAACCAATTACAAAAACTACTCGCTTCAATAGCTAACTAATTGTGATGGAGTAAAAGCTTTTGGTAGTCATGTATACTTTAGTATAGAACATGTTACTCACTCATTCATTCATTTCCAATGCAATTTGTCTTTTTCTATAATTTCATTCAATTTTTTGAAATTTTATTTTTCATACTTCACAAATGATTATAGTTTAATTATGAACAAGAAAGTTTTACAACATTATTTTTTTCAATTTATAAATTTAAATATCATACTCCCTCCGTTCCAAAATATAAGTTGTTTTCGGTGTTTTTTTGTTTCAAAATAAAAGTTGTTTTGAAAATCCTAGGTACTTTTCAGCTTTATTGAATATTGTGTGACCAATAATATTTTGTAGTCTTTTTTAGATTTGATTAAATTATATTTATTATGTATATGAAATAATATTTTATATAAGAAAAAGTAGTTTCTTAATCTTTGTGCTTTTAGGTAAAACATCTTATATTTTGGAACGGAGGGAGTATATAATTACAATGCAGACTTTATTTGTAGTCTACATAGAGTTAGGGAGTCAAAGCCAATAAATGTTCTGAGTTTAAATTTTGGTCACAACATGTTTTCATGTAAAAGGAGAAAAAGTTTACAACACGTGTAAAAGTTTTGACTTAAGCGGGTGGCCATTAAATGTTCTGAGTTTAAATCGTACTGTTTACACCTTCCAAATCTTTTTTCCCAATGAAGTGTGAACATACATGACATGACACATCAATTCAGAGTTATTTTGGCATTTAATTTCGTTCTTTTACACTTCTTTGTAGACTTCAAATGCAGTCTACGGCTGTTGTAACGCCTCGACCGCCCCTCCATGGGCTCCAAGTCCGCTCTTGGCCAGTGGGCCCACCATGTCCGACGATCGGTGCGCTAGTCCGGGAGGCTTGGAAATCATGTTTACTGACCCTACAAATCACCACGCGATCTTTTCCCGTGTTTTGACCTCACTCACACGGTACTAGAACTGACTTTCTAGTATGTCACCCATCCTAAAACTACTCCAGCTCAAGCACGCTTAATTCTGGAGTTCTCTCAAGACCTGTGACCGAAAAGATAAGTGCACTTTGGTGATATAGGTAGCCAAAACAATTCTTTTAAGCCTCTCCGCATATACCGCATATACCATATATGCCTTGAAACCGAGGTGTCACAATCACCCCCACTAACAGATCGCAACATCCTCATTGCGCATACCAAGATCGTTACCCCCGACAAGCTGAATATTCACATATGTCAGAGTTCGCTCTGACACCACTTGTAACGCCCCGACCTCCCCTCCCATGGGCTCCACGTCCGCTCTCGGCCCGTGGACCCACCATGTCCGACGATCGATGCGTTAGTCCGGGAGGCTTGGAAATCATGTTTACTGACCCTTCAAATCACCACGCGATCTTTTCCCGTGTTTTGACCTAACTCACACGGTACTGGAAATGACTTCCTAGTAGGTCACCCATCCTGAAACTATTCTAGCTCAAGCACACTTAACTCTGGAGTTCTCTCAAAACCTGTGACCGAAAAGATAAGTGCACTTTTTTGATATAGGTAGCCAAATCAATTTTTTTAAGCCTCTCCGCATATACCGCATATACCATATATGCCTTGAAACTGGGGTGTCACAATCACTCCCACTAACAGATCGTAACGTCCTCGTTGTGCATACCAAAATTGTTACCCCCGACAAGCTGACTATTCATAGATGTCAGGGTTCGTTCTGATACCACTTGTAATGCCCCGACCGCCCCTCCCATGGGCTCCACGTCCGCTCTAGGCCCATGGGCCCACCATGTCCGACGATCGGTGTGTTAGTCCGGAGGCTTGGAAATCATGTTTACTGACCTTGCAAATCACTACGCGATCTTTTCCCGTGTTCTGACCTAACTCACACGGTACTGGAAATGACTTCCCAGTAGGTCACCCATCCTGAAACCACTCCAGCTCAAGCACGCTTAACTCTGGAGTTCTCTCAAGACCTGTGACCAAAAAGATAAGTGCACTTTGGTGATATAGGTAGCCAAATCAATTCTTTTAAGCCTCTCTGCATATACCGCATATGCCGCATATACCATATATGCCTTGAAACCGGGGTGTCACAGCTGTTAACGCATATAACACGTGGCAAATTGTGTTGGATCAGTTAGTCTAAAACGACATTGTTTTGTGATTTGGGGATAAAATTGATCGTTGAAATTAGGGTTCTTATTTTGTTCCTTCTTTGCCCATTTCAAAAAGAGAAGATTTTTTGAAAAATCGGCGACACAACTATGAGTGACCGAGTAAAAGGGATTCCGACTCACTGTAGATATGGTGAACGTGTAAGACTGATGACTTCAAAGACGTTGATGAACCCAGGGAGGCCATTTCATGCTTGTCCAAATGGAGATGAGGTAAAGAATTTTGGTTTGAGAATATGTTTGAATACATTTTCATATTTGATTGAAAATGCTATTGTATGTTGTAGAAAAATCGGTTTCACTTGTTCAAATGGACGGATTAATCTATGCTTGAAGAAATTGAAGAAATGATACCAAAGCCTGGTGATCTTGAAAGAACTTCATTGAGCTTTGAGAAGGGTTTAGCAGTTTCAAAATCAACCATGAAAAAACTAACAATGGAGACAAAGACTTGTGAAGTTTTGAGAAGGAGTTAGAGGGTGTTCAAAAGGAAATTATATATTGCAAGATACAGCTTAAGAGTTTAAAGAACATGGTTGTGTTTGTTGTGGCAATTGTCGTTTTGTACAAGTTTGCTATCTAGATTGCAAGATGCAACTAAAGGTTTGTTGGTTCGTTGTTTGTTATGTAATTGTAGATGTTATTTGAATCGAAAATACATAAAACACTTGAATACATAAAACACTTGAATCCAAAATACATAAAACACTTTAATCCAAAATATATCATATCCGCAGCATAATTCTATTAAAATCCGCAAAATGCATCTTTTAACCCACGTCGGATCCACCTAAAACAGAGACCGAAACCAGAATAGGAACACATATGACAAACCATAAAGAGGATATAGATCAGAGGTTTTGTTCCATATATTACAATCCTAATTTCAATAGTATACATCATTAATGGATAAGAGAAACTAAGAACTTATCCACCAAACAAAAAAGCAACTCATCAGACATATAATAATTAAACACACCATCACAAGGTTACACTGAACCGTCTCCACATCTGACCTAGCACTACAACCACAATCTATTATGGTGTGTCGTTGGTTAAATCTTAAATGATGAATTAAAGATGTCTGATCATCAACCACCAGCCTCATCTCTTTGAATTCTTCCATAATAACCTTATCCCACCACTTCAATATATGGAAAAAAACATCCTATAGAAAGACATAAGATATAATACAACACAAGATAATATTAAAACGTCAATCACAAACAAAACCAACAAATTTGAATTTAAACGGCAATAAGACAAACCGTACAGCATGGTTTTCACATCCATAGAATCTCCAACCCGGATTATCTATTGAAGTTGAGGATTTTAGAACTGCCACCGAACCACACTTACACATCATGGGAAATCTAGAAATTCGTGCTGCTCTACGCCGAGCAGTTGAACTCACACTCTTTGCGGAACTACTAGACGGTTGTGTGTAGCTATATTGCCCCATACCTGATTATGTAATACATTAAAACCTAAGTATCATATAATAAAAAAACACAAACACAATAAATAGTATACGTCTAGTGAAGTCTGCAAGTCAAGTCTACGTTGCAGACTTCTTTTTACAATTTCAGCATCACACTATCAAGAATAACGAAACAAAAACAAAACACAAAATCTTATTTGTGGCGGAAGGAAGTGTGACTCAAATCTGCCACAATGAATGCACCTAAGATCTGAAAAAATATATCAACAGATCTGAAATAGATGTAATGGGTCAACTCTGAAATAGATGTAAATAGACATATGTAAAACAAATTCGAAAATAAAAATGAAAAAATTACCAGTAAGATCTGAAACCTTACAAGTACGGAGAAATATATGGAAGGAAGTGTGACTCAGATCTGCAACAATGAATGCACATAAGATCTTAAAAAAATATGTCAACAAATAAATGAGTCAGATCTGAAATAGATGTAATGGGCCAGGTCTGAAATAGATATAAATAGACAGATGTAAAACAAATTTGAAGATAAAAATGAAAAAAATGCCAGTCATATCTGAAACTTTACCAGTTTAGAGAAAATAAATATGTTAACGACGGTGTGCCAAATCTGCATATACCATAAATAAAAAGGAGAACATATGAAGACGAAAAGACAAAGAATGAAAGAACGATAAGAGATAAGGGATAAGAGATAAGAAGAGTTACGTGACTTACAACTACAGAAACTAGGTGAAGGAGATAGGCGGCGGTGGTTAACAACGACAAATGACGAAGATCTTCGACGAGAAAGGAACAAAAAATTGTCGTTGGAGAGAGAGAGTGTGGTTGCAGTTATTTTTAACAAAATTAGGGTTAGATTCCAATTAACTTGTTATATATAGAAGGCTAAATTATCTAGTTAGGTTAAAATTTCCAATAAATATAGACTGCATATGAAGTCTACAATCCGAAACCCTATACTCTAAAACAAAACCCTAAACTCTATGTAGACTGCATATGAAGTTTACATATTAAAGTAGACTTCATTTGCAGTCTACATATTCAAGTAGACAGCAAATGAAGTCTACAATCCGAAATCCTAAATTGATTATTTCAAATGGTTTACTTAAGTCCTTAAATAAAAACTTGTATTAAACATTCAAACATGTAATATATATTCAAAATATAACACTTTTATGCAAGTTTTACATTTTAAATGTAGAAATTATAAAGCATAAATCAAAACCCTACTTTACAACTTCTATTATGTTGTTTACTCTAAACTTTAAACTATATATATGAATCCCAAAACGTAAACCAATTACAATCATAACCTCATATAACTTATATGTATGAAGTTACAATAACTACCAACCACATCAATAGCTAACAAAATTTTGATGGAGTAGAATATATGGTATCTATGTATACTTTAATGTAGAATATGTAACTCACTCATTCATTCATTTTCAATTCTATTTGTATTT
This sequence comes from Draba incana, assembly GCA_963576765.1. Classification (NCBI taxonomy): domain Eukaryota; kingdom Viridiplantae; phylum Streptophyta; class Magnoliopsida; order Brassicales; family Brassicaceae; genus Draba; species Draba incana. The sequence continues at coordinate 25,753,071 of OY755206.1, forward strand.
TTGTTGTAATTTGTTTCAATTTTGTGAAATTTTATTTTTCATACTTCACAATTTATTATAGTTTAATTTTGAACAAGAAAGTTTTACAAAAATATTTTTTTTCCAATTTATAAATTTAAATATAAGATTTAATTACGATGTAGACTGCTTTTTCAGTCTAAAAGTAGACGTCATTTAGATGTCTACTGAGTACACTTCTCGTGTAGACGTCAAAAGGCCTAAAAGGTCAATATGCATTCATTTTTTTTGTTTGCTCATTAAGGATGTATTTGTAATTTCACTACCCCTTTGGGTTACTTCTCACAAACATGAGATGAGGGTGTTACTTTTGCATTTCAAATGACGTTTTAGGTCATTATTAGCAAATTCCTCTTATTAAGACGCTATGTAGAAGTCATGTATAAATCAACCATAACAGAATCACAATAAACATTATATTGAAGTAGAGCTGTCAGAGTGGGTCAAAACCCACGGGTCAGACCCAACCCATCCCACCATGGGATGGGTATGGGTTCAATAATGTAAACCCAAAAAAATGGGTCTCATGGGTTGGCCCATGACGGGTAACAGGTTTCGCGGGTAAAAGCCCATAAAAAACCACGGGTTAATGGGTTACCCACCAATTTATATATACATTATATATTTATATATAGTTTTAAGTTTATATATATTATTATATAAGCTAATGTATATCTAAAATATACATTATGGACTTCTATCATAAAATATATCTTATTATATAAGCCATATGTTTTTTCAAATTATGGACTTCTATCATTTTTAGTATTATTTCTTATTTCAGTTTTTCATTTTGTTTTTTGATTTTCAGTTATACATTATGAATTTATAATGTCAAATTTTTATTTTTCTATGTTTCTTTGAATTTATTGGAATTTGTTGGTGTTTTTTCTTTAAACAAATCAATTTTTTTTATTTTACAGTAAATATTAAAACTCATGGGCCGCCCAAAAAACCCATGGTATTTAGTGGGTTGGGTTTGGGTCTATAGGTATTGACCCGCGAGTTTCATGGGCCGGCCCACCGTGGGCAAAAAAAAAATGAACCCATGGCGGGTTCGGTCAAATGGGTTGGGTTGGCCCATCTGACAGCTCTATATTGAAGTACTATTAGTACCTGTTTATTTTCAAGAGATGTTTAAGCAATTTACTCATTTACACTTATTTAAACTCATAAATTTGTCTAGCTAGTGTTTTTCATTTACATTTACGGTTAGAGTCTTAGACAATCAACTTTTCATATCAAACTCACATATGTTGTCTTCTTCATTAACAACAAGAAGAATCTTTGGGGAAAAAATCCTATTCATGTCGAGGATTTGCCTGAATGTGTAATATTAGATTAAAAGCGTCATTAGGCACTAAAGAAATAATAATAGCAGCCTCAATGCCTACCAAGTCATTTGATGAACTTTGGTTATACAAACAACCATGACAAGAAGCACGTAACCATAAGAGCAAGCAATATGTCTAAGCATCGCATATGTACCCTTGAGACATAACAAGACTCATTGTCTGGCTTTGGCAAGCAGAGACGCATGGAGAATAAATGAAATCCTATGATACGATCTCAAATTGAGAATGCAGAAAATAATAAATTTGCAACGGTTCGTTGGACTAAAGAAAACAAGATAAATTATCCTCTTTCATAAAACAGATAATAAACTTTCAAAATAATAAACAGGGCCTACGGGATTGATAGGTTTGTAGAGTAACTCAACAGACTTAGTATCGAGATCATAAATCATCACTGGTTCAGTGTACTCACGACCGTGAAGCAATAACTTATTCTTCTCCAGAATTGCTACTGGAGGCAGCACGAAGTCGGGTTTCTTTCCAAACTCAAACCAAGAAAGAGTTTTGGTGAGATTTATCGAACACATTTCTTTCCATGTGCCTGAAGAAGAATCGAACCACCAAATGACCTGGTTAGGCCAGTTGCTCTGGGATATGCACAAGCGGTCATCCAGGATGCACACGATGACGTCACGATGGTCAGGTGTATGGGGAAAGGGAGCTTTAGAGTGGACTTGAAAAGTTTCGGCGTGCAGATCAATAGATAATACCTTGGTTTCTTCACCCTCGGTCAACCAGTAAAGGGAGCCATCAAAGTGCACGGGTTCTTGGGACTTAAGAATCCGATAAGGAGAAGCAGGGAGAAGGTACCTCCATGCATTGGTGCTAAAATCAAAAATTTCACAAGTAGTAGCGTTCTCTAGGCCAAATTCAGATGAATTATATAATAAAACTGGCATGTATGTGCCCCTGAATTTGTCTTTACCGAATCCAAGATAAGGAATTCGGAATGCGAAATTTCATTTAGCAAGGAAGCCGCCGATGACCTGTTGAATGGTGGAAAGAGGAAAAATTCGATGCCATCCAGTGGCGGGATTCACCACGGCATTGGGCGGTGCGAAGGTATTGTAGATGCACACAAGACCGTCACAACTACTTCGGCAGATTGTGGAGCCTGTAGTAGGGTTCCTAGCCATAGAAACTATTGATGAACCAAACACAAAAGTTGGATCATCACCCTCAACAGCAAAACGATAAAAAACCGGCACAAAAAGGACATCTGGACCTCGAGATAGCCTACGACGGATCAACTGTCTTTGTTCGAAACGCGAGGACTCGATTGTGGATTTCCAGTTCTTGGATACACACTTGAATCGCAGCATAGACTTCACAGGAAGTCTCTCGAGGATGAGCTCTACCACATCGTGAGGTAGCGATGATTCTGATGATTCCATATCCACTGTATCTCGTCTCAACATTGTATCGGGACGATCTGAGTGAGGCTTCACACGTATATATACACGCACATACGAGCATCCAAGTCCAGCTACAAAATGGAAAAAAGAAAACTTAGGTCAACAAGGAAAAGGAAATCACAAAAATTTCCATTCTTCATCGAACAAAATTATTCCTATTTCATCTTCATCAAATCAATCACAATAACTATCAAATCCTTTTTATTTCGGGTTTACTAATGTATTCATATTCTATGTTACAAACAGATTTATTACCTCAGGCAGATCCTCTCTCTTCCGGGTTTACTAATCCTCAGAGATCCGATTTATATGACGAAACGACCATAAGTTTATCCTCTATGACCGTTGAAGAAGACGATAGGTTTCTTCTTACAGGCGGAGGAGAGAGCATAGATCTCATCGGAAACTCAGACCAAACTGACCTCTTGCATCCCTACGACTTCCCCATTTCTTCCTCTTTTGGGCTTTGTTTTTTTTTTTTTGGGCTTCCAGTTACAATCCATTTTTACTATTTTTATTAAAACTGAAAACTACTTCTTATCTTTTAAAATCTCAGTTATGAATTTAGAGCAGTCAAACGGGTCAAACTATGGGTGGGCGTTCGGATAACCTTTCGAGTTCGGTTCGGTTAATTCGGTTATCGGGTTTTCGGTTTTAGAAATATAATACCCATTCGGGTATTTTTAAATTTCGGATCAGTTTCGGTTCTGTTAGTGTCGGTTATTGTAGGTTTCGGTTATCCGAAATATTTATACTTACGTAATTTTTAGTCTAATTTGGTTTGATCAATTTATTTTTAACTCAAGTTTTCCAAAAAACATATAACAAAAATAAAAATTCTAAATAATCTATCTAATTAAATTATGGTCAATTGCAAATATGTCACTGTTCACAAAAATTTAATCAAATATGCCACTGTTCACAAAATAATTACGAGCGTGCCACTGTTCACTTACTTAATGAAAAAAGAAAAATTCACTTTCTCTCTCATCTCTCTCACACCCATATCCAAAAAAAATTTTTCTCACAAAATTCTCTTCTTTGAAATTGCAAATCGGATTTGGGTTATGGATCTAAGATTTTTGATTCTCTTTCGTCCATGTAAATCTCTGTAAATTTCTTCAATTGATTTTGATTTCCTGAATTGAAGAAGAAGCTTAATCCATGAATTTTGTTTTTTAAAATTCGATTTTGATTACAAATTTGAGTTTTCGATTGGATTTTGGTTACGAATCTAAGCATTTTATTCGATTTGGGTTACAAATTTGAGCTTTTGATTCGATTTTTATTCAGATCTAGGTTTTGATTGTTTTTTTGTCATATCTGGGTTTTGATTACTTTTTTAGTCAAATCTGGGTTTTGGTTATTTTTAGGGTTTTCCCGTTTTTATAAAGTTTTTAAACAGTTTTATAAGACTTTTTTACATATCATTAAAAACTAAATAGTTTGATAATTTATAAGGTTTTTAAAAGGTTTATAAGGTTTTTATAAGATTTGTAAAGTTTTTAAAAGGTTTATAAGATTGTTTAAAAACCTTATAAAACAGTTTAAAAACCTTATAAAACTTTACAAAAACCTGATAAACAGTTTTACACGGTTTTTAAATAGTTTTATAAAGCTTTTTAAGAGTTTTACTAAACCTTTTAAAAACTTTACAATTTTTTTTAACAGTTTTATAAGATTTTTTTACAGTTTTATAAAGTAAAGGCAAAACCCTACCCCCAACACCCCCCCCCCCCCCCAAATCTATACTCTAAATGCATAATAGTTAACCCAAACTCGAAAATTTACAGTCGTTTGTGTTTGAATTTGCTTTGAGATCTTCTTCTTATTCTTCTTCTTCCTAAATCTGCTCGAATCTTAGCGGAAATTTTCTCAAATCTTCTCGTTTTCTCAAATCTTCTTAGCAGAAATCGAGACAGAGATCGGAGATAGTGAAACTAGAGATGACGAGAATCAAATTCAGTGATAGAAAAAACGAAATTTGGATGAGAAAATTTTTTTGGATCTGCGAGATGAGCGTGAGAGAGATGAGAGAGAAAAATAGATTTGTTTTTTTTTCATTTAAGTGAACAGTGGCACGCTTGGCACGCTGGTAATAATTTTAAAAACAGTGGCATAATTGAAAAGTGGCATGCCAATAGTGGCATAACTCAAATTTTCTCATTAAATTAATTATTTTAATCAAATATACATACAAATCCCGAATCAACCGAAAAAACTATAAAAAAAAACTAAAAAATTGCATAAATTATGTGAACATTATATCTCAATATATATATAGTTAATTTTATGTTTGTATAATTCGGATATCCGTTCGGTTTCGGTTCTGTTCGGATTCGGTTTCGGTTTTTCGGTTTTAAGAAAATGAAGCCCATTCGGATATTTTATAAATCGGATTCGATTCGGTTCGGATAATTTCAGGTCTGATTCGGTATGGTTTTTCGGTTTCAGATATTTTGTCTAACCCTAGGTCTTGAATTTTTTCCTCTTTTTTAAAAGCAAGCTAGTATTAATTTGTTTGAAGTAAGTTGACCATTGTATCCCTTTTGCTGACAAAACATTAGTCAAACAAGTCGTTTTGCTTTGGTCTTCGGAAACATTTCCTTCAAACAAATGGTCAAACTTTTTCTTTGCATGTAAATTAATTGGAATTATCTTGCCTAACAAGTGACCTTGTTGGAATTGCTTAAATACATGCATATGCACTTCACTTACAACAAATCACAATAAAAATATTACATCAAATAACTCAATCAAAAAACCCAAATTTCTCCTTCTTTTTTTGGTTTCCTTCATTTATCGATCCTAGAGAAGATCCTGTTCAAATTGGATTCCAAGTCTCTTGTAATGATGCAATGCGCTGGTATTGACGTCTGGGGACGGCATTTTGGTCTCGGCTTCTGTCCCGGGTATAACCTCTATATTAAAAATAACAATGATTAATGGAAAAACGGTCATTTAAATACCGAACTTTCCGGATTACGCCACTTTAAGTACAAATTTTGGGTTGAGTCGATTAAAATACAAACTTGAGTTGACTGAGAAACATTAGGTATGAAATTAGTCAACTGTAACTGCTGTGTTAGAGCCGTTGAACGGCGTTTACTGTTTCCGTTAAGACAAAACGACGTCGTTTTGTAAACAGAAAAAACACTAAAAAAAATCCAAATCAATTGTCCAACCCCTAATTTCTCTCCCAATTTCTTTTTCTTCTTCTTCGATTTCTCTCATTTATCTCTCAAAATCACTTCGATTCGGTTGAAGTTATATTCAAAATGTGGGAAAGTTGCCAAATTGAGAAGAAAGAAGCTTTTCCAGAGAAGAAATCAGAACTAGATTCACAAGAAGAAGAAGAAGATTCAAGCAAAATCGACGATAGCGACAAAACCTCAACAGAAAACATTGATGAAATCGAAAACAATGAAGACCAGCTTGCGTTGGAGAAGAAGATCAAGAAGAAGAAAACTTTACTTGGTAAAGTTGGGAATTTCCTCAAGAAGAAAACCGTAAACCTGAAATAACAAACTACTTGAGGTAAGAAGTTCATAAAGTCTATATATATATATATTTGTATACCCTTTTGATTCCATCAGTGTTCTTTACATATATCTTTGTTGGTTCTTGATTCTTTTCTTCTTTTCGATTTTAACAACAATGGTTTTCGATCTTATTTAATGTAAAGGCTTGTGTTCTTCTTTTATTCCGCGTTTATATAACCCCAACAACACAAACCGCGGTTTAAAACCACTTAACCTCCATGAACACGAATTAGCTCTTTGACTAGTAATTTGGATGAATCAAACGATCCCAAAACTCCAAGAACACACCCGAAAACAACAAACCCGATATTCGCAGCTCTTGTGAGTTTCGACATCCCATCCCAAGTCCCAACATATCTTCAGGTAGAAAGCAGACGGTAATGTAACAACGAGCGTGACACTAACCAACGAGCCAGTGAGGCTCAAAACATAACCGAAGTAAGAGACGGTTAAAGCCAATGCGAGAATGACTATTAACAAAGTGGAGCCAACAAGACCACGAGCCACGAGCTTGGTGCGATCGGTCATGGTCGAAGGAAGGTTGCGTTCGAGCTGGATGGCTAAAGGAGCAAACTCTAAGGCGTATTTGGTCATTGGGGTTAGAACTGTGGCCCAAAGAGCGATCTTGGTTACTATTGAATGTTTTGGAAGACTGAGGGTCAAAGAGAAATTGAAGTGATTTTTAGAGATAGATGAGAGAAATCGAAGAAGAAGAACAAATTGGGAGAGAAATTAGGGATTTGAGAATTGATTTGGGGTTTTTTTAGTGTTTTTCTGTTTACAAAACGAGAGAAATTAGGAATCTGAATTGATTTGCGGTTTTTTAGTGTTTTTCTGTTTACAACACGACGTCATTTAGTAAACGTCGTTTAACGGCTCTAACACATCATTACGGTCAAGGTTCGAAATTTTGCTAGGCACGAGTCTGGCGGTTGAGTTGGACCTAGCGCCGTATCAATTATTCGGAGATTACTCGAGGATTAATTGGAAATTTATTTTAAGGCTTTTTATACAGTTTAATGAATATATAGATTTTTATATTGTATGATTACAAAGAAAAGGTGTTAGTGTAGTGGTTATGACGCTGATATGTTGGCATTTGACTCGGATTCAATACCCATCAATGATGTTTTTTAAGTTTTTTGTTTGATGAAGGGTAAAAATGCCTTTTTGCCGTCGTTATATTTTCATTAGTTGCTTTCGTTTTTCATCATAAATTTGTCTAAATTTGATAGATCTAGTAAAATATAGAAGAATTATCCAGTTAAACGAACAAAATATGGAGTTTTTGAGAAGTGTGAATTTGTGATATAGCACAAAAAAATTTATAATTTGAAAACTAACAAATTGGGTAGAGAGAGATAGAGAGAGAAAAAGGTAAAAAATAGTTAGTTTTTAGATTATAGTTTTTTTGTGTGTTATTTTAGCTAATTTCCCTTTTGAGAATATCCGAGTTTTTAACCGGATATGTGGAAATCGCGGCGGCAAGGTGCCGCCGAGCGCTGAACCTCCACCTCCGCGGCCGCCGAGCCCGCGTTTTCGAACATGGGTTACGGTTGACTAATTTTATACCTAATGTTGCTCAGTCAACTCAAGTCTGTACTTTAATCGACTTAACCCAAAGTTTGTACTTAAAGTGCTGCAATCCGGAAAATTAAGTATTTAAATGACTGTTTTCCCAATGATTAATAAGAATACCTCTCTTATAATCTTAAGGAAAATCACTCAAAACCTTAAGTTCTTAATCTCATAAGTTGTGCCACATCTTATCACATCCTTATATAGGGAAACACAACTCCGAAACCCTATTCTATATATAAAAGGAAAACTCACATCAATTTAGATTCACCTAAATATACTTAAACTTATTCTCTAAGTTATTTCAAGCTTACAACAACATTCTCCCCCTAAGCTTGAATTCTTCCTCCTTCACATCTTCAACTCCAATAAGACTTCTCATTTCCTTGAACATAATTCTCCCAAGAGCTTTTGCCAAAATCTCGGCCTTTTGCTCGTTTCCCGGAACATGTTCAACCTCCACTTGACCACTCGCAACACATTCTCGAATAAAGTGATACCTTCTATGTATATGTTTGCTACGACCATGAAAAACCCGATTCTTAGTGAATGCGATTGCCGATTTGTTATCAACTCGAATTGTCACCCTCTCACACTCTCTTCCGATGACTTCAGCAAAGAGTTCTTGAAGCCAAATTGCTTGCTTTGCTGCTTCAGTGGCCGCCATAAACTCTACTTCACACGATGATAGTGCTACGGTTTCTTGTTTCAGTGAGCACCAAGTGATAGGACATTCATTAAAATAGAACACATGACCGGTTGTGCTCTTTCCATCATCCTCATCAACATTGTGACTACTATCACTATAGCCTACCAATCCTGCACCATTTGATATTTTAAACATAAGACCGTGAGATAACGTTCCTCGTAGATACCTTAACACTTGTTTTAACGCTGCTCCGTGAGACTCCTTTGGCTCCTGCATATACCGGCTGAGTATATGATATAGGAACCCAAGGTGGATTGGATCCTAACAAGAAGGATGATGATGAATCTATAGCTGGACTGAGATCACTCTCTATAGAATCAAACAGAAAACAAGGATAGAACGAATTGAGATCAGATGGAGACTCTTCAGCTGGAGTAAGGTCTCTCTTAGAAGAATCGAAATGATGGAAAGATGGATGGATCGAGAGACGCCACACAGATCTGCGAAGGGATCTATGATAAGTCTAGAACATTCAATCTTAAGGGATTCTCACACAATAAGAAAGAGAGGTGGCTACTTCTATCTCAGAAGAAAACACTCGTTTTATTTCATAACCAAAAGTTGTCTCTTACATGCTGAGAAGGGACTTTATATATAGTCCAACAGAAGGTGACCTTCTATGGTCAAAATTATTACATAATAAAAGGACTAAACTTGCAAAACTAAGATGATAAGCTCAAATTATCCCTAGGGCTAGACTCTCTCAAATTAAAAGGTCAATTGCAGTACTTAGGGTTATCGATTCCACAGGGAGTCAAGGAAAACACAATAGATTATAACGTTCAGATTATGTAGACTTTAAATGCAGTCTACTTTACCATTTTTACAAATAATAGTCAAATGCAAATCTAGCTCTAATTTGACTTGTAGACTTAGTCTATATTTACGAAGCAGATCTGAAATTTTCGAAAATAAAAAATCGTTACTTTTTCACTCGTTAGACTTCGTCTTTATGTTCTTAAACCATCGAAACTTTCATTTTCACCGAAAAAAACAACCCCAACCGTTTTATATAGAAGAATTTCGAGAAAACATGAAGTTATGAGTGAAAATTTTAAAGAACAAAAATTAGAGAGTTTGGATGAAATTGGAGAGAAAATTGAAGATTTCTAAGTTATGAGCTCACTTGTTATGCACTTACGTAACAAAAATCAGTTGGTGTAGCATTTAGAGCTTCAATATGGTTGTTCATGGTGGTTGACAAAATTGATGATGATGGCAGTCTCATAAATAAGATATGTATTTTTGGTGTTTTGGTATTTGACCCTTGTGTCTGATTTTAAAAATTAGAAAAATATAAAACGTAATGGCAGTTTCGTGAATATAAGAAGAAGAGAAGGAGAGAGTTGTGATGAATGGTCAAAAGTAGAGAGAGAGAGAGAGAGAGAGAGAGAGAGAGAGAGAGAGAGAGAGAGAGAGAGAGAGAGAGAGAGAGAGAGAGAGAGAGAGAGAGAGAGAGAGAGAGAAGTGGGTTAGTATTGCATTTGACCAAAAGAAGTGGGCTAGTTGTGAAACTATCTCTTTTAAAAATGATAAACACTATGATATTTTAAGCGCCAAAAATAATGTGTCCACGCTTATCCTAGGTTAATCGCAAAATAAAATTTCATTACCCGCCCAAGTAAAGAAAAAAATTATACTTTGCTTTTAAAAAAATTTCAAAGTTGATTTTAGAAAGAAAAAAAGATAGAGTACTTTACTTTGGTCGGCAAAAGTTACGGTCACAAAAATCTCCTTGTGTTATGCCTCCCTCTATTTTTTCGGTCTCTCGATCCCTCTACCTCTCACATCGATTCTTAGCCAGAAAATAAATTGGCAAAAAGTTGATTCCATCATTTCTATCACTCTCTGCATCATCAGTCACAACAAAGGACGTTTGGGTAGTGATGGTACCGGATTTAGCACCCTCTACTTAGACCCTACTTGAGATAGAATTGACCCAAGTAAATGAAAAGAGAAGAGGATAATGGGCCCTGGATATGGAGCCCAATATCGTGGAAAGAAGCCTGGCTCGAAGATATCAAGCCGACCTAGATTAACTTGGAGAAGAAGCTAACAATATACTCCAATATTAACTAAATATTCGAGTATAAAGATATTATCCATATATTTCTATGGTTTAGTGGAACAACTTTGAAATAGTATAAATATGTAACTCTTTCGACCCGAAAAAGGATCCACAACTCTCTTGAGTAATAATACTTCTTTGAAACCCTAATTCGATTCTTAAGCTTTTCTCGCTATTTTTCCCTCAAATCTAAACCCCCTACTTGTTTGTAAGGCATTGAGGTCGTTAGCACGAACTCAGTACTTTCAACTGACACCCACCGTGGGGCCTTTTGATTTGTTGGGTGCATATAATCTAAAGAAAAACTCTCGATACATAACAGGACCATGGCCATCTACATGATCATGGGAGGAATGTTCAGCGAGGAGGACAGAGTGGAGTCGATCCAACAACAAATCCCTCAACCCCTGATCGGATTCACCAATCAGACGACCACAACCATCGGGAACATCAAACTCCCAGTTCAAGTCTCTAACATCAACCGAATTTGACGTGATCGATACCGCCTCGGTATACAACATCATCCTAGGAACACCATGGCTCTACGCCATGAAAGCCGTGGTATCTTCCTATCATCAATGCCTGAAAATACCAACCAACGAGGGAACTTACACGAATCAAGAAACTGCTTCATGCTCGAAAGAAAACAAAGAAGCGAGGCGGCATTAGCTCTCCAATGGAAGATAGAAGAACGCAATCAGGAAGAACTATCCAGCAGGTAGTCCTCGACCTGGAGAAACCAGAAAGGTGCGTTGGGATCGGTACCGACCTCGATGATTCAACCCGAGACCGACTAGTGAAACTCCTACGAAGGAACGTCTCGACTTTCGCTTGGTTGGTTGAAGACATGAAAGGGATCGACCCAAAAATAATCTGCCATGAACTCAATGTTGACCCATCTCGTAGGCCAATTAAAAAGGAGATAAGGAAACTAAGTCTGAATCGGTCTAGGGCGGTCAACGACAAAGTCAAGAGACTGCTTGGAGTTAGATTAATCACCGAGGTAAATTACCCGGAATGGCTTGCTAACCCTGTAGTAGTCAAGAAAAACAACTGAAAATGGAGGGTGTGCGTGGACTTCACTGATATAAAAAAGCATGCCCGAAAGACAGTTTTCTGTTACCTCATATCGACCGACTGGTCGAAGCAACTGCTGGGAACGGACTATTATCCTTCATGGACGGTTTCTTCGATTACAATCAAATCATGATGCATCCTGACGACCAAGAGAAAACAACCTTCATCACTGACAGGGGAATTTACTGTTATAAAGTTATGCCAATCAAACTTAAGAATACATGCGCAACCTACCAGCGATTAGTTAACTGGATGTTCGCCGATCAGCTCGGTAAGTCTATGGAGGTTTACATCGATGACATGCTGGAAAAATCAGCAAAACGTTGAAGTTCATATATGACACCTCAGCAAATGTTTCGATACGCTCAACCTATATGAAATGAAACTAAACCTTGCAAAGTGCACGTTTGCGGTAACTTGGGGAGAATTCCTCGGATATCTGGTGACATAGCGCGGTATTAAAGCCAACCAAAAACAGATTTCCGCGTACTAAATCTACCCTCGCCATGTACTTGGAAGGAGGTGCAGAATCTAACTGGTCGAATTGCCGTACTCAACCGCTTCATATCAAGGTCGACAGATCAGAGTTTGCCCTTCTACTAGATAATAAGGGCCAAGAAATCCTTTGAGTGGAACGAAGAGTGCGAACAAGCTTTCTCTGAACTGAAGAAATATCTAACCACACCACCTGTCCTTGCGAAGCCGGAGGAGGGTGAAATTTTGTACTTATACATAGTGGTGTCTACATTTGCAGTAAGCGGAGTGCTAGTAAAAGAAGATCGCGGGGAGAAGAGACCAGTCTTCTACGTGAGCAAGGCTTTGAGCGGCGCCGAGTCTAGATACACGACTATGGAGAAATTGGCATTCACCTTGCTCATATCATCCAGGAAGTTGTGTCCATATTTCCAATCTCAGACCATCCCAGTATTGACGAACCATCCGCTCCGAACCATACTAAGCCATGAAAATCTGTTAGTGTTCTTAAAAACCTCACATTACCCAGTTTTTTGTTTGTTTTCAATCTGGATTCCTAATAGAAATAATGTTATTAGCTTAGGTTTGATGGAAAATTCTTATATGTTGGGAAGGAACTATGGAAAGAGACAATGCTATTGCAGTGTGGATCTAGAGTTTACAAATTACAAGGGCTTAAATCAAATTCTTAGCATGAAGTCAAGATTTCGTACCATGCTTCTGTATGTCGAATTTATTCTCTTGTTCTTGCTTGTTTCGTTTCCAAGTTTGTTCTGCTTGTTAAAAGTCTGATCTTCTGTATGGTATAATAGATACCGGCTCTACTTTTGCTGCAACTATTGAGGAACGGTGTAACGGGTTTGAAGCTAAACCAGATGAGGAGATTACTAAACACCGAGAAGTTGATCTTCAAAACCGATAGTCTCGTAGTACCTATTAACAAGGTATTGCCATAATCAAACCAGCTTTGATTAGTCCATACAACTTTGAATGAAGCAGGACACAAGTCCTTGAGCATTTTTTGCTTCTGATATATAAGATGGATTGTATGTTTTGTTACTTTTTCTAAGATACTACTATCATCATTCATCTTTCTTTTGATACATAAAACTTGCAGTGAGTAAAGTGTTTCTTCTAAAGTTTGAAACTCTCATGGTAACAGTTTGTGAAGAACAACTCTTGGGAATCGCATACTCATGCTGGCCAGTGGTGGTTTTAGTAGTTTTGTGTCTTGTGGTCCTGTTGATTCTTCCTCATTTTCTCCCATCTTATCTTCTAATCAAAGATAGAGACCGTGACCATTAATAAGCATATGGTTACTCAGTACACATAGATGTTTTGTTAGTTGTTACTCTCTTTATCTTTTTGTGTTTCATCTAATTCGGCTTGGATTTGGAGGCTCCCACGAGGTAGGCTACATTTACTTTTTTGTTGCTTCATCCGTAACTCTGTTAGCAGTGGCTTAGTTTCAGTTTGAGCTTCAGTAATTAAGTGACACTTGTGTAATTTTTGTTGTTATAAGGGAGAACTGGGTTTATAAATAAGTGACACTTCTGTAATTCTGTATATTAGATTAAAAGCGCTAACAGAATTCCCCTTTTTAAAACTCTATGTAGACTGCATATGAAGTTAACATATTAAAGTAGACTTCATTTGTAGTCTACATATTCAAGTAGACTGCAAATGAAGTCTACAATCCGAAATCCTAAATTGATTATTTTCAAATGGATTACTCAAGTCCTTAAATAAAAATTTGTATTAAACATTCAAACATGTAATATATTCAAAATATAACACAAACTTCTCTTCTTTGAAATTGCAAATCGGATTTGGGTTATGGATCTAAGATTTTTGATTCTCTTTCGTCCATGTAAATCTCTGTAAATTTCTTCAATCGATTTTGATTTCCTGAATTGGAAGAGGAAGAAGAAGAAGAAGAAGAAGAAGAAGAAGAAGAAGAAGAAGAAGAAGAAGAAGAAGAAGAAGAAGAAGAAGAAGAAGAAGAAGACGACGAAGAAGGAAGAAGAAGAACATGTTTAATCCATGAATTTTGTTTTTTAAAATTCGATTTTGATTACAAATTTGAGTTTTCGATTGGATTTTGGTTACGAATCTAAGCTTTTTATTCGATTTGGGTTACAAATTTGAGCTTTTGATTCGATTTTTGTTCAGATCTAGGTTTTGATTTTTTTTTGTCAGATCTGGGTTTTGGTTATTTTTTTGGTCAAATCTGGGTTTTGGTTATTTTTAGGGTTTTCATGTTTTTATAAAGTTTTTAAACAGTTTTATAAGACTTTTTTACATATCATTAAAAACTAAACAGTTTATTAATTTATAAGGTTTTTAAAAGGTTTATAAGGTTTTTATAAGCTTTGTAAAGTTTTTAAAAGGTTTATAAGATTGTTTAAAAACCTTATAAAACTGTTTAAAAACCTTAGAAAACTTTACAAAAACTTTATAAACAGTTTTACACGGTTTTTAAATAATTTTATAAAGTTTTTTAACAGTTTTACTAAACATTTTAAAAACTTTATAATTTTTTTTAACAGTTTTATAACACATTCACAACACATTCTCGAATAAAGTGATACCTTCTATGTATATGTATGCTACGACCATGAAAAACCAGATTCTTAGTGAGTGCGATTGCCGATTTGTTATCAACTCGAATTGTCACCCTCTCACACTCTCTTCCGATGACTTCAGCGAAGAGTTCTTGAAGCCAAATTCTTGTTTTGCTGCTTCAGTGGCAGCCATAAACTCTGCTTCACACGATGATAGTGCTACGGTTTCTTGTTTCTGTGAGCACCAAGTGATAGGACATTCATTAAAATAGAACACATGACCGGTTGTGCTCTTTCCATCGTCCTCATCAACATTGTGACTACTATCACTATAGCCTACCAATCCTGCACCGTTTGATCTTTTAAACATAAGACCGTGAGATAACGTTCCTCATAGATATATACCTTAACACTTGTTTTAACGTTGCTCCGTGAGACTCCTTTGGCTCCTGCATATACCGGCTGAGTATACCACCACTGTAAAAGAGATCCGGCCTTGTGTGAAGAAGATATCGAAAACATCCGATGCTTCGTCTATAATCAGGTTCATTGATGCAACCTTCCTTTGTATTCTTTGACAACTTCACACTTTGATCCATCGGAACTTGAGATGCATTACACTCATTCATTCCAGCTTCTTCTAGGATTTTGGATGCATATCTCTCTTGTGTAAGTGTTATACCGTCTTTGTGTTGATGCACCTCGATACCAAGATAATAAGTTAGTTTTCCAAGATCACTCATCTCAAACTTTGTCGCCATTTCTTCCTTAAACTCGGTTATCATCTTCAAACTAGCTCATGTAACCAAGAGATCATCTACGTAGACGACAACAACAAGGAGCTTTCCTTAATGTTCCTTTGAACACTTACTAAAATTCAAATCCTTGAGAATCTTGTTCAATTTTTCATTCCATGCTCTTGGTGCTTGCTTTAAACCATAAAGTGATTTCTTTAACTTGTATACCTTGTCCTCACTTCCTTCAATTTCAAAACCTTCTGGTTGTGTAGCGTATACAACTTCCTTTAATTCACCATGTAAGAAAGCGGTCTTTACGTCAAGATGATGTACTTCCCAATCATTCGAACCAGTAAGAGAGATTATGAATCGAATTGTCTCAATACGTGCCACGGGAGCAAATACCTCATCAAAGTCAATACCATGTGTTTGTACGTATCCTTTTGCGACGACTCTTGCTTTGTATTTGTTGATGCTTACATCAAAATTATGTTTTATCTTGAAAACCCATTTAAGTCCAATAGCTTTGGATCCAATTGGTTTGCAATGCTAGATACTCATACTTGATGCCCAAATACGCATGTCAAATTATATCATAATATATTGCACATGAAATGAAATTTTAGGGTGACCCATACATTGTCATCTTCTTGTAAAAAGACAAAATAAAAATTTTCCGTCAATACTTTTGTTTAACCAGATAACAAAATTATTGACTATTAACTTTTATGTTTGCCAACAGTGGTAACTCAGATGCACCTGTGAATTTATGAAACTCATCACCTCAGATCTACAAACAAAATACATTCTTAAGAGTAGAATAACAAATCGAAAACCTCGCCGTGCTATGGCGCTCAAAACTTCATCGTACCGTTTTTCCGAAACCTAAAATCTATTGAAGTCAAAGAAGTCGCTGAGTTGATTCACTCGGTAGGCTCAACATTGACTAGAACGCAAAAAAAACTTCAAATCTTGTTTGCTTTCTTCGATCTCTACTTGGTTCGGGTTCTCGGACACTAATTAATATATTTTTATTTAGTTTTTGGATTATCTTCGTCAATCAAAATGAAGAGAAAGAAAAAGAGTGAAGAACAATTATAGAAGAAAGAGAGAGAAGAGGAAATGAACATTTATTTCGCGTATTTACACAAATATTACTCAACTATATTTGTGTGTATGTAATGTTATATCTATGGCACTTTGCACTAGAGAGGGATTTTGGGAAGAAATTGAGAGAGATTTGGAAAATTGTACCCCTTAAGTAGTTCTGATTTTTAGTTAGGAATGTTTTAATCTTAACCGTTAATTTTTATTAATAATCAAAACTCCAAAACCCTATTCTATATATAAAAGGAAAACTCACATATATTTAGATTCACCTAAATATACTTAAACTTATTCTCCAAGTTATTTTAAGCTTACAACAACACCGGGGACGTTTCGGGGACGGGACAGTTTGGGGACAGCTTAGAAACGTTCCCCAAACGTTTCGAGAGTTATGCGTACAGTAGTCGGGCAATGGGGACGCCTAGGTCAAAATTAGGGACGTTTCGGAAACGTTTGAGCTTTAAAATTAGTGTTTCCTACTGTTTAAGTGCCAAAATTTATTCTGAAAATATCTTAATATTCTTAGGCGGTAGAACAAAAACCCTAGATCTAAACGTAGAAGATGATGACGTATCTTAATGATCTTATATTTACTATTTGTTAACTTCTTTTTAGTGCTTTTAATCATTTTCTTCCAATAATTCAAATCTTTTTCTTAAATTTAAAAGTTGAAAACAAGTATTTCATGCCAAAAACTCTAAAGTAGCAAAATTGAATATGAATTTGTAGCTTAAATTTAGTAATGAGCTAATTGTTTATACTAAGCTATATATATATTATTGTCGTATCTACGCCGTCCCCATATCTCTATGTTTGCCGTTTTTCGTCCTGTTCCCATCCCGTTTCTCGTCCCCATACCCGTCTCTGTACAACTTAAATATATCATATCGCATGTATCCAACAATCCCTATTTCAAACCCTAATACCTTTCTCGGTTCGAATCCGATTTGCTTCAAATGTCCACATTTGGCTCCAGCGTACTCTTTTGCCACTCCTCCGGCTCAACCAGAAGCCCTAAAGACCGGATCTTATTGATATACCCGGTATTTTACCACTTTTACTATCCGTTTTTATCTATTTTATATTCTATTTAATAAGCTTTTCTATCAAAAGATGTAGTTTTCTCGTATATATGGTTTTGAAGAGTCATATAGGTCAAATCATCAAAAAGAGCGTAAAAAGGAGCAAAATGAGTATTCTTCATCCTACAACAACTTACCAAGGTAAAAGGATCCTATCTAACTCACCCAAGTTGAAGACTTCACAATTTCCCAAGTTGGACAGAAAGTATATCTCTAAAAGATCACCTTGGACGGAGGACCAAATCAATTTGGACGGCAATGAAATTTCATATGGATATAGCCCTTTGAGTCATCTTTCCAATGGATTTTAAATTATATCAAATGGAGTTGTAGTTTGGAAGTTATTTAATTTTTACTGAAGGTATGTCATTCTGCCTAGAAGAAGAATCAAGTCCAAGATGGGCCTAAGCACCGAACCAACCCATGGACCGGCTCATTTAAGTGAAGCCACGCACAAGTAGATGATTTTGAGCCAGACCCCGGACTAATTCACGTGACCGGTGCCACCGTCCGGTGCCGTGGTCACTTATGCGCACTTATCGACAAAAAGACGTTTTTGCCCGAACTGAAACCCCAGGAGTTCCACCGACCCAAGACCTCTTCATACACCTATATATACTTGCTTTTAGCCTCTTGAGAGAAGGATAGCAGCCCTAGGCACCACAAATCAATAATAAACATGTATTTTTGTTATTCTCATTAGTTCTTCATCTTTATCCTTTGTAAAAGAGCGATGAAGGCCATGGTGTTCTTCTCAAGCTTTGTGCTTCAAGATCCACCTATGTTGAGCCCTTACTTAGCACGAATCTACTGTTTTATCAACTTCTCTATTTGCTCCATGTTTCATAACAGGTAGAGTAGTTGTACGTTTGATAATAAGTTATTTTAAAGTTCTTTTGCTTGCATCTTCTACATATTTATTGAGTTTGTTTCTAGCATGATTCTCTATCTTTATTTGTGCTCAAGGCGTAATCTAGACTAGCTACCTAGTGACCGATATTAGATTAGTACCGATTCCAAAAGCTTGTGTACCGTTCGGATCTAATATTTGATAGGCTAGGCGTCTTAACAATCGAAAGTTTAGTTAAGGAGTAACAATCGAAAGTTTAGTTAAGGAGTCTAGTGAGCAATCGAATCTAATTCTTACAGCGTGATTCCACCTTGCAATAACAATCGAAAGTTGTGTCTATTGGGGTAGGAGTTATAGGTTTTGGAGCCTCGGAAGGGGAATGATTCTACCATAGTGATTTGAGCTCTAGAACACTAGTCGCATCTTTTTAAAAACCACGTAGAACATGTTGCATTAGTTCCTTTTAATTTCTTTTATCTTTGCGTGTTTTGATTTATCTATCCCTTTATTTTATTGTTAAGCTTTATTTCATTAAAAACCCCCAAAACCAAATATATTTTCTCTTGCTTATTTTGCATCATATAGATTTATAGCGTAACAACATAGTCTCCTATAGATCGACCCCTAAGTACTGCAATTATCAACTATGCACTTGCAGATTAGGGTTTATAAATTTTAAACCTTTTGCATCTCCTAATTTAGGACTGCATCATTTACATTCTCGGCTCTTGTTTCAGACTTCTCTTACTCTTCATCGGCGGTCTTTGTGTTGCAAATCCCCTCACAAAGATGTTTTGATCCCTCAACAACTCTAAATCAAAGTTTCTCCTTAGTCGAAGAAATTAAGAAACTAAACTTATCGGGTTCACGGCTGATGGGATTACTCAGAGATTCAAAGTCGTATTCCTTAGCGAGCGTAAGGCTTCGAAGAAGACCGACAAAATGATCTATCGATTTGAGATCAACTCTGGAAATTCTTGCAAAAAATCTACTATTACTTGTCCCTCAAGTAATCTCATGATTGATATGAAACCTGTTGAACAAAACGGATCTCTTCACTGGTTGAGAAACAATGTAAGTATTGTATCTTTCAACCCCAAAATAGAGCGGTTGATTCCGACAATATTACCTCAAAGCTCGAAGATGTTGTTTATCACCGGAGATAGCAAACTAGCATTGATATATAGGACGAAGGAAGCACAATCAACGTTTTTACCCTCAAGAAAAGTTTGACAGATCCTAAGTGGGTCCTAGTGAAGCAGATTGGGAGCTTGGAGTGGCTAGAGAAGATATACGTTGTAGCTTACGACGGTAAGTGTTTGGTGGTGCGGGAGGAGAAGAAGGAGATCTACAACGAATTGGTTCATGGTTATGACTTGAGAGTTAACAAGTGGAGAGTTATTGGTTCGATTCCAGGGTCGTGTTATTTTGCTCATGACTTTTATCTCTTTAAACCGTATTTTTCCTCTGCGATAGAATTGGTGGATGACAACATGACGATGGTTTATTAAGAAGATGATTAAAATTTCTCATTACCTAACAACTGATTACAATTCACATATATATATACACACCGGTTAAGCTAAAAGAGACTAAATGTAGTGACCCGTACCGCGGCCTAGGCCAAGGCCGGCCCAAGTCTCATGGGACGGTCGGACCAATCAAAAGGACGGCCGGACCAAAAAATGGTCATTTTGCTTAGACCCTAGAAAGAACCGTACGCGGCTCAGTTTAAGTCCGCACCAGGTCACGCGCCGAGAACGGTCCAAACGGGCACCGTTCAGCTTGAGGATGGAGGCAAGCCGTACGTTAGCCGTCGGCTTTGACTCCCTTTACACGTGTCACCCGTTTGCGAGCCTCGTCATGCATGCCTCCGATAGAGAAAAAGACACGTGTTGGACCGTAAAAGGCACCCGATTTGCATGTTCTTGCATGTACTCCACGTGATTTATGTGTGAGCTACTTGCTTGCTTTCCAAGGCTTATATATAGAAGGACCCCCCCCCCCCCCCCCCCTTGTTCATTGTACCCGTAACCCAAAAATCCACCCGATAAAGAGAAGTTGATCGATCCGGACCAAACCTCTCGTACCGATCGTGTACCACGATCCGTACTGACCCGCTAGCGATTCCGATACTGATCTGTACCGAGTCTGATAAGCGACCCGTCTGACCCGTCTTTGCCGTGCCGAGCCAGCGTCCATTCTAGCAGCCTTAGGATCTTTCTGAAAGGTTGGTATCATGTTCTGATTCAACCTAAGTAAATATCCTTTAGCCGAAATTCCTTAAGGAAAGCTCTAAGTGTTACCTTAGTAACCTAAGACTCGTTTGTTCAGGAACAAGCCGAGTCTAAGGAGGACCCGAGAGTAAAGTCTTGAGCCGACTTCATACTTCTTCTTAGAGGTGAGTCTAAGTTATGTGTGATCGTGTGTTAGATAAGTAGAACACACGTGCTTGTTTATTATTACACTTTATATTCGTAGAGGTTCATACTGAAATTCTAGAAATGTGTTAAGTGTTTTCTTTGAATGATGATGCTTGATTGTTTGGTTGTTAGTCTAAGTTCATATGTGCTTGCTGTTTAATTGTTTGCATCCATAGAGGTTTACTTACGGTTTTACAAGAATTACTAAGTATTAAGCATGAATTCAAGTGTGGTTAAATTACAAGTTTATATGCATAAAAATGACTATGTGTAATATGTATAAAACTTAATAAGTACGCGGTATGTCATTCCCTTGTTTCGTGGCTTGGCTAATTGCCGGCCCGTAGTTAGCCAAAGCTCACGAAGACACGGAGAGACAGGATTGCAGCCTAGGGCCGTTGTGCTGCATAGCGATCGATGCCTTGAGTACACGAGAGGGGAATGGACAACGCGTAAGGACTTAATAAATTGAGAACGATAAATGCATAATTTAAACCGATCATATCTATTTTATGCATTGCATTTGCGTGTTGATTGTTGATTGTTGATTGTTATTTTGGGGTTTTGGGGCTGGGATATTATATGATTTCATCGTTTAGGGGAAACCTAGACTCACTGAGCAACTAGTGCTTACGACTCAATCTGTTTTGCAGGTAACCCTAGCAGTAGACCCTTGAAACGCACACGGAACATTAGGAAGATCAGTGGTAGTTTTTCCTTGCTTTTGTTAATATATATGTTTAATATGTATAAGACCGTTTTGGAGTGTTAGACTCAAGATCATATAAAGTTTGTAATCGTTTTTAAAACCTAAGTATAAATGATAAAAGAAAAGTTTTAATTAAATGGGGTTTCATATGGTACTTAGTCCTGTTAGGACGTTCCAACTATCGGGTATGACTCGGGTTGGCAAGCTTTGAGTCGTATTTGATAGGGACGGACGCTTAAATGTTTAGTCTAGGGATTTAGGATTTGTTCCTTGAACCTCTGATCGGGCGTTTAAGCGTTCCTCAGTACCGTCCTGGTCTAGATCCTGGACTGGGGCGTTACAATTAGTGGTATCAGAGCATAGTTTTTACGATGCTCAATGGGACTTGGTTTTCAAATGTTTTATCGAGTCAAAACTGTCGCAAAAGCAAGTAGGATAAACTTATCATGTTTCTGTGTTATATTATGTTTAAGATAGTTAAGACTTACCCGATTCCTTGATGCAGATGTCTACACCGACAAGTCATGATTGGCTTGATATAAGAGGGCATGGACAGCCTTCTTCAGGGTATCACGGACGATATCTTGATAATTCGCCATCGGGACTAAACAGTTCGTCTACGTCCATGGACACGGACCCGTCAGAGGACTCGTCAGATGATCCCGAGTATGTGCCAGAGAGTATGCCAGACTTCACTGGAGAGAACTCTCCGTATTCAATATCGGAGTTGGGACTCCGAGATCATAGTGATCCCGGACCTGAGGAGTCACGACAAGGTCATGTGGGAAGGATATCCACTGACCCGTCAAATTTGATACCACCGGAGCAATATCATCAGAATGATACTAGCTTCGAGGGACCGATTAGGTCGGGACACGAAGGAAGACTGGTACCACGTTACGTGCCATCAAGGTCACCGGCAGTGACGTCTCAGAGAAGGTACCCAGAGTTAGAAACACCACGGAGTGGACTAGGACGTGAGAGGAACCGCAACCATTCTAGGCGTCCCGACCGTGAAGAAATGGGACCGAGAGCAGCAGGGACTACAAGGAGGAGCGCTGGTGATAATGTTGTGAGGGAGCTCAGAGAGATAGTTGGGCACTTTAGAAACAGAAGACGATCCCGAGAACGCCAGGATACGCCACCATCACCACCGGATTTCCTAAGGATGGTGGTAATGATGCAGAACTTGGGGACCCAAAAGTTCTTTGGGGATAGAGGACCATTGGAATCTGATTCGTGGTTGAAACACATCGAGAGGAATTTTAATGCGGCTCGATGCCCGGAAGACTTCAAAACTGATGTGGCCGTGCACTATCTGATGAAGGACGCGTGTAACTGGTGATACGGCGTTAAACTTCAGTGCGTGTGTATATTTATTACTTGGGATATCTTCAAGAAGGAGTTCGAGAGGAAGTACTTTCCACCCGAAGCTAGGGATCGGATGGAGGCACAGTTCCAGAACTTGGTACAAGGGCAGAGGAGTGTGCGTCACTACGAGGCCGAATTCACTCGACTTAGGCAGTACGCACATTACGGGATAAATGATGAGCCGGTAGTAATAAGGAAGTTTCTATGAGGACTAAGACCACAACTGATGAGTAGACTGGTGGTGAACCAATACTACAGTCTTTTCGAGCTTGTGGAAAGAGCAATGGATGTCAAGGAAGGAATCAGAATTAAACAAACCGCGGAAGAACGGGTAGAGCAACGTGGCCGAGAACAACAACAACCAGGGCCGATGAATCAAGTGACCAGGCCAGGTAATTGGGCGCAAGGGCGCGGACGCGGCCAAGGTCAAGGACAGACTCCTTGCCGTGGACAAGGCCAGGGACGTGGGCAAGGCCAAGGAAGAGGGCAGGGTAGAGGAGCGGCCGGTAGAGGAACACCGACCATGGACCAACTACCCGTATGTTTTAAGTATGGCGGCCGAGGCCATTTTGCGAGAGCTTGTCCCAACGGGGGACAGACGTCACGGCCTGTGCCGACGTCAGTGATTTGCTTCACGTGCAACCAACCGGGACATTACGCATCTTCATGTCCCGTCATGCATCCGACCGCTCAGACAAATCAGGGAGCGGGACTACGAGTGATGGAGTGGGAGGAGGAACCACATGCAAAACGACCAGCGATTGAGGGACACGTATATTCCCTAGATAAACCCGAACCTTCACGACCTTATAAAGGTCCCGTCTCAGGTAACTAAGGGGTTCTATCCTTATGGCTTTTTGGTGATGTTTTGATGTGCTGTAAAATACGTGTGTATATTTTGGTAATAAATATAAGAAGTTAAAAGAAAGTTTATTTGCATATTTAGGAACATTGCATGTGGGCGGCATACCCACTCATGTTCTGTTTGATTTGGGTGCAACACATAGTTTTGTGTCCCCGAATATAGTGTCAAAATTCCAAGGAATTTTCACGATAGTAGGAATTTCGATCCAAGTTAGAACACCCAGTGACCAAATCCTTCTAGCTGATAAGTGTTATATGGGAGTGCCACTTATTATTGGAGACCATACATTTTCCGCAAATATATTAGTCGTTCCATTAGAAGAATACCAAGTTATCTTAGGAATGGACTGGCTGACGGCATACATGGCACATATCGACTGCGGCCGGGGGAGAATAACCTTTGAACGATTAGGAAAACCTTCCATAACCTATCATGGGATCACGCCCAATACCAGAATATCCTTTATCACCGCAGTTAGAGCGGAAAGTATCCTCGAGAATGGTGAAGTGTATCTAGTGACGATGAGTATGGTTAGTGACGCTAAGGAAGAGCAGAACCTTGAAGAAATACCCGTAGTTCATGGTTACGGTGATGTGTTCAAACCTTTGGAAGGGTTACCACCATCTCCTAATGAATCCTTTACCATTTCGTTAGTACCAGGAGCAGCTCCTATAGCTAAGGCACCATACCGAATGGCTCCCGCAGAGCTAGCAGAATTGAAGAAGCAGTTAGAGGATCAAATGGAGAAGGGATTCATCAGAACCAGTTCATCACCATGGGAGCTCCATTGTTGTTTGTTAAGAAGAAAGGCGGTAGCATACAGTTGTGTATAGATTATCGCGGAATCAACAACGTTACCATCAAGAACAAGTACCCGTTTCCAAGGATTGATGAGTTGCTGGACCAATTACAAGGAACGAGTTGGTTTTCAAATATTGATTTAGCATCAGGCTATCATCAAATTCCAATCGTGGAGGCGGATGTCGTGAAAACTGCATTTAGGACACGTTATGGCCATTATGAGTTTGTGGTCATGCCGTTCGGCCTAACCAATGCACCGGCTGTATTTATGCGGCTAATGAACGAGATCTTCCGAGACTACTTAGATGAGTTTGTCATCATTTTTATTGATGATATTCTTATATATTCTAAAACGGCGGAGGAGCATAAGGTACACTTAGGAAAAGTGTTAGATCGGTTGAGAAGTCAGAAACTTTATGCTAAGTTCAGCAAATGTAGTTTTTGGAAGCAAGAGATTGGATTCTTAGGACATCGGGTATCGGAACAGGGAGTTTCGGTAGACCCGGAGAAGATTATGGCAGTTCAAGACTGGCCACGACCGACCAACGCAGGGGAGATACGAAGTTTCCTAGGATTATCCGGATACTATCGAAAATTTGTCAAAGGATTTTCGAGTATATCCAAACCATTGACTTGCCTGACTGGTAAAGGCGTAGTCTTTGTATAGGATGAGAAAACGGAGAAAGCATTCGATGATTTGAAGAAGGCTTTGACCACCGCACCGATCCTAGCCTTACTTGAACCGAACCAACCATTTACTGTATTTACCGATGCATGTGGGACGGGATTAGGTTGTGTATTGATGCAAGGCAAGAGGGTAATTGCTTATGCATCTGGGCAACTGAAGAAGCATGAGAATAACTATCCCACGCATGATTTAGAAATGGTTGCCGTTGTTTTTGACCTTAAAATATGTCGGTCCTATCTTTATGGTGAGTCACTAAAAGTGATGACCGATCATAAGAGCTTACAGTACCTGTTCACCCAACCTGATCTTAACCTAAGACAGAGAAGGTGGATGGAATTCATAGCGGATTATGATCTTGATATCACTTACCACCCCGGAAAGGCAAATGTGGTAGCCGATGCCTTAAGCCACCGTAAAGCAAGTGTGGATGCAGAGACGGACCTGATGAGCTTAAACGCAGAATTCAAGATGATTAGATTATCAGCTTTAGAGGGAGTGAGTAGTGAACCCTTGGGTTTGCAAGCAGTAAACCAAGCCGGTCTACTACAACGCATCCGACAAGAGCAGAGAGAAGATGAGAAATTGAAGAAGATCATTGAAGGACTAAATGGTCAGGGACAACCGGATGTAAGTGGGTATCACTTAGCCGAAGATGGTACTTTGCTTCAGAGTAAAAGGATTACCGTGCCTAAGGGACAAGGCTTACGGGAAGAAATCCTAAGGACGGCACATAAATCAAGACTTAGTATTCATCCTGGGAGTACTAAGATGTATCGGGACATTCACCAATATTATCACTGGCCCGGTAAGAAACAAACAGTCGCAAGATGGGTGGCGCAATGTCAGACGTGCCAACAAGTTAAGATAGAACACCAAGTATCGGCCGGACTGTTACAAAGTCTACCAATCCCAGAATGGAAATGGGATGCAATTTCTATGGACTTTGTTTCGGGATTACCAATAGCACTCGGACGGGGAAATGACGAGATTTGGGTAATCGTAGATCGTTTAACCAAAAGTGCTCATTCCAACCCATGAAATTGAACGACAGCATTGAGATATTGGCCAAGTTGTATATTGATCAGATTGTGAAGCTACACGGAGTTCCAGCCAATATCGTATCGGACCAAGACCCTCGATTCACGTCCAGGCTATGGACAGCCCTTCAGAAAGCGTTAGGGACGAAATTACACATGAGTACGGCATTTCACCCCGAGACCGATGGTCAAACCGAGAGGATGATAAGAACGCTTGAGGATTTATTACGGATGTGCATGCTGGATTATAAGAACGTATGGGAAAACCACTTACCATAGTGGAATTTGCATACAATAATAGTTATCACGCTAGTATTGGCATGGCACCCTATGAAGCTTTATATGGGTGACCTTTATATGAAGATTCAAGAGAGCTCATCCGGAGATGTTTACCGAACCTCAAACCGATGAAGTCGGACCCCCAATTACATAAGAATTCGGGACGAATTCTAAATAAGGAGGGGAGAATGTAGTGACCTGTACCACAACCTATGCCAAGGCCGTCCCAAGTCTCATGGGACGGTCGGACCAATCAAAAGGACGGCCGAACCAAAAAAGGGTCATTTTGCCTTAGACCCTAGAAAGAATCGTACGCGGCTCCGTTTAAGTCCGCACCAGGTCACGCGCCGAGAACGGTCCAAACGGTCACCGTTCGGCCTGAGGACGGAGGCAAGCCGTACGTTAGCCGTCGGCTTTGACTCCCTTTACACGTGTCACCCGTTTGCGAGCCTCGTAATGCATGCCTCCGATAGAGGAAAAGACACGTGTTGGACCGTAAAAGGCACCCGATTTGCATGTTCTTGCATGTACTCCACGTGATTTATGTGTGAGCTACTTGCTTGCTTTCTTTCCAAGGCTTATATATAGAAGGACCCCCCCCCCCCCCCCCCCCTTGTTCTTCATTGTACCCGTAACCCAAAAATCCACCCGATAAAGAGAAGTTGATCGATCCGGACCGAACCTCTCGTACCGATCGCGTACCACGATCCGTACTGATCCGCTAGCGATTCCAATACTGATCTGTACCGAGTCCAATAGGCGACCCGCCTGACCCGTCTTTGCTGTGCCGAGCCAGCGTCCATTCTAGCAGCCTTAGGATCTTTCTGAAAGGTTTATATCATGTTCTGATTCAACCTAAGTAAATATCCTTTAGCCTAAATTCCTTAAAGAAAGCTCTAAGTGTTACCTTAGTAACCTAAGACTCATTTGTTCAGGAACAAGCCAAGTCTAAGGAGGACCCGAGAGTAAAGTCTTGAGCCGACTTCATACTTCTTCTTAGAGGTGAGTCTAAGTTATGTGATGTGTGATCGTGTGTTAGATGAGTAGAACACACGTGCTTGTTTATTATTACACTTTATATTCGTAGAGGTTCATACTGAAATTCTAGAAATGTGTTAAGTGTTTTCTTTGAATGATGATGCTTGATTGTTTGGTTGTTAGTCTAAGTTCATATGTGCTTGCTGTTTAATTGTTTGCATCCATAGAGGTTTACTTACGGTTTTACTAGAATTACTAAGTATTAAGCATGAATTCAAGTGTGGTTAAATTACAAGTTTATATGCATAAAAATGACTATGTGTAATATGTATAAAACTTAATAAGTACACGGTATGTCATTCCCTCGTTCTGTGGCTTGGCTAATTGTCGGCCCGTAGTTAGCCAAAGCTCACGAAGACACGGAGAGACAGGATTGCAGCCTAGGGCCGTTGTGCTGCATAGCGATCGATGCAGAGTGGGTAAAGGATCCTAAGTCCTTAGCCTTTGTGGCAAGGGAATGAAAGATGCCTTGAGTACACGAGAGGGGAATGGACAACGCGTAAGGACTTAATAAATTGAGAACGATAAATGCATAATTTAAATCGATCATATATATTTTATGCATTGCATTTGCGTGTTGATTGTTATTTTGGGGTTTTGGGGCTGGGATATTATATGATTTCATCGTTTAGGGGAAACCTAGACTCACTGAGCAACTAGTGCTTACGACTCAATCTGTTTTGCAGGTAACCCTAGCAGTAGACCCTTGAAACGCACACGGAACATTAGGAAGATCAGTGGTAGTTTTTCCTTGCTTTTGTAAATATATATGTTTAATATGTATAAGACCGTTTTGGAGTGTTAGACTCAGGATCATATAAAGTTTGTAATCGTTTTTAAAACCTAAGTATAAATGATAAAAGAAAGGTTTTAATTAAATGGGGTTTCATATGGTACTTAGTCCTGTCAGGACGTTCCAACTATCGGGTATGACTCGGGTTGGCAAGCTTTGAGTCATATTCGATAGGGACGGACGCTTAAATGTTTAGTCTAGGGATTTAGGATTTGTTCCTTGAACCTCTGATCGGGCGTTTAAGCGTTCTTCAGTACCGTCCCGGTCTAGATCCTGGACTGGGGCGTTACACAAAACCTGGTGATTAAACTATCTAATTATTATATCGAATATGTACATACTAATACACCACCCTCAAGCTTCTGAAAGCAAAACTGTTTAGCCATAAGAGAAGGAACATCAGGATAACCTAAAACTGAACCTGTTGAAGAATGAAAGAGGCTTGAAAGTGATATTCGATGTAAAATATTTTAGAAAGGACCTGGATGTAAAGCTTTGGTGAGGATAAAAGCATGTTGGTTAGAACTAGAAACATGGAAAAGTTTCAAAAATCCATTCTTGAGCTGATCCCTAACTGTGTGACAGTCAACTTTAATATGCTTTGTTCTCTCATGGAAAACATGATTTGAAGCAATATGCATTTCTGATTTGTCATCACAAAACACCTTAGTAGGAGAAGTGATTGTGATCCGCAGGTCCTTGAGAATTTGACTTAACCACAACAATTCACATGTATCTAAGGCCATACTCCTATACCCAGCTTCAGTACTACTTCTGCTCACTGTGTGCTGTTTCTTAGACTTCCGGTTTATCAAAAAACTGACCAAGATAAACACAAAAACCTGTAATGGATCGTCGAGAATCTGAACAAGTCGCCCAATCAGCATCAGTGAAAGCATTAAGGCAAATCTCTGAGTTACCAGGATAGAACAAGCCTTGAGCAGGATTGGCCATGAGGTAATGTAATACACAATGAGCTGCTTAAAGATGAATATATGTTGGGCAAGATAGGAATTGACTCAAGTTATGTACTGAAAAGGTAATGTCTTGCCTAGTAATAGTCAAATAGAGAAGACGACCAATCAACTCTCTATATGAAGATCCATTCTGTCAAGGAGTCCATGAATCTTTACTTAGATGCACATTAGGATCCATAGGGACAAAAGCCTAAACCAACCTTCATAACCACCTTAGAGAAGCAATGGTACCATTGAAGGGAAGCTTGCTTTAAGCCATAGATGTAGGGGTCAAATCTCCCCTGGAAGAATCGATAAGCCTAAACGACGTCGTATTCGCCAAATCGGCTCGATGGTCAAGCCCAAAAGACAGAAGCCCATTAAAGGCCCGTCACTGTTCACCCGAACCGACCTGTATTTTTTATAAATAAGCATGTACCCCCCTCATTTGAGGGGATCGGAAAAAATCTTTGTAAAAGCTCTGATCTTGATTAAATAAGAACCCTAATCTTGATTAAATAAGAACCATAAACAGCCAGTCCAGATTGGAGGTGGAAGCAGGCAGATCTGTCCCTACAGGGAACCTGGCAACCGCCAATACTAACTCGTCAGACCCGACCACACCGGCAGCTTTCGATCAGCTCAAGGAAATGCTCGAGCAGTCGCAAAAGCAGGAAACCATCAACAGCAACCTGACTGCCAAAATCAGGGCCTTGTCAACAGCTCGTCAGCCTCAAGGCCTACCTCACGATGCTACACGTCGCATCGCCCCAATCGCCCTTAACTTCTCTCCAGCTGCCTCGCCGTCAGCTCGCGGGGCTCGCAAAGATCACACGCCAACACCTCTTAGAGAGGGGGCCGTCCTCGTCGCAGATGCAACCGGAGGCATAGTTGCACTCGCAGACGATCTGGAAAGACGCGCATTCGGGACTACTCGGCCCAGTCGGCCGACCAGTCGTGTCCAAACTCAGGATGAGGGCGAAATCGCAGAGAACACGCGATGGATGGAGCACATCAGGGCTTTCTCAATCGCTATGGGGCGAGCTAATTTCCGGCTCGACGAAATTGACGTTGGTTGCTGCCTCCTCTTTGTAGAGAACCTCAAGGGGGCAGCTCTCTATTGGTTCACAGGGATGAAGAAAAATTCGATCGACAGCTTCGCCCAGCTCTCTGAAGCATTCCTAAAGCAATATGCAATCTTAATCAAACGCAGGTCATCGGAGGCGGACCTTTACACCCTGTCACAGGCGGCCGCCGAACCCTTGGGAGTTTTCATTAAACGCTTCAAGGCGATGCTTACTCAAATAAAAGGGATTGATGACCAATCCGCACTTAGCGCACTGCGTAAAGCCCTGTGGTACAACTCGGAGTTTCGAAAGGAAATGACAATCAACGAGCCCTCATCTATTCAAGATGCGCTCCATCGCGCTAATGGCTTCGCAAGGAGCAAGGAAGAAACGCGGGTTCTGGGCCAGAAGTATGGAAAAGTCAGAAATCCTAACCCCCAGGAAGCCCCGGCTACAGGAAAGAAAAAGCAAGGCGACTTCGTGCGACACGAGGGAGGTTTTAAAGGTGCCCATAACTACCAGGTGGACTCGCCCGGCTACGGTCGAGGAAGAGGGCGAGGCCGCGGAAACGGCGCTTTAGGCCGCAACAATGGCAACACTTGGCCAAGGATCTCGCAGTATGATGAATCCGCATATTGCAACTTGCATAAGATGGACGGACATTCGACGGGTAACTGCAGAGTGCTCGACATGCGACTCGCAGCAAAGCTAGCCGCCGGACAACTTAAAGGAAACATCAACGTAAACGATTTTTAGCTCGAACAGTTCAACGATGCAAGAGAAGGAGACGGTATGTCTGGAGACAATAACAAAAATAACAAGCGAGACAGGCGGAATAACGACAAAGTCGACCTCGGCAAGCGAAACAACAATGAAGGCCGGGGCGGCTCGAAGCAGAAAGTCTGCAATATGATCATGGGCAGCTCGCGTTATTGCTCAAACACCGTCTTATCAATCAAAGCATATCAAAGATGAGCTGAGATAGGGGCGAACAAACCCGTCCCGTCCAAGTTTCCGAACGATGTCATCAAGTTCGAAGAGGATGAGATTGATGACATTGACAAACCTCACGACGACCCGCTTGTCATCCGACTCTCCGTCACAGGATTGGACACGGGTCGCATTTTGATCGATACTGGAAGCACAGTTGACATCATTTACATATACGCTCTTAAGCGTATGGAAATCGACCTCGCTCAAGTCGAATCCTACCCTAAGCCGTTGACCGGATTCAATGGCAAAACAACAATGACACTCGGCACGATCAAACTTCTTGTATGTGCTGAATGTGTGACAAAAATAGTAGAGTTCGCAGTGTCGGACAACCCGGCAATTTACAACGTGATAATGGGGACCCCTTGGCTCAACTCGATGTGCGCAGTCGCTTCGACATACCATCTATGCCTTAAGTTCCCTACGAAAAGTGGAATCAGAACAATCAGAGGGAGTCAGTCGGCGTCGCGATCTTCCTTCATGACCGCGCACAAACTAAGGAGTCAGGCGACAGTGCCAATCCCAAGAGAGCCGCAAAAAAAGATTAAGACAGACAGGGAGCCCGTCAAGGAAATCTCAGACCTTTTATAGCAGCTACAGATCGCGGAAGCCGCTTAAGGTGAAGGAGCGGGTCCGACCTGCGAGCCCGTCATATCGGTTTGCATAGACGAGTTCCCAGAGAAATGTATCGAGATCGGCACAATGTTAGATGAAGCCGTCAGGCTCGACCTCGTCGAATTTCTTAAGGAAAATGTAAGTACTTTCGCATGAGCAGCCGAAGATATGCCCGGAATCGATATCAATATCATTAGTCACGAGTTGAACGTGGACTCGACCTACAAGCCTATAAAACAAAAGCGAAGGCGACTCGGTCCTGATAGGGCTCAAGCGGTAAACGACAAAGTAGACAGACTCTTACAGGCCGGCTCGATCTCTGAAGTCAGATATCTGGACTGGCTCGCAAACCCAGTCGTCGTAAAGAAGAAAAATGGCAAGTGGCGAGTCCGTGTAGACTTCACGGATTTGAACAAGGCATGCCTGAAAGATAGTTTCCCTCTCCCTCATATCGACTGCCTCGTCGAGGCGACGTCTGGGAACAAGCTATTATCGTTTATGGCTGCTTTCTTTGGCTACAATCAAATCTTTATGCACCCCGGCGATCGCGACAAAACGTCTTTCATCAGAGATCGTGGAATCTATTGCTATAAAGTCATGCCCTTCGGACATAAGAACGCTGGGGCCACTTATCAGCGATTGGTGAATAAAATGTTTGCGGACTTACTCGGCAAAACAATGGAGGTTTACATAGATGACATGCTCGTCAAATCGCTTGAGGAGAAGGATCATGTCGGCCATCTCGCAGGATGCTTTGCGCTGTTAAACAAGTATAACATGAAGCTCAATCCGGCTAAGTGTCGGTTCGGCGTAACATCCGGCGAGTTCCTCGGCTATATGGTAACTCGTCGCGGGATCGAGGAAAATCCGAAGCAAATCCACATGCTCATCCAGATGGCCTCGCCTAAAACGAAAAGAGAAGTTCAAAGATTGACAGGAAGAGTCGCAGCATTGAACATATTCATCTCGCGTTCTACTGACAAATGCTTGCCTTTTTATGACACGCTTAAGGATAGAAAAGGAGTAGCTCGACAAGCTTTCGAATGGTCAGAGAAGTGTGAAGAAGCCTTCCAGAAGTTGAAGCAATATCTCGCGACTCCACCTGTTTTGACAAACCAATAACTGGCGAGCCACTCTATCTTTTGATCGCGGTCTCGACCTTGGCAGTTAGTGGAGTTCTGATTCGCTAACCGATGCAAAAACAAGATATCCTTTGACAGAGAAACTAGCACTCGCGATTATTACGTCAGCTCGCAAGCTTTGACCTTATTTTCAATCGCATTCGATCTTTGTGCTCAGTACCTTTCCACTACGAGCTGTTCTCCATAGCCCAACTCAGTCCGGGCGACTTGCCAAGTGGGCTATTGAACTGAGCGAGTTCGATATCGAGTATCGTAGTAGGACGACGATCAAAGCACAAGTGTTGGCCGACTTTTTAATCGAACTACCGGAGTCGACGGCCTCGTCCGAGATCGAAGACACACTCAAGGACAGTTCACCCCAAATCTGGCAATTGCATATCGACGGCTCGTCATCTAAACACGGATCGGGAGTAGGCATTCGACTGTCGTCAGATGGAAAATCTCTAGAACGATCATTCCGCCTTGGCTTTAGAGCATCGAACAATGAGGCAGAATACGAGGCCTTACTCGCGGGTCTTCGATTGGCTAAAGCGCTAAAAATGACAAGGATAGAAGCCTTTTGCGACTCTCAACTCGTCGTGAATCAATTCAACGGCGAATACGCTACAAAAGACGATCGCATGGAGGCATATCTTGCCCTCGTCAAGACGTTAGCAGCGGAATTCGAAATTTTTACCTTAACAAGAATTCCAAGGGTAGAGAACTCGCAAGCAGATGCCCTCGCATCACTCAGCTCGTCAGCGCAGCCAGACAAAGATCTCAAAAGAATCGTCAAGGTTGAGTTCAACGAAGAACCGAGTATCGCAATCGTGAAAGAGGTCAATGTTCTAACAAGATCTCAGGCAGCGAAGCGAAAGGCGGTTCAAACCAAAGGCTCGCCCACTCGCTCCACCGCGGATCCGATGGACCTCGATCAAACCGAAGGTAACGTCGAACCAGTTCCGATGGATCTCGATCAGTCCGACATAGTCGGAACAGACGAAACAATGGATGTGATGGCAAAAGACAACGAGCTCGACCCGAATAATACAGGTTTTAACCGTGGCCTTCTCCCCGAACAACTTGAGGAATCCCCAGAGGATTCTTACCCGTGTAGCGAGGAACCGCCTCCAGAGCATGAAGTCGTCGACGTTCCCATTAACGACGAGACCACAGTCTATGGTTGCGACACCAATTGGATGGTTGACATTCGCGTATATCTCGCTGACGGCGAGGTTCCAACCGACAAATGGGCGGCTCGCAAGTTAAAGGTGCAGTCATCTCGTTACATTTTACTTGACGAAGAAGTGTGGAAATGGCGACTGTCCGGACCGCTCCTCGTCTGTATCGAGGGGGAGGTGGCTCGCAAGATAATGCACGAAGTTCATGGCGGGTCTTGCGGTAACCACTCGGGAGGTCGCTCACTCGCCATCCGAATCAAAAGACATGGATATTTTTGGCCGACCATGATAAAAGACTGCGAGCTGTTCACGGCGAAATACGAGAAATGTCAACGTCATGGTCCTTTCATCCATCAGCCTACGGAGTTTTTGAGCTCAGACACCTCGCCTTATCCATTCATGCGATGTGCAATGGATATTGTCGGACCGCTTCATCCATCTCGACAGAAGCGATATCTCTTGATCCTGACGGACTATTTTTCCAAGTGGATCGAGGCGGAAGCATTCAGATCGATCAAGGAAAAACATGTCGAGAACTTCGTCTGGAAGAATAATATTTGTCGACACGGCGTGCCCTACAAAATAGTGACTGACAACGGCTCGCAGTTCATCTCTAAGCGGTTCGAACTCTTTTGCGACAAATGGAAAATAAGAGTTAGCAAGTCGACACCTCGCTGTCCACAAGGAAACGACCAGGCAGAGGCATCGAACAAAACACTTATTCACGGCCTAAAGACCCGACTCGGCGCTAAGAAGGGGCATTGGGCGGATGAACTCGAGGGCGTCTTATGGTCCTATCGAACCACACCTCGTCGCGCTACTGGCGAGACGCCTTTCGTCCTTGTCTATGGAACAGAGTGTGTGATTCCTCCCGAGGTCTATTTTCCAGGAGTTCGCCGACTATTGCTTCCAGAACAAGAAGGTCTCAATCATCTCCTCATGCTTGACGAACTTGACGTCATCAACGAAAGGCGCGACCAAGCCAAGTATTAACACTCCAAAGTGCGAGTTCGGCGTTTTTACAAAGGAGACCTCGTCCTTCGCGCAGTATTTCAGAATACTGCCGAGCTAAATGCCAGCAAGCTCGGCGCACACTAGGAAGGACCTTACCAAATTACGAAGGTGGTTCGTCTAGGCGTCTACGAAATCGCCAACATGAAAGGTGAGATGATCCCGCGTTCCTGGAATGCGCGATATCTGAAGAAATATTATTGCTAGAGATACTAAGTCATTAGACTTGAACTACGACGCGACTTGATCCCTTCAAAGGTTACGTAGGCAGCTCATCTTCGGACGAGTTAAATTACGCCTCCAATTCAAAAAAGGGGGGAGTGGGTCCGTATATTCATACTCCCATTCAATTCGTATTTGTAATAGACTAAGTTTTTACCAAACGATCAGCTCGCAAACGACTTAAATGTCTAAACGCGCAGCTCGCAAACGATCAGCTCGCAAACGACTTAAATGTCTAAACGCGCAGCTCGCAAACGATCAGCTCGCAAACGACTTAAATGTCTAAACGCGCAGCTCGCAAACAATCAGCTTGCAAACGACTTAAATGTCTAAACGCGCAGCTCGCAAACGATCAGCTCGCAAACGACTTAAATGTCTAAAACGCGCAGCTCGCAAACGATCAGCTCGCAAACGACTTAAATGTCTAAACGCGCAGCTCGCAAACGATCAGCTCGCAAACGACTTAAATGTCTAAACGCGCAGCTTGAAAACGACAGTTTGCAAACGACTTAATCGTCTAAACTGCAACGTCTTTGAAAACTCGTCATTACTAGCTATAATGACGATCTATAAAACTTCATCAAAAAGTTTTCTTATACATCCATCGCGGATAAAGCGCTATACATCAAAACTG
The DNA here is from genome assembly GCA_963576765.1 of Draba incana. Classification (NCBI taxonomy): domain Eukaryota; kingdom Viridiplantae; phylum Streptophyta; class Magnoliopsida; order Brassicales; family Brassicaceae; genus Draba; species Draba incana. The sequence continues at coordinate 25,789,451 of OY755206.1, forward strand.
GAGCAGATGTATTCAGTGGAATACGCCTGTAAGCCAGGATGTTCATCTCACAAGCCCAGTTTTACGTAACAACTGGTCGAGAACTTTGCAAATATAAATCAGGTACACTGTAAACTGAATTTGCTTTAAGTAACGAACTATAACAGGCCGAGCTGACGAGCTCGAACAGGCCTCGCCAAAAAACGGCGATTTAGAGTCCATCACTAGAGCAGATGTATTCAGTGGAATATGTTCGCAAACCAGGATGCTCATCTCGCAAAACCCAGTTATACTTAACACTGGTCGAACATGGCAAAACTTACAGCGGCCTCGCCAAACATGGCAAATACCACCACGAAGCGTCTTAAAACCTCCTCGCCGCTAAGCGTCTTAAAACCGCCTCGCCTCTAAGCGTCTTAAAACCGTATCGCCACTAAGCGTCTTAAAACCGCATCGCTTCTAAGCATCTTAAAACCGCCTCGTTAAACAAGTTCTAACAAACTTCAACCAAAAGGCGAATAGTAAAGAAATTGGACAAGTCGCAAAAAGATCCAAATTTTTCATTCAAATATTGGTTCGACCAACTCGGCAAATAGAATGTCACAAGTTGGATAAAGCCATCCAGGCACAAAAAGACAAGTCTTAAAATCTTGAGCAAAACAAAAAACTTAACCTAAAAATCTATTACAACTTCGATTAGGCGACACTCTCGCCATCTTCTACTCCCTTTTCTTCGGCAACCACCTCGCCTTCTTCAACTTCCTTAACTTCGGCTGAAGCAACTATGCCAACCGAACTCGCCGCCTTGCCATTCTTAGGATCTTGTTCCAAAGGAGCCGGCTCGCGCAGAGGTTCAGTCGGTGCAGCTAGTGTCAGATCAGCAGCCTTGTCGGCCTCATCCGACTCGCTCTCGCTCAACTCCTCGCTCGCGCTTCGCAGCCGCATACCGAGTGAACCATCGTTGGATCCAGAGGCTACATTAACACCAACAGACTTAGCGCTAACTTCAACTCGCAGAGAAACAACGATATCCGCAACATTAATGGAGACGACGTAATTCATACCTAAGATCTTCTTCAACTCGGCAACCTTCGCGTCAAAGATCTCATCTGCTTTTTCAAGCGATGCCTTATTTTCGACTAGAAGATCGCGTTCGGCCTTGGGGTCGAAAGGTTCTTTGGTGCTCTCCATGTCGTTGAGGAGTTGGAGGTTGGACTCCGCTTGCGTGAGATGAACCATTTTTCTAACTGGCTTCTTCATCAGTTGACAAAAGAGCTCGTAAGCATGATTCAGTTGGGCTTGAACCTCGGCCGCCGCGGTTCGCCTTGCAGATGAAGCAGCCGCTTCAATGTCTCTCTCTCGGCTCGCGTTCAGATCCGAGAGTTGTCTCTCAAGCTCAGCGACTCGCGCCTCTTCCTGTTTCTTCTCGAGACCAACTCTTTGAAGATGCATGGCGACGTCTTCAGAGTTCTTCTTATAACAGTCTCGCTCAGCAGCGAGTTTGCTCAATTTTTCCGCGAGCCGCTTCATCTCGGCTTCCTCCTTCTGCCTGGCCTCGTCGATGAAGAGCTGCCTAGACCTCGACTCTTGATCATACGATATGATCAACCTGTTGAAATGAGCGATAGCCTGCAGAGGAGTTGAAAGTATGAGAAACGATGCGAGACGGAAAAGAAAGAATAAATATGAATTTACCTTAGCTTGGCGAGACGAGAACTCCTTGTAGAGCTCGCTCTTTACAAGCCTCTCCGGGATCGGCATGTTATCACCCGGATATGTAACCTTAGCCATTAAGGTAGCCGCGGCTAAGGGATCGTTGTAGAGACCAGCAGAACTTCTAGATTACGGACCTGGAGGAATGGACTCGCCCGGGGACAGAGTGGAAGCTCGCGGCGAGATTTCTTCTTGTCGCCAACTTTGCCTTTGCCTTTCTCAAAGGCAAAGCGTCTTCTTTTCTTACTCAGCTGCTCCTCGGGCTCGACGAGCTCGTCTGAAATGGTAGTTGGCTGTGAAGTAATAATAGCCAACGCACCACTCGCGGCCACAGCAGCCGCTTCATCGCCCTCAGCGATAGGAGTACTCACTTTGTCGACACTCCGCTCGGACGTCTCGACAATAGAAACAATGGCCTTCGGATCGACCTTTTTCTTAGCCTTCGCGGCTTTCTGCTTAGCGATGTCGCGGAAAGTATGCTTGGGCGGCATTATTTCGAGATCTTGGGACTCGCTTTGATCGGGCTAGTCCTCCTCGTCGATTAAGGTTTTCTCGCGAGCTAATATGACTCTCCGAAGATTGAAGTGGCGCTCCCAGAGACACTTCCGAGCTTTCAACTTATTGAACAGAACATCGATGCCGGCAACTGGAGTGAATAGCAGTCTGCTAGCTGTGAAAACAATTGAGCAGAAAATTAGTATAAAACATAAGGGAGCAGTTCGCGCGATAAACATCGAGAAATTCTACCAAGTGTTCCCCACTTCGCCACCACCAAGTGTTCATCTTCAACAGATGCGGGTGACGTCGACACGAAGAAAAAATATTTTCTCCAACTGTGGTCTTTGTTTGGAAAGTCATCCAGAATCTTGTACAGAGATCGACTCGCCAGATTGTAATACTTCTTGCCACTTGAGTTGGATTGCTTGCGGAACTCGAGAAAGTTATGTAGGTGGCAAACTCCGATGGGCTCGCAACACTCGGCAGCTCGCGTCATAAGTCCGACTAATTGGCGAACTTCTCTCGAGTTGATCTGCGCAAGCGCGATTTTATGAACCCGCATGAACCGAAGAATCAGCGCAAGAATGGGGAACGTGAGGTACCAATCTTTAAACCAACACGCGTAAGTGGTAAATGTGCTGTTAGGAGGATCGTCTTCTCGCTGCTCGGTAGATGGCGCAATCATCTCGACCGAGTCGGGGATTCCGTACTCTTGGCGAAGGTCGTCCAAGAATTCCTTATCGCACCATGAAGAGCCTGGGGGTGGGCGTTGCTTTCGCCTCGACTTTTTCTTCTTCTTGACAACCTCGGCAAGTCCGAATCTAGCCCAAGCTTCCAGTCTCTCTTTTTCTACGAGAGAATTGTACGACCAGTTGCATTCCTCTATCTTCACTTGGGGAGGCAGCTCGACAGGACTGAGCGACTCGTCACGAAGATATGGAATCTCCACGACTAGCCGTTGCTCACGAGTAGCAGATGCCTCGCTAGTTTGCACAGGATGCGAGGTCCCAACTCCCTCTCGAAGGTCAGGTCGTGGAACTCGCATCGGTGAGGCAATCTCCCTCGTCTCGCAACTTTGCCTTAAGACAGGGGAGGGATAGGAGAACAATTCGGCAAAAGGAGAATGGCCTCCAGCTCAATCCCCTCGACTAAAAGGACTCGCATCCTCGCGGCCAGAGGTACTCGCTTCCTCTCGACCATGGAACTGACCACAGCTTGAGCTCGCATCAACTAGCGACTCGCTATTTTCCGAGTACACCCAGATCATCTTTTCCTTCTCGGCAAACTCGGCAGATTTCGCAGACTTAAAAGAGCTCGTTGACGACATTGTTTCTTTGGATCAAAAATTGGAGATTCTCAGATTTTTTCTGAAGAACACTGCGGCGGCGGCGAATTGATGGGACGGCAAAATTCCTATCAACTACTTGAAAGAAAAACAAGAGAAATGGGAGAGAGAGCAAACCTGTTTTCGGAGAAATGAAAATTATAAGAAGTATCTGAGGAGCATCGCTCCTTATAAAGGCATTTTTGACGGTTCGAGTTTCGAGGTGGGCCTCATTTTAACTTGGGCCAAGATTTTGGGCTTGAAGGATCACAATTTCGAAGGACGCCGAATCGACTTACGATCCCGACTTCGTATTAGCTCGAAACGCGACCTCGCGAGTTCACCTCTGACCTAATTCGCGGCTTCAAGACTTTGCTTTCTCAAGACTTCGATTCTCAACCTCACAGTATTGGTGAAGTTAACCAAGTCGCACCCTCGCGACTCCGCAGAATTTCATCTCGTCGCCTCGCGCATATCGAGCGACTCGCAGATTTGTGAAATAATCTTCAAAGCAACTCGCAGATTTTGACCTCGATCAGTTCGCAACTTTTTTCCATCAAAATCAACTCGTGACTTCCTCTCCATCGGACAGCTCGCAACTCAGTCAGAGTCAGCTCGCCGAAATCAGTTTGTGACTTCACTTCGCTGTATTCGTCGACTCGCATCTCGCGAATTTGATATCACCTCTCGGATTAGCCACAGCAAAAATTAAACTTTGAAGTCAGCAATGACGACTTGAACGAGTGTGTGACTTGTGCTCTTTTTCCCTTGATCTGATTTTTCCCACTGGGTTTTCTAGACAAGGTTTTTACCGAGGCATGTTCGCACACTTATATGTCGACATCATCTTCAAGCAGCTCGCGGACTACGAATGCGATCAGCTCGCAACTTCACAAGTTCAAAATCAACTCGCTCATAACACCGCACTCGATCAGCTTGCGACTTCCTCAAAATCAGTTCGCAACTTCATCTCACCAGATCAGTTCGCAATTTAATCAGCTCGCCAAAATCACTTCGCCTTCTCAGGGTCAAATCATTTGAGTCGCCTCGCATTTTCAAACGACTCGCAGATTTTGGATTAGCTCATCTCGTCACTCCGCGATGTCAAGATCGACTCGCCGATAACTCGTATTGATTAGCTAGCCGAATTCGATGCAACCAGGTCATCCGGGCTCGACATCATCATCAACACGTAAACCGTCTAAACGGAAATCGATTCTTCACTTGGACACCCTTACTTCAACACTTTTATTTATAAAACTGTTGAACTGGGGGGCTAACTGTAGGGGTCAAATCTCCCCTGGAAGAATCGATAAGCCTAAACGATGTCGTATTTGCCAAATCGGCCCAATGGTCAAGCCCAGAAGACAGAAGCCCATTAAAGGTCCGTCACTGTTCACCCGAACCGACCTGTATTTTCTATAAATAAGCATGTACCCCCCTCATTTGAGGGGATCGAAAAAAATCTTTGTAAAAGCTCTGATCTTGATTAAATAAGAACCCTAATTCTATATCTTTCTAAATCTTTCTAAGTGTTTGAAAACCTAAAGAAGCTCTATTTCGTAGAATCTTCACAATTTCTATTGTGTGAAAATTCCAGCTCGCACAATAGAGTGATTTACGTAGACGACATACTCGATTAGGAGGAAGAATCCCATTAACAGGAGTATAACCTTGAGGTAAGCTCAAGAAAATCTCCTCATCATGATCACCATGCAAGAATGCATTGGTGACATCCATATGTGTCAAAATCCATCCAAAATAAGAAGCCAAACCCAAAATCAATTTAACACTAGTAAATTTTGCAACAGGAGAAAAAGTCTATATGTAATTAATTCCCTCCTGTTGTGTGTAACCTTTGGCAACTCATATGGCTTTATAACGATCAATCTGATCATCAGGATTGTACTTGATGGTAAAGACCCATTTAAAGCCTATCACATGCTTACCAGGAGATAAAGACTCAATACTCCATGTCCCATAACCTTCAAGAGCAACAATTTCCACATCCATGTCCTTTGTCCATTAAGGGCTATTAATGGCTTCTAGGAATATTTGTGGTTCTGTTTCAATGGTTATGGAAAGAGCATAGGACTGATATGGAGGATGAAGTTTAGAGTAATCAAGAACATATGTTAAATGAAAAGGAATGAAGGAAGAGGGAACAGAAGAATGAAGAGAAGTATAGAAAGATTGTAACAAGGCACAATGGTAATCAGATAAGTAAGTGAAAACCTTACCTTATCATCTTGGCCGAGCAATGGGTAATGAAGATGTTCCTTTATCAGCTGTTACAACCTCCAGAGATGGGACACTAGGCAATGTATCATATGGAGATGTAGATGAAGATGATGGAATATGATCATGTAACACAGGGTCATTAACATGTACATGATCAATATTAGATGATGCAGGTAATGAAACAGTATCTAAACTCACAGGAGTAGACATAGGTACAATTGTTTTGCCAAACAAATCATTAACATGAGTAACCGAGGATTCTTTCTTGAAAGAGAAAATAGTTTCATGAAATGCTACATTTCTAGAAACTGTAATCTCATGAGTATCAAAATTCAAGACCTTATATCCTTTGTAACCTGAAGAATATCCTAAAAATACACAAGGAACAGCTTTAGCTGTGAACTTATTTCTATCTTTAAGATGAGTAGAAACATAGCACAAACAACCAAACGAGTGCCAAAAAAAAAAATCTGGAGCTTTATATGTGAAATAGCTTCTCATAAGGAGACATTGTTTAAAAGTAAAGATGGTGTACAATTAATCAAGAAGACTACAGTTTGAACCGATTCGCTCTAGTATTTCAGTAGTAAATTTGATTGAAACATTAAAGCACGAGAGACATTAAGCAAATATTGATGTTTTCTTTCAACTACTGAATTCTGTTGCGGTGTATAAGTACATGAAAAATGATGAATTATCCCATGTTCTTTAACCAAATTAGTCAAAGCAAGTTCAGGTGCATTGTCACTACGAATGATTTTGACTATAGATTGATACTGAGTTTGTATATGTTTCAAAAAATTTGAAAAATAGTAATAACATCACTTTTATTTCTCAACATGTATAACCAAGTAACTCGAGTACAATCATCAACTATGGTAAGAAAGTACTTATACCCTTATATTGACTCTAATATGTAAAAATTATGAATAAGAACTCCTCTACCAATCATCAAGTCTTGAATATGGTCCTGAAGAAAACATGAATCAAGATAAAAGTAAGCAGAACATCTATTGTGATGTAAAAGAGAGCTGACACTTATCAGATTAAATTTAAACACAAGAACATGAAAAACATTATGCAGGATAAGTTTTTTAGTAATATGCACAGCTCGAGTATGACTAATTGGAAACTTAGTCCCATCTGGAAATGAGAATATAACACCTGTATTAGGAAAAGTCTCATGAAACATTGTTAAGTCAAAACAAACATGCCTTGTAGCCCCACTATCAATTATCCAAGAACCAAATTTTAAAGCAGATGAAAGAGAGGAAAGGGCTTGGTGTTGAAAAGTGAGTGAGTGATGTACAAAACGAAGGCTAGAAGAAGGAAAATCAAGGGATATAATACCTGAGGTGGATGTAGAAGCCATGTAACCATTCACTACGATTGAGCCATGTGGGGAAGGAGATTGTTGCTCTGAAAACTTAACGTGAGCACTGAGCTGAGCTATCAGAGATTGGACCTGGTCAGTACTAAACTTGCTTAAGTCAAGGCTTGTGATATTCTGAACAGGGCATGTGACAACATTAGCAACTGGATCAAGTTTAGCATCAGAAGACTGTGAAGATAGAGGATGAAATCATGTCTGTACTAGAGCTCCATAAGAAGGTTGATCAGGAAAAGATTCCTGCTACAATCTATGACCTGGTGGATAACCATTCAGAGGTTTAGGTGTGTCGATCGACACGGCCATTTATCGTATGTTGATCGATACGTCGACCACGTCGCTCGACGCACTGTCGGCAGTTCGGTTTTGATGGCGACTTGTGGACTTTTGGCAACGAAATATTTTATTTAAGGACCCAATTGCGTTGCAGAGGCGAGGCAGGGTTGTTTAGAGGATTTGGGAGTAGAAATCGTGTGTTTTAGAGTGAAAATTCATGAGTTATTGAGTGTTCTTGAGAGTTCTTGTAGTTCTTGGTGTTTGGAGGCTTGGGAAGAGAGTTTGATCGGTTGTTCTTGACAGTTTTTGTTCGGGTAAGAGCAGTAGGGGTCGTGGGTGTCTTGATTCATCGGATTCTTCATCCAGTTTGATCCGAAATCATCCGTTTTAAAGGCAAAGGTAAAAGAAATCGTGATCGCGGAATCTGGGCGTAGGAAGAGGATGAGTAGGGTTGTCTTGTGTGTGTTTATGTTCTAGTAAAACATGTCGTGTAGGTTGCTAGATATGTTTAATTATTAAATAAATGTGGATTTATTGTTTAATAATTAAGTCGTGTGTTAAAAATGTTTAATTATTAAATAATTGTCGATTATTGTTTAATATTAAAATTGTGTGTTTTCCGCATTTTGGTGTCGTGTTTTGATTTAAATAATAAGGAATTGTTTATTCGGTAAAAGAAAAATCGGGTCTGGTTATTTCATTTTGGTATCAGAGCCCTTACGCTTTTAGGGCAGTAGGTTGTGAGAACTAAGACTATGTGTTTAAATTGATTATGCATAGTTGGTCAATTTAGTAGTCTTAGCTCATCCTCTTTGGGCCTTAAAAAGAGATTATGCGGTAAGTACTTATATTTTTTTACTTCTAGTATTTATTTTTGCTGATCTGGGTGAGTGCAAAGATATGGATACCAGAGCTAGAGGTCGTGGTAGAGGTCGAGGCCGTGGCAGAGGCCGTGGACGGAGATCAGAGAGAGGATCATCCAATAGCGTGGCTGTGAGTGCAACGCAGATGTCAGAGTCTCAGCCGCATCGCGAAGGATCTGTGAGAGATACTAGCGTGGGTGCAAGGAGAGGTGTCGGGTTAGCTGGTAAGGCAGCGGGCCCGGGTTTGGGGGCTGCTGCAGCTCAGGATTGATTGGATCGTCTTGAGAGATGGATGACACAGATGATGGACCGGTTTCTGATAGGAGTACCGGTTTAGGCTCCAGTGATGCCGCAGGTGGCAGAGGTGCATCCGAGGGTTGCAGTTGCAGAGGTGCGTCTGACCTACTTGGAGATGATGGGTCAGATGCGGAGTTTGAGTACGACTTTCTTTGCAGGCGGTGTGGGCCTGAGGAAGCAGATGAGTGGCGCATGAGGATATAGCATAATTTTCGTTCGATTAGATGTCCCGAGGAATATCGAGTGGAGTTAGCTATTCACTACCTGAGTGGTGATGCGCATCAGTGATGGAGAGCGATGGAGGCCAAGAGGCCTGATGATGTGTGGACATGGGGAGAATTCGTAGCGGAGTTTAATGCTAAATATTTTCCTCATGAGGCGTTGGATCGTCTCAGGATGAGATTTGTTGAGGTTGTCCAGGGTGACCGGACAGTGAGAGAGTACGGCGCAGAGTTTAGTAGGCTTCTTGTTTATGCAGACAGAGGCTTGGATAACAAGAGGATGCAGGTGCAGAGGTTCCTGAGGGGACTTAATGCGGAGTTGAGGACACCTTGTAGAGTGTCAGAGTACGCCTCGAGGGTGAAACTGGTAGAGGTTGTTGCAGGTATCGAAGAGGATCTGAAAGGTCAGGCAGCTGCGGTAGTACCAGTGTTGGATGCTCCTCCTGTTCAACAGAGAAGGCAGCAGCAACAGCAGTATGGAGGATCAGGTTCGAGTGCTGGCAAAGGCAGCAAGCCGGGAAAGGGCTAGAAGAGGAAATGGGTTGATGCTTCAAAGACAGGTCAGAGTGGCAGAGCATGTTTTGGTTGCGGGAGTTTAGAGCATCTGTTCGTGGGTTGCCCAAAGAAGAGTGACCGCCAGGATGCAAGGGTTTGTTATCACTGCAAGGAGCCGGGACAAATCAGGCCGATGTGTCCCAAGTTGAAGCAGATGGTTGTGGCAGCAGCCCAGCCAGTGGTTGCAAAGACGGAGGCTTAGGTGGTGGTAGTACAACCAGTGGCTCAGTTAGGAGCGGCGCCACATGTTTACACGACTGCAGAGGTGGGGCAGCAGAGCACTAGTCAGATCACAGGTAAATCTTAGACTCAGACTTATTTATTTGGTTATTAAGAATTGTGGTTTCTGTTCTAGTTTGCCTGTGATAGGTGGTAGGGATCTCAACATGTTTGGTTGTGTAAGGACATTGTTAGTGGGAGGTTGTGAGTCTCATGTTTTGTTTGATTTTGGAGCATGGAATTGCTTTATTACTCTGGAGTGTGCCGAGAGTAGTGGCATTCGGAGTAGCACTGGTGAGCAGTCAGGCATGGTTAAGGTGGCCAGAGGAGGGTTTCTGGCTACGTTTGGTCGTGCGAGGAGAGTAGATGTGCATATTGCTGGTGAGTCAATGCCTGCAGATTTGGTGATTAGTTCGGTGGAGTTGTACGATGTCATACTATGAATGGATTAGCTTGTACATTACAGAGCTCATACGGACTGTTATCATGGGCGGGTTGTGTTTGAACGCGAGGAAGGAAGGTTGTTGTATCAGGGTGTGAGACCGACATCCGGGAGTCTCGTGATTTATGCTATTCAGGCTAAGCGATTGGTTGAGTGAGGTGGCGAGGCTTATTTTGTAACGATAGTAATGCCGGAGTCTGCAGGTGAGGTTGCAGTAAAGGATATTAAGGGTTTCCGGGATTTTGAGGATGTTTTTAGGTCATTGAAGGGATTACCGCCGTCTCGGTCTGATCTTCTCACGATTGAATTAGAACACGGGACAACGCCTATATCGAAGGCAGCTTACAGGATGGCTCCAGCATAGATGGCAGAGCTGAAGAAACAGTTAGAGGATTTATCCGACCACGTACATCACCCTGGGGGGCGCTGGTGTTATTCGAAAGAAAAAAGATGGAAGTTTCCGGTTGTGTATTGATTACCGAGGACTTAACTGAGTCACTGTAAAGAATAAGTACCCTCTTCCGAGAATTGATGAGTTGTTAGATCAGTTAAGGGGCGCTACTTGGTTCTCCAAGATAGACTTGGCGTCGCGATATCATCAGATTCTGATAGATGACAAGGATGTTCGGAAAACAGCTTTCAGGACAAGATATGGTCACTTTGAGTTTTTGGTGATGTCGTTTGGATTGACGAATGCACCAGCAGCATTCATGCGTTTGATGAACAGCATATTCCAGGAGTATTTGGATGTTTTTGTGATCATCTTCATAGATGATATCCTGGTGTATTCAAAGAGTTCTTAGGGAGTAGAAGCTGTTTGCCAAGTTGAGTAAGTGTAACTTCTTGCAGTGAGAGATAGGTTTTCTTGGTCATATTGTATCAGCAGAAGGAGTATCTGTAGATCCAGCTAAGATTAAGGCTATCAGAGATTGGCCTAGACCAAGTAACGCCACCGAGATCAGGAGTTTTCTTGGTTTGGCAGGATATTAGAGAAGGTTCGTCAAGGGATTTGCGAGTATGGCACAATCCATGACGAAGTTGACTGGAAATGATGTTCTGTTTGTCTGGTCTCAGGAGTGCGAGGATAGTTTTATGAAGCTGAAGGAGATGTTAATGAGTACACTTGTGTTGGCGTTGCCTGAGCCGGGTAAGCCTTATGCAGTGTACACCGATGCGTTGGGGATTGGTTTGGGTTGTATATTGATGCAGGAAGGTAGGGTAATTGCTTATGCGTCGAGGCAGTTGAGAGGTATTGAGCATAATTATCCTACCCATGAACTTGAGTTAGGAGCGGTGGTTTTCGCTTTGAAGATTTGGAGATCTTATCTGTATGGCGGGAGAGTGCACATTTTCACAGATCATAAGAATCTGCAACATATTTTTACTCAGCCATTATTAAACATGAGGAAAAGACGTTGGGTAGAATTGTTGGCAGATTATGATTTGGATATTGTATACCATCCGGGTAAGGCTAACCTGGTGGCAGATGCCTTGAGTCATCAGAAGATGGACGTAGCTCGAGAGCAGGACGTGGAGGCGTTAGTGAGCGAGATTAGCACTTTGCGTTTATGTGCTATTTTGCAGGAACCTTTGGGTTTAGAGGCAGCGGATCAGGCAGACCTTCTGAGTAGGATTCGAGTAGCTCAGGAAAGTGATCAGGGTTTAATTGATGCGTCAAAGGCAGTTTGTTCTGAGTATCAGGTCTCTGCGAATGGGACGATTCTTGTTCATTGATATAACGTGAATTTGGACGTTCCTAACCACAAACTTTACGCGTATTCAGAGCCTTTTGAGTTGTTTTGAGTCTATATTTAGGTCCATACTTCAAGAGTTTGAACCACATGCGTATGGGAAGGAGATTCGAGCATTCAAGCGAAAACCGGAGTTTTCTGGAGTCCGGACTGACCGGTCCACCTCCTAGACCGAGCGGTCCCACATTCACATGCACATGCTGACCGTTCCCGTATAAAGAGGACCCGACCCAGAGATGAGACCGACCGGTCTACATCAACGACCAGCCGGTCCACATGGGAGACTTGAAGACGGACCGTTCCAGCTCACACGACCGATCAATCTGATCCAAGACTTGAAGACTCGGTGGCCCCTGGAAAAGGGACCGACCGGTCCAGGCCAAGGACCGGCCGGTCCACCTGAAGAAGACTTGAAGATTTTGCCCCTAGAAACCAGACCGACCGGTCCCGATTCCGGACCGACCAATCCCAGTGCAAGATTTTTAGGAAAATTTCCAGATTCTGTTTTATCCTATAAATACCCATAGGGTTTTGTTATTTCATCCACATTTTTATTACTGCAGCTTAGACTTTTTCAGAGCAGAACAGGACAGTGAAAAAGCTTGGAGATCCTGGTCGCGTTGAACTTTCAGTCCTGATCGACTCTACAGTTTTTCCTCGCTGACTATGCGACTCAGGCTCTAGTGTCAACATCATGCCTTACTCAGTTGCAAAACGATTGGGTTTTAAAGATCTCAGGCCTCCTAAATTTTCTTTAAAATTTGCTGATTGTTTTGTTAAACCTTCTATAGGGGTTCTTGAGGACGTTCAGCTGCTAATTAGTGATGTCTTTGTCCCTGCAGATTTTGTGGTGCTCGACATGGCTGAAGAATCGGGAGATCCTCTCATCCTGGGAAGACCTTTCCTTTGCACGGTTGGTGCAAAGATCGATCTAAAGCATGGACGCATTGATCTCCAACTAGGAGACACTGAAATGACATTCAAAATGGACAAGCTGCTGGAGAAGCATGTAACCAATGACCCACCTTTCTCAATTAAGGAACCGCCAGACATCATTGATCAAGTCACAGAGGACCCAGCTCTTCCTACTGGTCTACAATGGATACTGAGGAACAAGGAACGTAATCGGCGTTCAAAGCCTCATCTCGCTCACACCGCCATTACAGAGGGTGCTGTAATCCCTCTTGATCATCCACCAGACGCCTAAAGGGCACACACGTCGAGCTAACGACGTTAAACAAAGCGCTTGGTGGGAGGCAACCCACCGGTAAGTGTACATACTTTCTTTCATTTTTCATTTTTACATTTGTTTTCGTTTTTCTTTTTGGTTTTTCCTTAAGAACTTTAGTCACAGCACTTTGGATCCAGATTCTGACATCCGGATCGGTCGGTCTACCACTGGACCGGTCGGTCCGTCATCCTCACATGATCCGTCGAGGTCCCAGGGATCTGGACAGGTCGGTCCATAATGCCGACCGGTCGATCCTCTCCGTCCTGCGAAGTAACCCGGTCTCTGGAAATGAGACCGGTTGATCTCCTATGGGGACCGGTTGATCTCCCCATCCCGCGGATCAGCCTCGTCCCGCATCATCTCATCCCGCGAATCAGGTAAGGGTCTGATCATTAGACCGACCGGCCCAGTATCGAGACCGGTCGGTCCAGTGACCCGGATATGAGATCAGACGATGACGCTGCCGGATCCGATGACACTATGGTTCCTGATGAGTCTCCAGAGTTCTGATGACGCTGTTAGATTTTCTTAACTTTTCTTTTTCTTTTCATTTTTATTTTCTTTCTTTTTAACAGTTCTTTCCTTTGGATTTATTTTCACACAGGATCGGTGTGAAGTAAGTCTGGGGGGAAGTACTATTAGTACTAATTATGTTTTTATTTTCTTATTTTCAGTTTGATTTAAACCTTTGTGATATGCATGCAATTCTAGGACCACATGATGTTTGCTACCATTTTTTTAAGATTAACAGTGACTAACCAAAGCAATGAGAAGATTAAAAACGCCCTAGGCGGATCAGTGGTACCAGAAGGCTCCCGTCTCTTTGAAAGCTAACGCTGACACTCTTTACTTTGGTCTGTTTTCTTAACTCAGGGAATTCGAAATCGCATAAGAAGTATCAACCACGTTAGGAGTCCTATCCTTTTTCAAACACTATCCTCTCTTCAAGACTCCTAATGGTCAGGCTCACTTTTAGTCTGGTACCACACCCTTACCTTAACCTTTTGTTTCAAACCTCATCCATTCTATTGAAGACATTGACATACACTCAAGCGCAAAAACTCCGGAGACGTAGTCCGGCCAGCCAATCATTCTAAAGACCTTTTGGTACCATTTCAAAACTTTCTGCTTAGGATTTTTAACTCTGTATTTTTATTTTTCATTTTTTTCATCACTTGTGCTTAGGAAAAAGGCTAGAACTATACTCAAACTTTATTCAAAAAAATATATATTATTATTAAAAAAAAAAAAAATTGAAAGGGATTAGAATAAAGCCTCAGATTTTACATGCATATTTATAAGCACATTTCTATTTCTTATTCTTAGCATTATTTCTTTAGATAAGCAGAAAGTTTTCATCTAAATAAAGAAAAAGGTCTTAAGTTTGAAAAGTTGTGCATCATCTTTGGATTTAGTTCTCTTGGGATTTTGTGCCATGACTTGCATTCGGCCGCGACTGAGGTTAGCTAAACACTTTCACGCCAACACTAAATAGCCCAAATCCTTAACCCTTATGCGACGAATGTTTTCCCTTTGGTAAGATTTCTGGACCCTGGTGTTGAGTCGCTGAGACATAGGAACTTAAGTATGGTAACATTGCTATATATTTGGCAAAGTACATGAAGTACCATCTTGGTTTTTGATATGTTTATGAGTTTTCAGGGTTGTTAGCATTACATATGTGGGGTTCTAAAGGATTGCATTCAGCTCACAAAGGTTAGTTTGGTTTTTATAACTCCCTTGAATCTATCTCTAGTTTGTCTTCACTTGAGGACAAGCAAAGATTTAAGTCTAGGGGAGTTGATATAACGTGAATTTGGACGTTCCTAACCACGAACTTAACGCGTATTCAGAGCCTTTTGAGTTGTTTTGAGTCTATATTTAGGTCCATACTTCAAGAGTTTGAACCACATGCGTATGGGAAGGAGATTCGAGCATTCGAGTAAAAACCGGAGTTTTCTGGAGTCCGGACTGACCGGTCCACCTCCTAGACCGACCGGTCCCACATTCACATGCACATGCCGACCGTTCCCGCATGAAGATGACCCAACCCAAAGACGAGACCAACCAGTCTACATCAAGGACCGGCCGGGCCACATGGGAGACTTGAAGACGGACCGTTCCAGCTCACACGACCGATCAATCCGATCCAAGACTTGAAGACTCGGTGGCCCCTGGAAACGGGACCGACCGGTCCAGCCCAAGGACCGGCCGGTCCACCTGAAGAAGACTTGAAGATTTTGCCCCTGGAAACCGGACCGACCGGTCCCGATTCCGGACCGACCAATCCCAGTGCCAGATTTTTAGGAAAATTTCCAGATTCTGTTTTTATCCTATAAATACCCATAGGGTTTTGTTATTTGAGACATCCACATTTTTATTACTGCTGCTCAGACTTTTTCAGAGCTTAGACCTAGCTTTTAAGAGTTGTATTCAAGGAGAAGAATTCTTCTACCATTCGGAGAAGATTTCTAAACCTTTTCTTATTTCTATTATATTGATTATGCTCTTTTCAATCATGGTTTTTGCTTTGTCTTTTATCATGTCTGAGTAGTTTTCTAGTTAGGTTTTAGGGTTTTCGATGGATTTCACAGATTAAACTAGACACAAATAGGTTGCTTATCAATTACCATCTCCGTCCATATACAAATAGGTTGTATTAATACACATTCCAAAAGCTTGTGTATTGCTAGAACTACTGTTGATGAGTAATGCGTTATAACAATTCGGAAGGTTAGTTATAGAGTATTATGAACTGATCAAACCTGAACTATAATGCTTGTCTAGGATAGCAGTGACCAAACGGAAGTTTAGGCACTCGGATCTCTAGGGAAAGTAATTGTTATCACGGAAGTGGAGCAATTTATATCAGTGTTTTGAGTTTAATATGTATGCATATTAGAATCTGAATAGTTGTCTGGTTTATGAATGTGATTTCCTGAGAATTCTCTAATGCATAACGCTTTTATTAATTTTTTTTAAATCATTTTAATTTGCTTTCTTGTCTTTAAATTTTGATAACATTCCGATCATTATTTCTTGCTTAGCTTAGTTCAATAGTCTATAATTTGTTGCGTAACACTTGGTCTCTGTGGATTCGATCCCTGAATAAACTACTGTGTGCCTGTGCACTTGCAGTGTTTTATTTCGGGTAAAACTCGAGCATATCATGCATGGGCGAGTTTGCGTGCCTAAGGATGAGTCGTTAAGGCATGAGATTCTGAGCGAGGCACATGAGCAAGTTGTCGATTAATCCGGGAGCGACTAAGATGTATCGTGATCTGAAGCGGTACTATCACTGGGTCGGGATGAAGAGAGATGTAGCTAACTGGGTCGCAAAGTGCAATACGTGTCAGTTAGTAAAGGCTGAGCATCGGGTTCCGAGTGGTTTGTTGCAGAGCTTACCAGTTCTGGAGTGGAAGTGGGATATGATCACGATGGATTTTGTAATAGGATTACCTAACTCGAGGACATTTGATGCTATTTGGGTGATTGTGGATCGTCTGATTAAGTCAGCACATTTTCTGGCCATTAAGAAGACCGATGGGGCAACGGTTTTGGCTAAGAAGTATGTGAAAGAGATTGTAAGGCTGCATGGAGTGCCGGCCAGTATTATGTCACACAGGGATCCTAAGTTTGCGTCTGAGTTTTGGAGAGCATTTCAGGATGAGATGGGCACTAAAGTGCACATAAGTACAGCTTATCATCCTCAGACCGATGGACAGTCTGAGAGGACGATTCAGACATTGGAGGATTTACTGAGGATGTGGGTTCTCGATTGGGGTGGTCATTGGGTAGATCACTTGTGCCTGGCTGAGTTCGCATATAACAACAGTTTTCAGGCGAGTATCAGGGTGGCTCCGTACGAGGCTTTTTATGGGAGGTCATGTAGGACACCTTTATGTTGGACCCATGTGGGGGAAAAGAGCATCTTTGGTGCGACTTTTGTTCAGGAAACATCGGAGAGGATTCGTGTCTTGAAAGTGAACATGAAAGAGGCTCAGGATCGGCAAATGAGTTATGTTGATAAAAGGAGAAAGGAGTTAGAGTTCGCGGTTGGAGATAGGGTATATCTCAAGATGACCATGTTGCGAGGTCCTAAGAGATCTATTTCGGAGAATAAGCTAAGTCCGAGATTTATGGGTCCGTTCCTGGTAGTGGAACGAGTTGGACCGGTAGCGTACCGGTTGGAGTTACCACCAATTATGAAGGCTTTTCATAAGGTGTTTCATGTATCAATGTTAAGGAAGTATATTCACGCTTCGGAGGAGTTGGTGGCTAGGATCCCGGAGGATCTGCAGCCGAATTTATCTGTGGCGGCGAGACTTGTGAGGATTCTCGAACGGAGAGTCAAGGTGTTGCGCCGAAAGAAAGTATTGTTGGTCAAAATTTTGTGGGATTGTAGCGGTATAGAGGAGGAAACGTGGGAACCCGAGGCAAAGATGAAGTCGAATTTTAGCAAGTGGTTCGATAAGCAGATTGTTATTTAAGCTTGTTTCTTTCTTTGCGGTTCCAATTTCAGAGTTGGCTTCGTGCGGTTGTGGTTGTGGTTGTGGATATATGTATTTTCCGTTTTGTTGTAACGATGGTACATTTATGGAAATTAATAAGATGGATTTTCTTATATGTTGATATTTAATAAGTTGGGTAATGCTTATTACTCTTGATATTTCGGGACAGGGAATGTCACGTTATGGACCATATGAGATAGCTCTAGTTAATGGGTACTTAGGGACATTTAGGAACTAAAAACTCTAGGAGTTGCGGTTTTGAATAACTCATTTATAAGGGAGATGTGAGTTCTCAAGAGGAGATGTGAGTTCTCCAATATACTTTTTTGGGATGAGAGTTCTCAGAATAAGTAGCGAGGGATGTAAGTTCTTTCACGGGGATGTAAGTTTCCCAGATTGGTATGTTTTTCTGAAAAGTCATAGGATGCGTTTTGTGAATATCAGGATATGAAATGAGTTAGGAGTAATTAGTGTTCGAAAAAAAACGTAAGTAAGTACGTTACTAGATAAAGGCCTCAGAGATCAGGAGAAACAAATTTGGATTTGTTCGACCAAGTTGTGATAGAAAGATGGTCTTGCAAAGTGAATTTGTGGGGATTCGAAGACGAATCCAGAATAGTGGGGGAGAATTGTAACATCCGTAAACCGAAAACTGATTTTAGGTGAACGTGTCGATCGACACAAAAGGAGCATCGATCGACACGATAATTTCAGACGTGTCGAGCGACACGTTTAGGTGCGTCGATCGACACGACCATTTGTCGTATGTCGATCGATACGTCGACCACGTCGCTCGACGCACTGTCGGCAGTTCGGTTTTGATGGCGACTTGTGGACTTTTGGCAACGAAATATTTTATTTAAGGACCCAATTGCGTTGCAAAGGCGAGGCAGGGTTGTCTAGAGGATTTGGGAGTAGAAATCGTGTGTTTTAGAGTGAAAATTCATGAGTTCTTGAGTGTTCTTGAGAGTTCTTGAAGTTCTTGGTGTTTGGAGGCTTGGGAAGAGAGTTTGATCGGTTGTTCTTGGCGGTTTTTGTTCGGGTAAGAGCAGTAGGGGTCGTGGGTGTCTTGATTCATCGGATTCTTCATCCAATTTGATCTGAAATCATCCGTTTTTAAGGCAAATGTAAAAAGAAATCGTGATCACGGAATCTAGGCGTAGGAAGAGGATAAGTAGGGTTGTTTTTTGTGTCTTTATGTTCTAGTAAAACTTGTCGTGTAGGTTGCTAGATATGTTTAATTATTAAATAAATGTGGATTTACTGTTTAATAATTAAGTCGTGTGTTAAAATATTTAATTATTAAATAATTGCGGATTATTGTTTAATATTTAAATTGTGTTTTTCCTCGTTTTGGTGTCGTGTTTTGATTTAAATAATAAGGAATTTTTTATTCGGTTAAAAAAAAAATCGGGTCTAGTTGTTTCAATTATAGAAACCAGCATTCGCACGAGTTACAATAGAGTATTCAGGGGAAACAAGAGGCCCAACATTCTGAAAAGAAACATTATACAGGCGAGTAGAAGGCTTAATATTCTTTTGGCGTTCATCTTGAGCAACCATACTAAACACATCTTCTATAAAAGGAATAGGCTTCAAGACCAAGATATGTCTACGAGTTTGTTCATACGCCTCATTCAATCCCATCAAGAATTTTGTAACTCTACTACATTGCTCTAATTTCTCCCATAAAGTTGTAGCATTGCATTCACATTTGTCACAAGTACATACATGCAATTCAACATAATTATTATACTCCTCTCACAATGTAACTAACTCGGTATAATATGTGCTTATGTCCATGGAACTTTGCTGAATAGAGCTCAAACATTGCTCAAGCTCATAAACACGAGGATCATCATCTTGCTTAAAACGAGATAAGAAATATTTCCAAATCGCTTCAGCATTAGACATAAACAACAAACTCCGACCAATTTTCTTAGACACATAATTCATTAACCATGTAGCTACCATATCATTGCACCTAGACCAAGATCCAGCATCACGATGACCAGGAATAGGTTTAGAAATTGTACCGTCTATGAATCCTAGCATATTTCTGACATTAAGAGCCATTCGAATGTAACGACGCCAATAATGGATATCGGATCCAGAAGCATGACGATCGGAGACGAGAACTTAACCGGCGTGGTCAGATGCGTGAAGAAAATAGGGATTCTCATATTGGTCAATCAACGGCGAAGGAGTATTATTCGGAATCGCAATATCAGGAATTGCAGCCATTGTTAGAGGAAAAACAATGAAAACAACGAAAGAGAGTTCATCGATTATACAGTAAACGAGAACGACAAAGCTCGAGGTCAAAGGAAAATAAATTTGAAGAAGAATCAAACAAAAAAAGACGAAGAGAAAGAAATCGATATATGTGATTCAGATCTGCAACACAAAATTGAAGATTCTCTGAGCGATGGAAGAACTTCGAGCGATTGAATACGAAGCTCAAAGCGTGAAGACGAAGCTCAATTTCATGGCAGATCGAAAAACGGAATGAGAAATCGGAAAAAGTTTGTTACAGCTCTGATACCTGATATGCTCAAATTTACCCTGAGCTACTCTCTCAAATTAAGAGATCACTGTAGTATTTAGGGATCGAATCCACAGGGAATCAGGGACACAGTAGATTAATACTTTCAGACTAAGCTAGGCAAAATATAATATAAGAAAAGCAATTAAAAGAAAAGCAAGATAGAAGATGATAAGCTTTAAAACAATAGAGATAAAAGCTAGGTTCAGGGAAATCGCAGGATAATCAGAATTGCAGGCAAATCAATAAGTAGGAATATTAAAGCTCTTGTTCCTAAACATGAACACGAAAGTAAAACAAACCAATTGTCGTTGCGAATATTTTCTATGCTTAAACCCTAGACAACCAACTGTCGTTGCGAAATCAGATTGATCTAAACAAGCATTAAAGTTCAAGTTCAATTGTTCACAAAACCCTAAACCAAATGTCTTTGCGAATAGGAATTCTACTCATCAAAGACTAGTTCAAGCAATCAATAACACTGTCGTGTCTATCAATTAACCTAATATCAAATTCTAGTTCATGACGCTAAAATCAGCATTAAACACAAGTCAAGATGAAGAACTTCTAATGATATTATCCTAACAATGAAATCAGATCTAGCAATTCATCAAAACCCTTAAAAACTCTAAACCTAACAGAGAAATTACTCAGACATGTTTAATGAAGCACAAAACATCTTTATTAGAGATATCTCTTAAGAGTAATTCTAAGACAAGTAAAATAAAGCTTCAGCCTAAACAATGGCTGCAAACACATATATATATAGGGTCCCGAACCGTCATAAACATAAAAGTAAACATCTGGAGTCTTCGGGCCTCGAATCGGGCTTTTCTGATGAAAATCTGGGCTTGACAGAACACGTGTCGATCGACACCCATAGGTGGTGTCGATCGACACCAATCTTCAAATCGGATCCTTTTGTTCCAGTAGCAACCGTGTCGATCGACACATAGTTCCCGTCGATCGACGCTTGATAAATGTTGGTGTCGAGCGACACATACAACCTCGTCGCTCGACGCTTCTCTGAATTCTTTAATCCGAACTTGCATCTTTGCCACTTCACTCCGCGAATGCTCCAAAACCTCCAGTAAACATATTTTATGCTCCAGACGGTCCAGTTCCTGTAAAGACTCTAAAAACACCTAGAAAACACCAAAAGATACTAAAACATGGACTTATATCATGGTTGAAAACCGGTAAAAACCACGATATATCAACTCCCCCAGACTTAGCTTTTTGCTTGTCCCTAAGCAAAACAGTGTTATCACTCCTTTAGGAACCACATACATTTGCAAAGTCATCCGGTGATACTTCGATGTTTCCCTAGAAGCATAGCAGTCCTCCATATTGAATCCAAACCCCTTAGAAAATCTCAGACTTTCAGTCGCAGACCCCTTTAGTTTAATTAGGTGCGGTCTCATCGAGAGAATATCGATCGCTGGACTTTCTAGATTCTTTCACTTCCTTTAACACTTTCCTGCGTTTCACCCTCTCTCTTCCCTCTGAAACTGTATCCAATTAAGGATATCATAGAGATGCAATGCCTTTTTGTTGAATGATTTTTTTGTGATGGCGGGTACCTCAGCAGAGGGTCCTTTACCACCAGAGCTTGAAGCTCCACTTTCGGGCTTGCACTTTTCTGCTGATTTTTTTTTATTTCCTTGGCATCTCTATGATCACTAGATCAGCTCTCATTACTGGTGTTCTTGTGGAGACAGGGTCATGAGGCTTTCTTTTTTTTCGATCTAGGACAGTTATACTCGTCATTCGGGAAGAAGTTTCAAGAGCGGTCCGTCCTCGCTTTCAAGTGTTTGGAAGCTGAATCAAGTCCTGCGATTAGCCAACGCCCTTGATAAGAGATTATAGATTCATTAAGGGCGGGTCTTTGACATCCTTTCTAGCATTCTCCAGAAATCTGAACTCGCTCCGTTAAACCGATCCACTTCCAGTTACCCACCTTGTAAAACCAATCAACTTGCATTGATAATGGTCCACGAGTGCTGTTCAAAGCAAGTCTAAAAGAGAGGTTTTGACTCTAAAAATTTTAAAATTAAACAAAAAACTCAAAAGAAAACACAAGTGTTAGCAACTACCTCCCCCAGACTTAAACAACACTGTCCCCAGTGTTATTAAGCCTAAGATTGGCGAAATAAAACAAATAGGAAACAAAACGAATAAAAAATTAAGTGAGAATTCGTAACCTGGGGGGTCGTGTCGAGCGACACGACCTCTGTGTCGAGCGACACTCATGAATCTGGTTGATTCTGACTCGTAGATTTTCTTCGTGTCGATCGACACTGATGTGCTCGTCGATCGACACAGAATGCTGAAGACCATTCTCACTTGTGTTTCAACGTTTATTTTCCTCCCTTATCCGTTAAGATGGTTGCAGCTCTGTTCTTCGTTCGACCTTTCTTTGCAGCTCCCCCAGACTTATCAAAAACTATTCCTGAGAAAAGTTTCATCGTGTTTTCCATCATTCGCTGAATGGCTTATTCTCCTTTCTCCTCTAAGTCTGAAGGGATGATGATCCTGATTTTCGCAAAAGGCTTGGAGGTCCTTTTAGGCTTTACCTTGGTTTGATTACTTCGCTTTCCTGCAGCAACATCAATAGAAAAACCAAGCTTTCGAGAAACTCGTTGCTTGCATAAGTGCGAAACAGTTTTTTCACAATTTAAACTCTTATTGACAAAAGCAGGAGAATTAGGAATAAGTACAGGAAGTTCATACCTTGGCTCTATCGGAGGATTCTCAATGATGGTCAAGGCAAAAGCTCTTTCACCCTCTTGTGACGACTTTCGAGCTCTGGGGAATGGAAGCTTAGGAATATGGACTTGTTCTTCGACTGATTCAGACGATTCGTGAAGATCTGGATTGAACTGGGCAGGGTGTTGAGCGACGCTGGGGTGGTGTCACTCGACGCTGATGATTTCGTCGTGTCGAGCGACGTTCCTAATGGTGTCGCTCGACACTAGCTCCTCAACGTCGGACTTTCGATTTTCTTCAAGTGTCGATCGACACATGTGACTAGTGTCGCTCGACACTAGCTTTTCAATTTCAAAAATCGCTTTAAACGCATCGAAGTAGCCTTCGTCTTCTACTGGAATGGTATCGCAAGCATGCTCGGAGTTCGTATCAGTCTGCGCATTAAGAAACTCTTCTTGCCACTTGATAGAAACAGCAGCTTCAGCAACCTGAACATCCAATTTCTCCACATAAGTTCCTAAAGCCTCGAGCTTTCCATTCAGATAAGTGTAAAGTGATTCCAGCTTTCTGTTGAATTCCTCAGTCAACTTCTGCTGTCCTTCGAGAAGCTTCGCAAACATAGCTTCCATCCTGCTTTCTGATGATTGAGGTGGAGGCGTTTGATACGTTGAAGCTTCATAGTTCCTCTGGTAGCCATTCTTCTGAACCACTAAAGGTTGAACCGCTGATTGATTCGCATAGAACCGTGCAAAACTGTTGAAATCGGCCAAAGTTCTTGGTTCCTGGACAGGGTGTCGATTGATGCTAAAGCAGTGTCGATCAACACCAGCATCTCTGACGTGTCGAGCGATCGATTCTTCATGTCGAGCGACGCCTGGATCTTGGTGGTGTCGAGCGATGCTTGAGTGGTGTCGTTCGACACACTGTCTTTCTTCACGAGAAAGTTTGATTTCCTCGTCGCGTCTCAGCTGCTGTCCAAGCTCGTTGCACCGATTCCCTTTAAGATCAAATAATCCTTCGTCCCTCTGAATCAGGATTAGCTGCGTATCCATCGTCGTTCACGCCTGAAACTCAAAACAAAATAAAAAACAAAAGCAAAAACAAAAACAAAAACAAAAATAAAGACCTAGACAAAATCCTAGTAATAAGAATCTAATGGTATGATTCCCCGGAAACGGCGCCAAAATTTGATATGCTCAAATTTACCCTGAGCTACTCTCTCAAATTAAGAGATCACTGTAGTATTTAGGGATCGAATCCACAGGGAATCAGGGACACAGTAGATTAATACTTTCAGACTAAGCTAGACAAAATATAATATAAGAAAAGCAATTAAAAGAAAAGCAAGATAGAAGATGATAAGCTTTAAAACAATGGAGATAAAAGCTAGGTTCAGGGAAATCGCAGGATAATCAGAATTGCAGGCAAATCAATAAGTAGGAATATTAAAGCTCTTGTTCCTAAACATGAACACGAAAGTAAAACAAACCAACTGTCGTTGCGAATATTTTCTATGCTTAAACCCTAGACAACCAACTGTCGTTGCGAAATCAGATTGATCTAAACAAGCATTAAAGTTCAAGTTCAATTGTTCACAAAACCCTAAACCAAATGTCTTTGCGAATAGGAATTCTGCTCATCAAAGACTAGTTCAAGCAATCAATAACACTGTCGTGTCTATCAATTAACCTAATATCAGATTCTAGTTCATGACGCTAAAATCATTAAACACAAGTCAAGATGAAGAACTTCTAATGATATTATCCTAACAATGAAATCAGATCTAGCAATTCATCGAAACCCTTAAAAACTCTAAACCTAACAGAGAAATTACTCAGACATGTTTAATGAAGCACAAAACATCTTTATTAGAGATATCTCTTAAGAGTAATTCTAAGACAAGTAAAATAAAGCTTCAGCCTAAACAATGGCTGAAAACACATATATATAGGGTCCCGGACCGTCATAAACATAAAAGTAAACATCTGAAGTCTTCGGGCCTCGAATCGGGCTTTTCTGATGAAAATCTGGGCTTGACAGAACACGTGTCGATCGACACCCATAGGTGTGTCGATCGACACCAATCTTCAAATCGGATCCTTTTGTTCCAGTAGCAACCGTGTCGATCGACACATAGTTCCCGTCGATCGACGCTTGATAAATGTTGGTGTCGAGCGACACATACAACCTCGTCGCTCGACGCTTCTCTGAATTCTTCAATCCGAACTTGCATCTTCGCCACTTCACTCCGCGAATGCTCCAAAACCTCCAGTAAACATCTTTTATGCTCCTGACGGTCCAGTTCCTGTAAAGACTCTAAAAACACCTAGAAAACACCAAAAGACACTAAAACATGGACTTATATCATGGTTGAAAACCGGTAAAAACCACGATATATCAATACCATATTAAGAAGATGATTAATATTTCTCATTAATTAACAATTGATTACAATTCACATAGAGCTGTCAGAATGGGTCAACCCAACCCATTTGACCCATCCCGCCATAGGTTTCTTTTTCTTTTGTCCACGATGGGTCGGCCCATGAAACCTGCGGGTTAATATCTATAGACCAAAACTTAATTCATTGTATTCTATGGATTGTTTGGGCGGCCCATGGGTTTTGATATTTATTCTAAAATAAAAAAAAATTATATTTTTATTCAAAAAATACACCAAAAAATTTGAAGAAATCAAAAGAAACGTAGAAAAATTAAAATTTGACACCATAAATTCGTAATGTATAACTAAAAAACAAAAGAAACATATGAAAAAACTGAAATAAGAAATAATATTAAAAATGATAAGAGTCCATAAATTTGAAGAAACATCTTACTTCCTTGACACAAATCAAAGTCATTCTTGCCCACGTTCTCTAGGAATTGTGATTGGTTTTTTTCCAAGTTCACCATTCTCTTCTACATACTACATATATATATAGGTTAGGTTTAGTCAATTAGTCTTAGGGTTTTCATAATATTTTTGTTAAACTATTATTATATTTTAGATATACATGTTAGGTTATATAATAGATATATAAACTAATGTATTATATTTATGAAAATTGATGTGTAACCCATTAACCCGTGGTTATTATGGGTTTTACCCACGAAACCCGTTGCCAACCGTGGATCAACCCATAAGACCCGCTTTTTTTTTACAATGTTGAACCCATACCCATCCCATGGTGGGATAGGTTAGGTCGGAGCCGTGAGTTTTGACCCATTCTGACACCTCTATTCACGTATATATATATATATACCAGGTGAAGAAAACTAAACCAGGTGATTAAACCATCTAATTACTAAACCGAATCCGTACATTCTAATATGGTTCATGATCATGATGATAAATGCATGTCTTCTCTAAGCAAGATTATGAGATTAGTTGATGAAATGTCACCATATGCTCAGACTCTGTTGAAGAAAAAGGAAACGCGACTTGGAAAAAGATTGAAGATTCAAGATTCAAGAAGAAGCAAAACCAAAGGGTTCCTAGTTCCTACTAATGAAGAAGAGTGTGAAGTAATCAAAATTCGTATTACATGAGGAACATGTGACTAATTTTGGTTAATACTCAGAGGTTTATTAATTAGTTGTTCAACTTTTTATGTTATTATTATTCTTTTTTTAAAGGAATGTTAAATTATTATTCAAAAAATAAATCAAAAAGGCAAGGTTGAAGAAATTTTGAAAGTTGTTGCCATATTCCTTGTGAGTGTGGACAAGTGAAGAAGTGGTGGTTTCTTGTCTCCTCCGGTGAATACAGAAGGCACAACGTGTTGTTGTCTCGTGTTCCAAAGACTCATACGGTCACCCCCTTGAAATGAATTATTAAGGAAATATTTTCAAAATGTTTTATTATTGAATTTTAAAATTTTTATGGAATAAGGGACATGGCATAGCCTCCCCATCCGAAGTCCTTCAAGGGGTAACTCTAAGAGAAGGAGCACATGCTCTTATTTCAACAACGGTGAGAAAAGTTTCACAGAGACAACCTACTAGGGAGGTCCTCTCTTCTCCTTCATCGGAAGCTATTGTTCCCGACTTATCACAATTTCTAAGACCACTAAAGGAGAAGCCATGCACCAGAGTTAACTGGGAGAAAGGAAAGAACCAAGTCGAACGGTTACGTTAACTCATGCCAAGAGGAAAGTCATACCAAAGAAAATTATAAGGAAGAGGGTTAGTAATAGTCCTCTTGTGGGAGCAAACTCAAGGGAACGCGACTGATTTCCAAGTCTCTTCATATGTACCTCAAAATGAGGCAGTTCATTTTTTTTTTTGTCTCCTTTTCTAAGGCTACTTGTAAGGGTTTGATCGGAACCATCCAATTCTCATGGAGACAAAAAGACCACGGCGACTTTTCTCTAGTGTATTTGAGTGGATGGGTTATGATAACAAATCTACAATTCCACCAGTTAGACTTAGTGGTGGCTTAGCTAAATTTTGAAAGAAAGATATACATCTAGAGATTATGTTTTCTTCCCCAAACTTCAGCGACACCTGTATTATGTCCAAAAGTAAACAATTCTACTTTACCTTTGTCTATGGTCATCCCATGAGCCAAAGACGACAAGAGGTGTGGAATGAAATCTCGGCTTTAGGAGTTTTTAGAGATGATGCTTTGGCTCCTCGCAAGTGATTTCATCGAGATATTAGAGAGGATTTCATCCAACGGCTAAGATGCAAGTAGCCGTTAAATTTTAAAGAAAGGAGAAAACAACAAATTCGCTCTTCTCATTGTCTTTAAATCTCTATATTATTCTTCTTTTTCTTTGCCCTTTGTTGAACCCGGATCGAGATCGACACTAAATTTGTAATAGGTTCGGGGATTCTTTGATAGATAAAAAGAGGAAGCTTTTGGTGAGAATGTAAGTGCCCGCTTGGATGAACAGTAACCGAGAGGGAAAGTTTGGACTTTTGGGAGATTAAGCGTACTTGGTCAAAAAGTGTAGTATATTCCACCTTGGTTGTACACAAATGATGGTACAACTATATATAGTACATTGAGATTAGGGCTTTTGATACATATGGTTACATTTTAACCATATGCTCATAAAGTAACCCCTAATGAGCATAAAGTAACTATACTAGCATTTAAAGTAACCAAGCATAGTTAACAAAGTAATGAGTTGGGCCTTCCTGCTTGATGGGCTGGGAGCAGGATTTTGCCTTGGGCCAAATAGATGTGTGGGCTTGTTCCGGTGTGCGGGCGCGACTGGTCTTGGAGAAGTGAAGTGTGAATCTCAGAGAATCAAGATGATGGTCTCATTAAAACCTTAGTAGGGAAAACCCTTTGGGACAAAACCACTACTAAGGGAAAAGAGTGCCAAACATAATGATGAGGGGACGAATCGCTTGGGGGTGCGAGCTTGCTGAGTTTGTCGGGAATAAGCGAGCAGGCAGGAGAGCAAGAAGGTCGGGCTCGTCCTTTCTCCCGAGGGTTTTCCCGCTCGTTCAGACGATCTGGGTACGTTGGCTTGCGTCAGCGCGTGGATGCGACTGGTCATGGTGCTAGCACGTGCTTCCTCAATTCTCGCCCTAGTGATGATTATGCTTTTTGCGGTTATCGAGATAAGTTAGGGTTTCAATGTTGATATGACGCTTCGGTGTGCCGCCCTTTTGACTTCTGCCCTGTTTCTGACCATGTCTTTTTTGTGGTTCCCTATATATAACGCCATTCCTTTCCTCTTTTTATCCTTTACTTCGTATTCTGAAGATCCCGATCAGGTACTTTTCTCTTTCTAACCCGATTTCCTTTCTTGTCTGCCTTTATCTGTACCCTTTTATTTCCCGAGTGTGAAATCGATCCGAAGAGTTCTCGCAAAGCATGACGTCGAAAGAATCTTCTACTAGTTCCGATAGTGGGCCGTTGATTCGCAAAAGCAAGAAAAACGTGGACCGGCTCATCGTTCCGGTTTCTCCTTCTGTTGATCCCGAACCTTCGCTTGGTGCGAGAGATTCGGAGAGCGACGATAGGGGAGCTTCGTAGTCCCTTCGTCGCCCCGGGCGGGCAACCAGCAACGGCGACGGTTCTTCCGAAGAGGAACACACGTCGCTTGCTACTCTGAAGAAGAGAAAGATCGAAACGCAAAGCGATCTCAAAACTGCTCGGGCGAGAAAAGAATCGGCCGATCAAGCGCGGAAGAAAGAGGTCGAGCGTATAAAGAAAGCAAAGCGGAGGGAGCAGTTGGAAGCCTTGAAAACGGTCCCTGTTTTCGGCTTGGGTCCTGGTCGCTGCCCCTTCATTACGTTGGAGCGTCATGATGATAAACCGTCGCTGTTGTTGATGCCCCTTGCGGATTTCCTGCCTTGGCTAGGTCAGTCAAGTTAGAGTGGGCTTCGCGTCTGGGCCGTGGTGCTTTGGCTTTGGATCATCTTCATGTGGCTGGGCCGAAGATGCTATCGGACCAAAAACGCGGTCGGCCCGTCAAGGCATTGCCAAACCGAGTCCGTGCTCGGCCATCCGCCTGTGCCGAACCCGCGTTCGGCTCATTGGTACGCCGAGCCCACGGTCGGTTCCTTAGTACGCCGAGCCCGCGGTCGGTTCCTTGGTACGCCGAGCCCATGATCGGTCCTGCCTAGTCTGGGACCTTCCTGCTTCGCCTCGATCCACGACCACTTGCTTTGCTTCTATTCGCAAAAAGACTTAGGTGAACGTTAAACTATGAATGTTTAACATTGAGCGGGTGAAAACCGACCCCAACAGTTAGCCCCCAGCTCGGTAGTATTAGAGGTAATAGTGTCGAGTTAAAAGATGTGTTAGATATCGGCGTTACCGTTTAAAGTCAAGGTGTTGGCCTATCCTTTCTCATAGTGGTAGAGAGTGACTTTATACAGGAGGTTTTAAGACTCCGTAGGAATTTTGAAGATTTTAAGACTTCCTACTTCATTTGCCAAAGCTGCTGCGTTTTCTGCAGAAAGGATTTTTTTTTTCTCTCGAAGATTTTAAGACTTCGTATTCCCGATGAAGGTTTTAAGACTCCGTGCTGCGATTTCTGGAGGGAAGAGTGTTTTCTTATTTAAATGGAGCCGGGACCCGCTTAGTGAGAGAAGGAGAGGATAAGGTTTTTCTATGATCCACTCTTTTTTTTCTTTCTCTTTCCTCCATCATCTTCTAGAACTCTTAAAAAAAAAAAATTCTCTTCAACACCTCCATTTTTGGCGACGCCGAACTTCCGCGCCACCGCCGACCGGAGCTTCCCGCCACCGCCGACCGGAGACTCGCCTCCACCGCCGACTGCGAGCTCACCTTTCTTCTTTGGTGAGTTTCCTCTATTCACCTATCTCTCTTTGATTCTCATAGATTTTGGTTGAGAACCCAAGCTTTTGAATCTTGCCATGAGAAGAATAATCCTTGGCCATGAGATATTGTTAGGAGTAGATCCCAAATCCCTTGACTCCCATTGTTTCCAAGCTCCAATTGTTGATGAGATTGACTTTGGATTTGCATAGATTTTTGAGAATTCTCTTTGAAGCTTGTTTTAGGAATAAAGCTTGTTCTTGGTGGAAAAATGCCAAACCTCACTTTTTGATCTTTATTTTGGGTTAATGTAGATTTGGTCACGTTATGGATAAGACGAAACTCGGTTCGGTTGATCGTGGTGGATCGGCGGTGCCGTTGCGTCAAACCGAAGATTTTGTCATGCCTCCGACTCGGACCGACCCCGTGGTCGCAGTATTGAGCGGAACCGAACCCGTGGTCGTGTTTTCGAGTGGGACCGAGCCCGTGGTTGCGGCTTCGTGTGGGAGCAAACCCGACCCCTCGGTCGCGGCTTCGTGTGGGACCGAGCCTAAGGTCGTGACATTGAGTAAAACCGTTCGCGTGGTTGCGCCTTTGGGTGGAACCGACCCCGCGATTGCATCTTTGGGTGGATCCAATCGCGCGGTTGCTTCACCGAGCCGAACTGAGGACAAGGTTACGACTCCATCCTCGCCGGGGGTTGTGATTGCGTCCTTGGCGGACCATGATAATGCCGGCAATGGAATTCGTCTCCGTAGCAAACTCACCGTTCCATGGGTTTGTCTTGGCGTACCCGATGAGGGTTATGAGGATGTCTTCGACGACTTAGCGCAGGTCGAGGAGGAGAGGAGACCTAGCGGTGACGAGGACTTGATGGCCCGTGGTGGGGGAATTGGACTCTCCTTCCCCCTTAATGATGAAGACTCAGGGTTTTTAGATAGTGCAGCCGACGCCGCCCTGTCGTCAGACTTTTCCTTTACTTTCAGGTCACTTCCTTCCGATGTTGAGGATGGTGATGATGATACCTTTACAGAGATTGACCGACCCGCGGTGGTCAAGAAGAAGAAGGCGCGTTCGGATCCTCTGGGATCCACTCTTTCTGACGAGGAGTCGCTACAGCTTCTCCGAGAGAGGTGCGAGACTTCAGATGAGATCAGGCTGGTTGTTCCCGATCGCACTCAGCGAGCTGATGCTCCGCCTCCAGGGCACTTCACCTTGTATGAGAACTTCATCGAGCACTGTTTGCTGTGGTTTCTGGTGCCTGGTTTTCTTCTTTGTTTTTTAGAGGCGAATGGTATCTCCCTTGCTCAGATCAACCCCAGGGGGTTGAGGCATATTATCGGCATCTACATGCTGAGTAGGGAGTGTAACGCGGAGATTAGCACCGAGCAGCTGTCCAGCCTGCTGGACTTCAGGCCTCGTGGCCGTACAGAGGAGCTTAGGTATTTAGTTTCTCTAGTTCAGGGTCGCGTGCTCATCGATGGATTCCCGAGCAAGGACGATCACTTTGAAGATCGATTTTTCTTTGTCAAGATTTCGGAGAAGACCGTTGAGGCGGATTGCATCTCCCTCGTCAGGACGAGCTGGGATAAGAGAGGTAACTCAATACTTAGAAATATTTTCCGTAGCGTGTTCATGTTTTGAGTACTAATTTCTAGATTGTTTCTTTTTGCAGTTAAGCCAGCATCTCAGACAGTCAGCCGGGGTGACGCAGCGGCCATCCACAGCGTTCTTGCCTCTGGGAATGGTGATTGGGTGAAGTCTTTTACTCGTCAGAGGATCCAGAAGGCGTTTTCCACCAGGATCTTCCCAGGGAAGGTTCTCGGACGGGGTGCTCCTAGGGTCTCGGCCTACCAGCGAGCGGAGAAGGCAAAGGTGGTGTCGACGAGCGCCGCGGTCTCGGCAAAGGCATCCTCGCAGACTCGGGCTCCGTCGACTGTAGCGCCAAAGACTCCTGCTGCACCGATCCAGCGTTTTCATGCTCTTGACCTTACACCTGATGAGATTGTGATGCGGCATGAGCAATCGCGGAAGAGAGCCCTTAGGTCAGAGGGCAAGGCTGGAAGTACTCCCCACGAGGCACCTCCGAAGCGACAGAAGGCGGGCTCTTTTTCTGCCTTTGTTGTTGGGCTGACGGGCCATGGCATTGCAGCACCGTCCTCTCTGATTCCCGGTTCCATCAGGATGGCTTTTGCGCTGGCGAAAGCCAAAGTTTCTGAGGTTCGGTTTCTGTCCTTCCTTGTGCTTGTTATTGTTATTTAACTTCTTTTGGTCCTAATACCATTTCCTTTGTTTTTCTCTGCATGCAACTTTCCACTCAGTTGGACCAGATGGCCTTTTGCTTTGAAGAGGACTCTCGCTCTCGTGACAATAAACTCAGCGAGGCCAAGAAAGCCAGCTCTTGAGGACGACGCTGCTTCCGCGAAGAAGAGGTCGGAAGAGTTGAGTGCCAAGCTATCAAGGGCGTCTTTGAGGCATGCGAAGGAGAAGGAGGAGATTGCTCTGCTTAGGAGTAAGCTATTGGATGCTGAGGATCTCAGGGACACCAACATTGAAGAGGCCGTTGCTAAGGCCAAAGATGAGGCAGCTCGTAGCTTTGCTAGCCGGACCAGACAAGTTGCCAGGTTGCTTGATAGGATTAGGGAAACAGCGAAGGACAACATGCTGGACCTCGCTGAAATTGATGCGAACCTGGAGTTCATCGAACGTCTCCGCGAGCCTGACGGTCTGGCTCTGGAAGCCGCGGAGCAGCTCTTGGTTGAGAGGAAGATCCCGATTTATGATGCCCGTGATGTGTTTGATGAGCTTGTCTCTGGCATGAGGCAAGCCTTAGAGATCTCAGAGGACGACGGTGCGGGCAATGAGGATGGTGAGGCTGATGAGTGACCACTTCTCTCCGTTCGTGACTTAGTTTATTTTCAGTCCCTTTATGACTTTTGTTTCTAATAACTTTGTCGGACTTGATGACTTTTGGTTGTAGTATTGGATGGTTTGTATCCTTACTAAAATTTTGGGTCCTTGCGTTGTGGCGAATGCGGGATGACTCTGTAGCTTTTGTATCTTATGATGAACCTTGCTGGTTTTAGAGTAATGTACTCGCTTTAGATACCTTCCTATACTAAGGAACACTTTAGGCTGCTATGTGTTTTTGCCATGCGTTTGCCAACATTGCCGTTGGGCTCTGTGAGTTGGTGCTGCTCTTCTAGACACGTCTGTCTAAGAACAAGTTCACCCTAAGTTTTACTAGTGTGCATCTTGGGTTTCCGAATGACTCATTCAGGGTACATGCCGAACGAAATCATTAGCATCTATATTTTACCAACGATGCTTGTTGGGTTTCGGAGTGATCAGTTGGGTTCGTCCGCCCCAATACTGAACACTGATACTTATATAGAGCGCTTTGAATCCGATGTTGGATGTCATTGTGTTCGTATTCCCGCATTATTATTGTGGCCAGCAGCAATAAATACAGAACGACTCTACTTGATTGAAGCTTTGATTAGTCCATGAAGGACAAGCTGTTCTCATGATGAGGTTTGTGTCAAGTGTTTGAAGTTTCTAGTAATGACGTTGTCAAGGAGTGGCGTATGGGTACCCCCCCCCTCCCCCCCTTTTTAGACGAAAGAGGGAACTGAAGTCGTCTAGAGACTGGTGAAAACACTCACTCCCCTCCTGAAGGCGGAGGAGATCAAGCGAGCTCGTCCGGAACGAGACTTAAGTGAAAACATTCACTCCCCCCCCCCTGAAGGCGGAGGAGATCAAGCGAGCTCGTCTGGAACGAGACTTAAGTGAAAACACTCACTCCCCCCCCTGAAGGCGGAGGAGATCAAGTGAGCTCGTCCGGAACAAGGCATAAGTGAAAACACTTACTCCCCCCCCCCCCCCCCCCGGAAGGCAGAGGAGATCAAGTGAGCTCTTCCGGAATGAGGCCTAAGTGAAAACACTCACTCCCCCCACCCCGAAGGCGGAGGAGATCAAGTGAGCTCGTCCGGAATAAGGCTTATGGCGCGTAATCCCCCCCCCCCCCCTCGTTTGATGGAGGGGGAAACTGAACTTGTTCGGAAACAAGTTGCCTATGTACCCTGTTGCAGGGATCAAGTCGCCTCGTAGTTCATTTGGGAGAGAAGACTAGCGAGAGTACTTCTTCAAGTGCTCGGCTTCTAGAGCATGGGGATAGGTGCGGTGGGACCACAAAACTCTCTCTGGCTCGTCAGCCCAGCGACCCTTCCCAGGCCTGTCTTCAGCGGTCCATGCAAAGGTGTTGACGTTTTCCTGGAGAAACGCCACTAGTTCTATTTTGAGCACTTCGTCAAGTGCAACTCCGATCTCGACGCATCTCTCTGGGTACTGGTCATCAATGCACACAGAGATCGTGGGTTCGCATGTAGGTTGCTTTTCTTCTACACGACCGTCTGCGATCTGTAATTGCTATAAGAGGTTAGTCAGGTCTTTCACCTAGATGGAATTGGTTCTTGCTTTCGTCGCAGGGGGTTAGGGTTTGAGAACTCATACCGTGTGGATGCGATTGGTCAAAGTGGTGGATTATGGCTTCTTTGGACATCAGGGATAGGAATGATTGAGATTGTTCCAATCACTAGAATATGCGACGATCAACATGAGAAGGAAGGAGTACAACGACAATTTTGTGCCCTACTTGACCCATATCTTTATGAGACCATTTTCCCCCATATTAAAAAAATGATATAAGGGAAAGGAAAATGGTTTTCAAAGAGTCAAAAGCCAAAGAATACCCAAAGACTATCATGGTACAAAGGAGAGATGAGTTAGAGAGTTTTACAAGTGATTCCCGGAGAAAAGTCTAAGACTGGGGGAGAAAGGCGAACAAAAAAGTGGTTGGGAAATTGTGGACTTCAATAGATCCATTCTCTCTTGCAATTTTGCATAATGTCTCGCATCCGGAGATTTTGGTAACCCTAAACACTTTTAACCTCGCCACTAAAATCAGCCTTTCCTAAACACCTAGCCATATACCTTGTAAATATCCTTGACCGGAGATCTTCACGAGTCTAAGAGGATAAAAGAATCGATTGACTTGAAGTTGAAATTTTTGCAGGGATAGCAGTTTAGGACATACTTTGGAAGTCATGATGGGAGACGATGAAAAGCGTCTATGAACTCACTTTGTCTTTATGTGGATTACAGGTTTAGAGAAAGAAACAAGATCCAAATAATATGTTAGTTAAATTTTATTTGAAGAAAGAAAGCCCTTTGAGTTGGCTTTCCAATGGAGTTGGAATTATGTCAATTGGAGTTGTAGTTTGGAAGATATTCAAGATCTACTGAAGACATGTCATTCTGCCTCAAAGATGAATCAAGTCCAAGATGGGCCAAGACACCGATCCAACCCATGGGCCGGCTCATTTAACTGAATCCAAGCACAAGGAGACCACTTTGGTCAGACCCAGGACACGAGGCCGTGACCGGTGCCACCGTCCGGTGCCGAGGCCACTTTTGAACAATTTTCGACAAAAAGACATTTTCGCCCAAAGTGAAACCCTAGAGCCTTTGCTGGCCGAGAACCTCTTCCTACACCTATATATACTTGCTTTTAGCCTCTTGAGAGAAGGATAGCAGCCCTAGGCACCACAAATCAATATTAAACATGTATTTTCGTTATTCTCTTTAGTTCTTCATCTTTATCCTTTTTAAAAGAGAGATGAAGGCCATGGTGTTCTTCTCAAGCCTTGTGCTTAGAGATCCACCTATGCCGAGCACTTATCTATCACGAATCTACTGTTTTATCAACTTCTCTAGTTGCTCCATGTTTTATAACATGTACAGTAGTTGTATGTTTGATATAAAGTTATTTTAAAGTTCTTTTATTGCATCTTTTACGTCTTTATTGAGCTTGTTTCTAGATTGATTATCTATCTTTATTTATACTCAAGGCGTGATCTAGATTAGCTACCCCTATTTTAGGTTGTACCGATTCCAAAAGCTTTTGTACCGACCGGATCTAGTATTTGATAGGCTAGTTTCGGTATCCTGGAACATAGGTCCAATTTATTTAACAATTAATTTCAAGTGTTTTTGCTAGGATATTTGGTTATTACATATGTTTGACTTTAGAAATTCTAATTTCTTAAAGAATGATCCACCTTATCAATAGAA
Source organism: Draba incana (assembly GCA_963576765.1). Classification (NCBI taxonomy): domain Eukaryota; kingdom Viridiplantae; phylum Streptophyta; class Magnoliopsida; order Brassicales; family Brassicaceae; genus Draba; species Draba incana. Next base: position 25,825,594 of record OY755206.1, read on the forward strand.
TATGTGCACAAAGAAAGAGGAAAACAAGAAGCCTTTTCAACCAACTTATGAATCCTCTACTTCACCGTCTGAAGCAAGAGTTTTGTCACTTCTTCGAGCATCTGTTCAACTAGCATACTCAAGAATTTCCAATATGATTTGGGAAAGAGTTCCACGATGCAAACTAAGGTTTGTGGTGATCTATTACAATCATTGATGGAAGATACTAACTCGGTTATGGTGGAATGCATAGGTGAGGAAAATTGAGAAACACTATTTCTTGTGCCCAGAGAAATTTTTGGGGAGTTTCAAGACCCTTCTTTGAACACCATCCACCCGATTCAACTTTGGGAGAAATTGAGTTTCTTTATCATGTAACTTCATTATATTCTCCACTTTTTCAATTATTTATTTTTATTTTCCAACACTTCACCCTTAATTTGATTTGATTTACAACGGGGCGGTGTAAGTTAATTCTGGGGAGATTGTGGCTACTAAAGCGTTTGTTTGTGTTGGATATTTATGTTTTCAAAAAGTTTTTCAAAAATCGTTTTCAAAAACCGTTTTAATGAGTCAAAATCAGTTGGAAATGATGACACATTTCTTTGATCAACAACATTTGATTTCAAAACCAAGCGACTATTATTGCAGGGTTTGTTCTGGACAATTGATTCAGATGCCTAGTGACCGAATAAAGTCCAAGGAGATTGCTACTTACATTATTTTGATGGATATGATTTCGATTCTCAATTTGGTTTACTAACATGATTTTTGACTATCTCTTGTTAAGGATATTAGATCAAGGAACGAATCACATTCATGACATTTTATCCTCTTTTTACCCCTCTTTGATGTCATGGATGGTCAGCTCACTTTTAGTTGGTACCCTACCTAAGCCCTTAAACCTTTCTTTCAGACCTCATGCACTTCTGTCTATTTGAACGTTATGCAGATATGTGTAAAAACATCGGAGAGAGTAGGGTCGACGCAATTTTCCAATCACTAGAAGATGCAACGATCAACATGAGAAGGAAGGAGTACAACAACAATTTCGTGCCTTACTTGACTCATATCTTTACGAGACCATTTTCCCCTATATTAAAAAAAATAATATAAGGGAAAGGAAAATGGTTTCAAAGTGTCAAACGCAAAAGAATACCCAAGGAATGTCATGATACAAAGGAGAGATGAGTTAGAGAGTTTTACAAGTGATTCCTGGAGAAAAGTCTAAGAGTGGGGGAGAAAGGCGAACAACAAAGTGGTTGGGAAATTGTGGACTTTAATAGATCAATTCTCTCTTGCAATTTTGCATAATGTCTCGCACCCGGAGATTTTGGTAACCCTAAACACTTTTAACCTCACAACTAAAATCAGCCTTTCCTAAACACCTAGCCATATTCCTTGTAAATATCCTTGATCGGAGATCTTCACGAGTCTAAGAGGGTAAAAGAATCGATTGACTTGAAGTTGAAATTTTGCAGGGATAGCAGTTTAGGACATACTTTCGAATTCATGATGGGAGACGATGAAAAGCGTCTATGAACTCACTTTGTCTTTATGTGGATTATAGGTTTAGAGAAAGAAACAAGATCCAAAGAATATGTGAGTTCCCGTGTTTTCAAATCTTCTTTCCTGATTAACCTTTTGTTTGCTTAAGGACAAGCAAAGGGTAAGTCTGGGAGAGTTGATATACCCGGTATTTTACAACTTTTACTATTCATTTTTACATATTTTATATACTATTTAATAAACTTTTCTATTAAATGAGGTAGTTTTGTCGTATAATTGTTTTTAAGAGTCATATAGGTCAAATCATCAAAACGAGCGTAAAAAAGAGAAAATGAGTATTCTTCATCCTACAAAAACTTCTCAAGTTCTCAAAACTGAAGATTTCACAATATCCCAAGTTAGACAGAAGTTACCCCTCGGAAAGATCAACTTCGACGGAGGATCAAACCTACTTGGACGGTGATTAAATTTCATATGAAGATAGTCATTTGAGATAAGCCGGAGGAAGGTGAGGATGACGTCAAGTCATCATGCCCCTTCGTTTCTAATTTATCTCATCTATTAAAAAACCAAAAAGTGGATCCCGCTCTAATAGCCCCGAATAAATTCAATAGGGATCCCTACGTCGTTACATTCCATTTATGCCTTTCCAATGGGGTTAGAATTATATCAATTGGAATTGTATTTAGGAAGATATTCAAGATCTACTAAAGGCATATCATTAAGCCTCAAAGATGAATCATGTCCAAGATGGGCCAAGACACCGATCCAACCCATGGGCCGGCTCATTTAATTGAAGCCAAGCACAAGGAGAGCACTTTGGTCAGACCCAGGACACGAGACCGTGACCGGTGCCACCATCCGGTGCCGTGGCCACTTTTGGACAGTTTTCGACAAAAAGACGTTTTCGCCCAAAGTGAAACCCTAGAGCCTTTGCCGACCTAGAACCTCTTCCTACACCTATATATTCTTTTTTTTTAGCCTCTTGAGAGAAGGATAGAAGCCCTAGGCACCACAAATCAATAATAAACATGTATTTTTGTTATTCTCTATAGTTCTTCATCTTTATCCTCTGTATAAGAGCGATGAAGGCCTTGGTGTTCTTCTCAAGCCTTGTGCTTAGAGATCCACCTACGCCGAGCACTTATCTATCACAAATCTACTGTTTTATCAACTTCTCTAGTTTCTCCATGTTTCATAACATGTAGAGTAGTTGTATGTTTGATATAAAGTTATTTTAAAGTTCTTTTGTTGCATCTTTTACATCTTTATTAAGCTTGTTTCTAGATTGATTATCTATCTTTATTTATGATCAAGGCGTGATCTAGATTAGCTACCTAGTGACCAATTTTAGGTTGTACCGATTCCAAAAGCTTTTGTACCGACCGGATCTAGTATTTGATAGGCTAGGCATCTTAACAATTCGAAAGGTTAAAATCAAAAGAAAAGAAAAGACTCGATATATGGATTGCCTCCCATAAAGCGTTGTCAATTAGCTCGACTCCTTGGGATTTTTAGACTTGGGAATTGTCTTCCAAAGGCTTGAGGTTGCCTTTGGATTTTGAACTCCTCCCTTGGTCGTGGACAATGCAATCACCGATTCTCACTGGGCAGTTGAATGCTTCACCCAATGAGTGTGTGAAAGCACCATTAGCAAGTGAAATTCTCTTGTTTGAAGGACGAAGGTTGGTTATCTTCATCATTCTCACAAGAGATTCCAACAGAACATTGACTCCGGCTCCCGAATCGAAGATATAATCTTTAATAGAGCAAGGGATATTGAAAGAACCTGGATCAAGAGTCTTAGGAAGGATCCTTAGGTACCGATGGGGATTCCTAACCTGGTTGAATAACTCCTCAATCATAGCTTCGTCTTCCTCGCTTTCTCTAAAGCATAGTTCAAGCGATGGCTCGGTTTTCCAAGCGTATTCAAAGGAGAGGGTGGGAGGGAGTTCTCTAATTATAGAGTTGAATACCTCTATCATCTCATCACTGATCCAACGTGGTCTTAGGCCGGATCTTTCACTCAAACGTGTCTTCTTCTTTGGCGGTTTTGTTGAAATTCTCTCCGTAAGTCTTCTTCGAATTGGTTTGGCCATTGGTAAGGGTCTTGGAGCTTCCTCTTCTTCTTGATCAGAGATGGAACAGTCTTCTTCAAGTGGTGTTAAGGTGCAGCAATGGGCCATGGGGGTCGGCTCTTCTTCGTTTGTTTCCAAACGGCTTGGTTCCTCCAAGGGTTCCAATCGGTCACTTATCTTCTCAAGTGTCTTGGACGTTTCATCTTCTTTCTTCTTGAGGGAAGAGTACTTCCACATGAGGTGTTTGAACTTCTTATCAAGAGATTCTTGAAGGTCTTTGATAGCTTGAGTATGTTGCTTTTGTCCTTCCGACAAAACAAGGCTTGTAGAATACAAGTCTCGGTGATCATCATTGGCTTTGTCCAAAGCTTTCGTGGCCTTGTGAGCTTTGATTGCTATGACGCCTAGGCCAGTAGTGATCTCCTCAATGTGGTCATTAGTACTCTTGATCTCTCCTTCAAATCTCTCCCAAAGACCATTAAAGCTTCGCTCAAAACTATGGATTTTTCTAGCGTTGCTTTGAAGGTCTAAGGCATGTTGTTTTTGAACTTCTTCAAGGTGGATCAAGCGTGTCTCCAAGTCTTGGATCTTGTTGGTAAAGGTGGTGAGCTTCTCTTCAAGGGACGAGTTGATGGTTTCAACCCTAGCTTCGGTATCTCGAACGATATTATGGATATCATCCGCGAGCCAGCACAAGGCTTCAAGCTTGTCTTCTTGTTGAGTTGAACAGGGGCGGCTATGGGGTGGTGGGGGCGGATTTTCGGCGGCACATGGTGGTGGTCTACACTTCCTTGAGTCTCCGAAGGGGGTTGTTGTTGATACAATTGTGAATTGTACCAATTGTTGTCAGGAAGCGGTTGTTGATGGAATTCATGGGACATGGGGATGTAATTTCCATTAGAACTCCTTCTTGTCGCCATTGTCCTAGGGATTTTGGTGTGATGTTCCATTGATAAATCCCTGAAACACACTTAAATAGAAAACAAAAAACGAAATTAGCAAAAAGGAAAAAACGAAAAAAATAAAAAGGAAAAACAAGACTTAGGCTTATTCTTTATCAAAAATCTATAGGTAAGCGAACAAAGTCCCCGGCAATAGCGCCAAAAACTTGATGGCGCAGGTTTTGGTTGCGCATCTAGGTTTTAAATTTATAAACCCTAATCTGTAAGTGCACAGTTGACAATTGTAGTACTTAGGGGTCGATCCACAGGAGACTAAGTGTTACGCTATAAATCTATATGATGCAGAATAAGCTAAGCGATTTTATATTTGGTTTTGGGGTTTTTGTAAATGCAAATAAAGTAAAGGGATAGATAAATCAGAACATACAAGATAAAAGAAATCTCAAGAACTTATGCAACATGTTCTACACCGGATTTTAAAAATATGCAACTAGTGTTCATGAACTTAGATCACTGCGGTAGATCCATTCCACTTATGTGGCTCCGAATCCTGTCAAACCAACCCTAATAGACTCAGCTTTCGCATGGTTATTACAAGGTGGATTCACGCATTAAAATCGGGATCTAATTGTTCACCAAACTCCCTAACTAACTGATTAGGTTGTTAGGACGCTTGGCCCATCGAATACTTGGTCCGGTCGATATCAAAGCTTTTGGAATCGATACCGGCCTATGATCGACCTCTGGTAGCTAAGCTAGATCAAGCATTAAAGCATGAATAAAGACAGAAAACTAATCTAGAAGCAATTCAATAAAGATGTAAAAGATGCAAGCAAAAGAATTTAAATAACTTTATTATCAAGTATACAACAACTCTACATGTTATGAAACATGGAGCAGCTAGAGAAGTTGATAAAACAGTAGATTCGTGATAGATAAGTGCTCGGCATAGGTAGATCTCTCAACACAAGGCTTGAGAAGAACACCATGGCCTTCATCGCTCTTTTACAAAGGATAAAGATGAAGATCTAAAGAGAATAAAATACATGTTTATTAGTGATTTGTAGGTGCCTACGGCTGCTCTCCTTCTCTCAAGAGGCTAAAAGCAAGTATATATAGGTGTTGGAGGAGTCTCTAGGTCGGCAAACTTCTAGGGTTTCGTCTTGGGTAAAAATGTCTTTTTGTCTATAAGTGCGCAGAAGTGGCCACGGCACCGATCGGTGATACCGGTCACGTGATTTGGTCCGGATCCGGCTCAAAATCATCTCCTTGTGTGTGGCTTCAAGAAAATGAGCCGGTCCATGGGTTAGTTCGGTGCTTAGGCCCATCTTGGACTTGATTCTTCTTCTAGGCAGAATGACATACCTTCAGTAAAACTTGAATAACTTGCACACTTCAACTCCAAATGACATGGTTTCAAATTTTCTGGAAAGCTAACTCAAAGGTCTATCTCCATGTAATGTTTCATCTCTGTACAAGTCGACTTGTTCGAGCGTCCGAGGTGATCTTTCGGGGACATAGAATCTGTCCAACTTGGAGAATCGTGAAATCTTGGCATGGGAGGACAAAGATAGGTTCCTCTGGCCTTGGAAAGTTGTTTTGGGATTAAGAATACTCATTTTGCTACATTTTCTCCCCTTTTAATGATTGTACCTAAATGACTCTTAAAAACCAAATATACGAAAAAACTACCCCTTTCGATTGAAAAGCTTATTGTGTAGAAAATAAATAAAAACTGATAGTAAAAGTGGTAAAATACCACTTATATCACTTCTAACGGATTAGGGTTTTGCTTGATTTTTTTTTTGGCAATGATTCGTTTGTTTTATCCATAAGTTAGTCGAATGTTGACCGCTCTGACCATGTTTTACTATTTTGCAGTTCCAAGACGCGTTGAGCAGCTTCAGGAGGACTTAATCGATCTTTACGCCGATTACACTGCTTCCGTTGAAAATGTCAAGTAACGGGAATAAATTATCTGCGCGTGAGAGAAGAGATGCTAATGCTAGAGTTAATGCTAGCATAAAGATGTTGCAACGAGCTCGAATGTCGTCGTCACTCCCTAGAGCTGATAGTACTACTACCACTGCTCCTAAGTCGCGTCGTCCTGAGCTTGAGCGAAATGTTACTGTTACCACTAATCGTCGTCCAGAGCCATCACCAAGGCGTCGTGATGATGCAAGGAAGAAGGATGATGTCACAAAATTAGGTCGCAAACGTCCCCGAGAAGATAGTAGGAAGAAATCCAATTTGAGGGATTTGTTTGGCAGCAATGGTATGTCAGCGCCTCACTTGTCAAAGATCATCTTTCCAGAAGCAAATTTTCCCCATGCAAATGAAATGTTGCAGAAAGACGCCTATATGAACATGGCCCTTCATTGCATGATGGTACGAGTTTTGGTCGAATTCTGCAATTTTTTTTCCCGGATCTACTGAGTTGTTTTATTTTGGCAGTTTCTTGCTTCAGTGAACCAGCTCACCATTAACTACGAGGAGACTGCCCTCTCACAAGGCCGTCAGCTTACTAGTGCTCAGAGAGCGTGTGATGAACACAAGAGGATAAAGCGTGTTGTGCAAGCTCAAGTTGCTTCTTTGGAAGTTGGGTTAAAGGATACTGATGACAAACGTCGCTATATTGATGACACATTTTCGGAGTCTGAATCTGAGAGGAAACTCTTGAAGCGAGCAGTCTCTTATCTGAATGCCCGTTTAAAGGATGCGTCTACACTTCAAAATGAAGTCGTTCAGCAAGCTGTTGATCAAGCAAAGAGCGAGTTGGTGGCGAAATACGAGGCGAAACTTGATCGAGCTAAAGATAAGCTTAAGATGCTCAATGATCAGCCGAGGGTCAATATTATTGATCTCGCCCAAGTTCAGAGCAACATCGAGTTCGTGAAACTGCTTCGGAGTGACAAGGCGCCTGATCTTGGTGAGGAGATTACTGCTCTCAAAGAGCAAGAGGCAGGCTTATTACTTGCTGATGAGGAATTTGCTGAGCATGTGCGCGAATTGGAGGAGATCCTTGGGAGTTCGGGATCCGACAAAGAATCTTTTAATGAACGAGGTTCCAGCTGGACAAGTTGTGGAAGCGATTGAGGTTGCTTGAAGAGAAAATGCCTTTATGTTTTCTTTGTTTTTGGTTTTATTCAGCTTGGGCGGTGTTTACCCTTTTCATGATTTTTTCGCTTTGCCCTAAATCTTTGTTACACGCATTATAATATAATACGCAGTTTTTGTTATGCCGAACTTGTCTGTTCTAGAAATAAATTCTTTTCTTTGCGACTACCTTGATTTATCTATCCTTTATTTTATTGCTTTTGTTTCTGTAGGAGTCGTAACTCGTACAATTGAATTTGTAAGGGTTGCGAGGAAATGCGAGACTTCTGAGTAAAATCAAAGTGCAGAAATGTTGAGAAGACTATTACTGTAGCTGTTAAAAAAGCTTTATTATTGATGTTGTGAGAAATTACAGATCTCTTTTTTGGGTGAATACAATGAGCTATATATAGCATTTCATCATAGGTCTAAGTGCTAGGTTTGGGCATGGCCCATTAAGCAAATAAATAGCTTTAAGCTCATACTATCATTAACCCTATTTTAAATAATAGAATTTAATTATATAATGGGCCTAATTACAAATTGGGCTTTTGTAAACAAGTTTAGGATATCTTCAAGCCTTTTGCAGAATCGTTCTTGTCGTTACATCAATCTCCTAGGGGTGAAATCTGACCCCTACAGTTAGCCCCCTAGCTTGGTAGTATCGAGTTAGATGATGCCAAGGTATAAGCTGTTGAAATTTAAGATTGATGTGATGGACCATGAAACAGCCAGGCGTTGACGTATTTATCACCGATTCCAGGAAGTTTTAGCTATTCCATGTTGAAATGATGTTATCGTATTTTCCTGAACTTGCTTCTATTGTTTGAAATGATCTTAGCAGACTGAAAAGACTATTGGGCTTTATTTTATCTGACTTTAAAGCCCGTTAGGATATTTTCTGAAAATTTTTCTGAAAAACCCCAGGGATTTTAGGAAATCCTCTAAGTATAAATAGGTCTTCCTAGCAGCGTATTTTTTTTTTTACCAAGTGGCTTTTCCCTGAAGAAAGAAGGTAAATATCAAAAAACAAAATATTTTTTTGTCTTCTTGATGGCGCGGGTTTTGGTTGCGCATCTAGGTTTTAAATTTATAAACCCTAATCTGCAAGCGCACAGTTAATAATTGTAGTACTTAGGGGTCGATCCACATGAGACTAAGTGTTACGCTATAAATCTATATGATGCAGAATAAGCTAAGCGATTTTATATTTGGTTTTGGGGTTTTTGTAAATGCAAATAAAATAAAGGGATAGATAAATCAAAACATACAAGATAAAAGAAATCTAAAGAATTTATGCAACATGTTCTACACCGGATTTTAAAGATATGCAACTAGTGTTCATGAACTTAGATCACTGCGGTAGATCCATTCCACTTTAGTGGCTCCGAATCCTGTGAAACCAACCCTAATAGACTCAGCTTTCGCATGGTTATTACAAGGTGGATTTAATAGACTCAGCTTTCGCATGGTTATTACAAGGTGGATTCACGCATTAAAATCAGGATCTAATTGTTCACAAAACTCCCTAACTAACTGATTAGGTTGTTAGGACGCTTGGCCCATCGAATACTTGGTCCGGTCGATATCAAAGCTTTTGGAATCGATACCAGCCTATGATCGATCTCTGGTAGCTAAGCTAGATCAAGCATTAAAGCAAGAATAAAGACAGAAAACTAATCTAGAAGCAATTCAATAAAGATGTAAAAGATGCAAGCAAAAGAATTTAAATAACTTTATTATCAAGTATACAACAACTCTACATGTTATGAAACATGGAGCAGCTAGAGAAGTTGATAAAACAGTAGATTCGTGATAGATAAGTGCTCGGCATAGGTAGATCTCTCAGCACAAGGCTTGAGAAGAACACCATGGCCTTCATCGCTCTTTTACAAAGGATAAAGATGAAGATCTAAAGAGAATAAAATACATGTTTATTAGTGATTTGTAGGTGCCTACGGCTGCTCTCCTTCTCTCAAGAGGCTAAAAGCAAGTATATATAGGTGTTGGAGGAGTCTCTAGGTCGGCAAACTTCTAGGGTTTTGTCTTGGGCAAAAACGTCTTTTTGTCGATAAGTGCGCAGAAGTGGCCACGACACCGATCGGTCACACCGGTCACGTGATTTGGTCCGGGTCCGTCTCAAAATCATATCCTTGTGTGTGGCTTCAAGTAAATGAGCCGGTCCATGGGTTAGTTCGGTGCTTAGGCCCATCTTGGACTTGATTCTTCTTCTAGGCAGAATGACATACCTTCAGTAAAACTTGAATAACTTGCACACTTCAACTCCAAATGATATGGTTTTGAATTTTCTGGAAAGCTAACTCAAAGTTCTATCTCCATGTAAAGTTTCATCTCCGTACAAGTCGACTTGTTTGAGCGTCCGAGGTGATCTTTCGGGGATATAGAATCTGTCCAACTTGGAGAATCGTGAAATCTTGGCATGGGAGGACAAAGATAGGTTCCTCTGGCCTTGGAAAGTTGTTTTGGGATTAAGAATACTCATTTTGCTACATTTTCTCCCCTTTTGATGATTGTACCTAAATGACTCTTAAAAACCAAATATACGAGAAAACTACCCCTTTCGATTGAAAAGCTTATTGTATAGAAAATAAATAAAAACTTATAGTAAAAGTGGTAAAATACCACTTATATCACTTCTAACGGATTAGGGTTTTGCTTGATTTTTTTTTTGGCAATGATTCATTTGTTTTATCCATAAGTTAGTCGAATGTTGACCGCTCTGACGTTGTTTTACTATTTTGCAGTTCCAAGACGCGTTGAGCAGCTTCAGGAGGACTTAATCGATCTTTACGCCGACAACACTGCTTCCGTATAAAATGTCAAGTAACAGGAATGAATTATCTGCGCATGAGAGAAGAGATGTTAATGCTAGAGCTGATGCTAGCATAAAGATGTTGCAACGAGCTCGAATGTCGTCGTCACTCCCTAGAGCTGATAGTACTACTACCACTGCTCCTAAGTCGCGTCGTCCTGAGCTTGAGCGAAATGTTACTGTTACCACTAATCGTCGTCCAGAGCCATCACCAAGGCGTCGTGATGATGCAAGGAAGAAGGATGATGTCACAAAATTAGGTCGCAAACGTCCCCGAGAAGATAGTAGGAAGAAATCCAATTTGAGGGATTTGTTTGGCAGCAATGGTATGTCAGCGCCTCACTTGTCAAAGATCATCTTTCCAGAAGCAAAGTTTCCCCATGCAAATGAAATGTTGCAGAAAGACGCCTATATGAACATGGCCCTTCATTGCATGATGGTACGAGTTTTGGTCGAATTCTGCAATTTGTTTTCCCGGATCTACTGAGTTGTTTTATTTTGGCAGTTTCTTGCTTCAGTGAACCAGCTCACCATTAACTACGAGGAGACTGCCCTCTCACAAGGCCGTCAGCTTACTAGTGCTCAGAGAGCGTGTGATGAACACAAGAGGATAAAGCGTGTTGTGCAAGCTCAAGTTGCTTCTTTGGAAGTTGGGTTAAAGGATACTGATGACAAACGTCGCTATATTGATGACACATTTTCGGAGTCTGAATCTGAGAGGAAACTCTTGAAGCGAGCAGTCTCTTATCTGAATGCCCGTTTAAAGGATGCATCTACACTTCAAAATGAAGTCGTTCAGCAAGCTGTTGATCAAGCAAAGAGCGAGTTGGTGGCAAAATACGAGGCGAAACTTGATCGAGCTAAAGATAAGCTTAAGATGCTCAATGATCAGCCGAGGGTCAATATTATTGATCTCGCCCAAGTTCAGAGCAACATCGAGTTCGTGAAACTGCTTCGGAGTGACAAGGCGCCTGATCTTGGTGAGGAGATTACTGCTCTCAAAGAGCAAGAGGCAGGCTTATTACTTGCTGATGAGGAATTTGCTGAGCATGTGCGCGAATTGGAGGAGATCCTTGGGAGTTCGGGATCCGACAAAGAATCTTTTAATGAACGTGCTTGTATTCGCGAGGTGGTTTATCCGGCTCAGAGTTCTTCCAGATGAGGATTCGTCAGATTTTGAGAGCGAGGTTCCAGCTGGACAAGTTGTGGAAGCGATTGAGGTTGCTTGAAGAGAAAATGCCTTTATGTTTTCTTTGTTTTTGGTTTTATTCAGCTTGGGTGGTGTTTACCCTTTTCATGATTTTTTCGCTTTGCCCTAAATCTTTGTTACACGCATTATAATATAATACGCAGTTTTTGTTATGCCGAACTTGTCTGTTCTAAAAATGAATTCTTTTCTTTGCGACTACCTTGGTTTACAGTAGCATTGTTATCAACAATTCTGCTCCAGCAGCGAGTATGTTTCTTTGTGTTAAGACCAACATTTCAGATAGTCTGATTTTTTAATAATCACTACGGTTTACAGCTACGTTACTTTCAACATGTCTGCTTCGGCAGTGAATATTGTCTAGAGAAGTTACCAATGTTATGTTAGTTGGGTTTTGACATAAACATTTCGATTTACAGATGTGTTTTCCTCTAGCGCACCAGCTCCTGTAATAAACATGTTATCGCGTTACGACCAACGATTCAGTGAGTTGGGTTTAGAGTGAACATTTGGGTTTACAGACATGTTTCCGAGAACACGTCCGCTCCTATAAATCTATAATGATCACTTTTAGCGATGCAACCAACGTTTTGTCTGTTGGGTTTCGAAATGAATATTTGGGTTTACGCATACATTTTCCTTTAACGCACACGCTCCTGTAATGAACATTATACATTTGTATAGCGCGCTGTTTAATCCTACAAAGGATGTAATAGTCAGATCTGAAGCTTGTGAAGTAGACCGTCGTTGTGGCCAGCAGCGAGGTTGAATGTATGTTTTTGTTAAGACTTAGACTTATCCACGGAGGATGTAAATGCGAATTGTTTTGAATGAAGTCTGCTTTTATTTAGACTTAGATTTTACAAGAGAAACTGTTTCAGAGAAGTTTGCTTGGTTTGTTTTCGCGAGAAAGTCAAGTAAGAGAGGTGGGGGTATACGAGTATACGTACCCTACTCCCCCCCCCTTTTTTAAGGTGGGGGGCAGTTGAACCTATCCAAAGATGAGCTGCCTACGTACCCTTTGCAAGTTACGCTACCTTAGTGATTGTTTGATAGTTCATCCTCGTGTTGCTGGTTCAACTTGGATTTCTTGTTCTTCTTTTCGTTAAGTTCCAGAATGGGATTTCTAAGCTTATGCGCAGCCAAAAAGCAAGTGTGGGATTCCTTCTGGTCTCCCCGAATTATCTTCTCACCACTTGGGGTAGGAAATTTGAGGCAGAGGTGGTAAGTGGATGGCAAAACGAGCATCGAATTAATCCATGGAGTCCCTAAGATGATGTTGTAGATAGCTGGATGATCTGCTACAGAAAATTTGACGATCTTCGTGACTCCGCCAGCTTAGACAGGAAGCTGGATAGTTCCCATCGTATTCCTTCTGGAGAAACCGGTCACTGGTGTTGGTCTTCCTTCGAGGTTGTTGAGGTCGATTTTCATTTTCTCAAGCGTTTCGCGAAAGAGGACGTCTAGAAAGCTCCTAGTATCAATGAGGATTTAGGACACGTTGAAGTTATTGACGATGAGCCTGACCACTAGAGGATCATTGTGAGGTCGATCAATGCTAGTTGTCTTTTCTTCTTCAAAGGAAATTATGTTGTTCGGTAGCTTGGATGACTTAGCCAGATTTTTGCTAACTTCGGCTCTCCGTTGGTACACTTTGATGGAAGCCACTGTATCTAAGCAGTAAGGAGACCCTCCCATTATCATCAGTATGTCAGGATAAGTTTCGTCTGCTGTTGGCTCGTCATTTTGCCTTCTAGGTGCAGGGTGTTCGTCTTGTGCATGTTGCTGCTCATTGGCGTCCATCTCGAAATACTTTATGTCTATATTTCTCTTAAGCTTTCCAGCAGCTAGCGCAGCAGCAAGTTTCAATCCAAGGGTACGACACTTCGCTGTAGAGTGCCCAATGTATTTATGGTACTCGTAGTATACTTCTTCGTCGTAGCTGTTCTCATCTCTTGTCTATGTATTTAACCAGCCATTGCGACCTCGACTGCGGTTGTGACCTCTACCCCGTCCTCTGTTGTAACCTTGGGATTCAATTTGGAAAGTTTGAGCGCGTTCGGATTTGTGGTGAATGAATCCCTTATTACTCTTCTTAGCATTTGGCTGATTCTGAGTAGGAGGAGGGTGAGGTGTGGACTTTGTCTTTCCTTGAGCTAGGGTAAACACGTTTTTCTCATCCTCGATTTTTACGAAGCTCGGTGGATAGTGTCTTGGATGTTTGCAGGCTTATTCATTATCATTTCCCTGCGAAATTCAAAGGTTCACCACAACGACTTCTTGAGCCCCTCGAGCGCGTTTTTGTTGATGATGCCCTCGACTTTGGATAGCACTATTTTGAAACACTCAATGAAGCTTCTTAGCATCTCATCCTGACTTTGTTGTAGAGTCAAGAGATTAGCGTCAGATGTCTCGGGCTCGATGAAGATGGCGTAGTGCTTCAGGATTGTTGCGGACAACTGCTTGAAGTTATCGATAAAATTCCTTTCCAGCTTGGAAAACCATTGAAGAGTTGCTCCTTTAAGATGTTCTACAAAAAAGAGACAGCATCCAGCATATTCTTCACCTTCCTGGAAGTTAGCTCATCCTAGCGTGATGGTAAATGCGGTCAAGTGTACTCAGGGATCGATTTTTCCTTCGTAAACTGGTACTTTGATTCTCCGTGGATTGGAGACTCTGACTTGCCTGATATGATTCGTGAAGGGGGTGTTCTGGACCTCGGTGAGTACCCGATCAAGCTCGGGCTCCTTGCTGACTGCTTTGTGTAGTTCGAACCGGACGTCTCCCATGTCAGCGGTTGCTTACTCTATACTGCGTCGCATTTAGCCAACTCAGCCTTCTGAGCCAGAAAAGCTGCATGTTATTCCTCTTCAAACTCGGGTCGCTCGGACCAAGTCAAGTCATCTCCTTCGTCGTCGAAGTCTTGCTCGTGCTCTACAGTAGCGTTACTTCGCTGAGTGTTGGTTGTTGCTCTTCTAGTGGCAACGTTCTCCGGATTGCGTACAGCTCTCAGATTCTCCGAGTTATTCGTCATAATTTTGGTGGCGTTTGGTTGCTCAGCTGCAACTTGAGTATTAGCGCCTTGCTCACCATGCAAAGTTGGCAGAGAAGGAGTCAGACCTTGTCCTCTTGGTGCTCTGACTGGAGTTGTGAAATCCAAGGATGTTGGAATTACTCACCACAGGTTGTCTGAACATACCCGCTCTTCTGTCGCAGACCCGATCGACTGTTGCGAGGACACGTAGTTCCTGATTGATCTTCTCCTGCTCCTCTCTCTACTTGAGCAGTGTCTCTAGCATCGCCTTCATGCCAGTCAGGAACTCAGGTGTTATTGCTGCTACTATGTTTTCACTGGAGTGTCGAGGATGATTATCGTGTTGTTCGATGTGTTCCTAGTTCCAGTGTTGTCGTTTCTAGATCCACCGTTGATGTTGTTGCGATGCTTCTGATTGGCGATGCGTCTTTGTTCAGTGACGTGTTGTTCCTCAGCGATGCGTTGCTGCTCGGCGACGCGTTGTTCCTCAGCGATGCGTTGCTGCTCGGTGGTGAGTTGGTTATTGTCGTCTCCAGGCATCTTCGCTTGCATAGCTTGCAAGGCAATTTACTTGAGTAAGAATGTCTCGCTGTTCCCCTTAGTCGGCGCCAAATTGTAGGAAATGCGAGACTTCTGAGTAAGGGTTGCAAGGAAATGCGAGACTTCTGAGTAAAATCAAAGTGCATAAATGTAGAGAAGACTATTGTTGTAGCTGTTAAGAAAGCTTTATTTCTGATGTTGTGAGAAATTGCAGATCCCCTTTTTGGGTAAATACAATGAGTTATATATAGTTTTTCATCATAGGTCTAAGTGCTAGGTTTAGGTCTGGCCTATTAAGCAAATAAATAGCCTTAAGCCCATACTATCATTAAACCTATTTTAAATAATAGAATTTAATTATATAATAGGCCTAATTACAAATTGGGTTTTTGTAAGCAGGTTTAGGATATCTTCAAGCCTTTTGCAGAATCGTTCTTGTCGTTACATCAATCTCCTAGGGGTGAAATCCGACCCCTACAGTTTCTTGCATCATAAAACCCTAAAACCAAATATAATTTTTCTTAGCTTATTCTGCATCATATAGATTTATAGCGTAATAACATAGTCTCATGTGGATCGATCCTTAAGTACTACAATTGTCAACTGTGCACTTGCAGATTAGGGTTTATAAATTTATAACTCTTTTGCATCCCCTATTTAGGGAGCATCAAGTTTTTGGCGCCGTTGTCGGGACTAGTTCCCTTACCTATAGATTTTTTATAAAGAATAAGTCTAAGTTTTTTTTATTCCTTTTTATTTTTTCCTTTTTGCTAATTTTGTTTTTTTTTTGCTTTTTATTTAAGTGTGTTTCAGAGATTTATTGATGGAACATCACACCAAAAACCCTAGGAGAATGACGCCAAGAAGGAGATCTAATGGGATTACATCCCTATGCCTCATGAATTTCATCAAACGCTGTTTCCTTACAACAATTAGTACAATCCAACCTTGTATCAACAACAACCATCTTGGGAGACACAAGGACGTGACCATCACCATCATGTGCAACCAAATCAGCCTCCACAACCGCATGACCATTCCAATTCAACACAACAAGGAGACCTAATCGAAGCCTCAATGTGTAGATTCATGGAAGATACTCAAAATATCGTCCAAGGAATCGAAACAAAGATCGAGACCATCATTTTATCCCTTGGAGAGAAGCTTGCTGCCCTTACCACCAAATTTCAAGACTTGGAGACACGCTTGATCCACCTTGAAGAAGTTCAAAAATAACACGCCCTAGATCTTCAAAGTAACGCGAGAAATTTGAAGCTTTAATGGTCTTTAGGAGAAATTTGAAGGAGAGATCAAGAGCACTAATGACCACGTTGAGGAGATCCCTAATGGCCTAGGCATCATCACAATCAAGGCTCACAAAGCCAAGAAAACCTTGGACGAAGCCAAAGATAATCACCAAGACATGTACTCTACACTCTTGTTTTGTCGGAAGGACAAAAGCAACACACTCAAGCCATCAAGGATGTTCAAGCCTCTCTAGATAAGAAGTTCAACCATCTTGTCGAAAAAAAGAAAAAAAAAGAAGTTCAACCATCTTATGGGGAAGTCCGCTGCCCTAAAGAAGAAAGAGATTGAGATGTCTAAGACACTTGAGAAGATTGATGAACGTTTGAGACGTATGGAAGAAATTAACCATTCGGAAACGAATGAAAAAGAGCAAACCCCTTTGGTCCATTGCTGCACCTTAACACCACTTGAAGAAGACCTCTCCATCTCTGATCAAGAGGAAAAAGACGCTTCAAGACCTTTCCTAATGGCCAAACCGAAGAATCGAAGATTTATGGCAAGGATGTCGACAAGATCGTGCGAAGAAATTCGTATAGTTAATCAAACCAACAGGAAACCACGTTGGATAAGTGATGAGATGCTGGAGGTATTCAATTCTCTAGTTAGAGAACTCCCTCCCACCCTCACCTTTGAAGAAGCTTGGAGCAAATTAAAATTTTCATCTTTGATAAAAAGTTTTATTATTTCATTTGTTACATGTTTGAAAAAAGAAAATTTGGAAAACTAATTATTTATATAAAAAGGGTAATTGTGGAAAAAATTAGCAATGTCAAATAAAAGTGTATATGGACAAATTTAAATTTAGAAAATCTTTTAAATCAATTTTCCCAAAAAATTTCTAATCATATCACTTCTACAAATATTTTTCGCTGAAAGTAGTTTGTTATTTTTTGTTGCCTAATTAACAAGATATCTCCGGTATCTTTTTGGAATTCTAGAATTATTTGTAACTTACTAGTTTGCGATTCTTAGTGATTTAGTAATTTATTATTCATTCAAAGTTTAGGATTTGTTATTGATTTCTTCAGTTTATTGTTTAAATTGTTTTCATCGTATAATGTTGATATTGATGATTTTTTCGTGTTTGCTATATCTAGATTCGGGTTTGGAACTTTGGATACATATTTTATAGCTATTCTTCAATTAATTTATCATTATCGTACTTTTTTGTCGAATATTTTATAAATATTTTATGTGCGAAAGTGTGAAAACACATACTGATCTGCAAACATATATACTAGTATGTTTTACTTTTTTGTTTATATTAGTATATTTTTGTTATTGTTATTTGCGTCCTAAGGACTTTCCAGTGCAGACTTATTTGTCTCTTTGTGTTGTGTGTCCATATGATCACATGTAAATTTTATGTTATTGTACTATGCTAATATTTTCTTGTTTTGGTTCCTCTCAGTCATGGGTCTTGATTAATCCTGTATTACACAGATACGTAAGCGGAAATCTTTTACATCCGTTCAGTAATATTTATCATTTCTTCCTTTCCAACTCTTCTCTCTCATCCTCTTCTCTGAGCTAATCAGGAATGTTAGACCTTTCTGCAAGTCGCATCTAATATCACAGGAAAGATGAAAAACATAAACAACACAATCCAGAAAAAGAGAAAAGAAAGAACAATTCGTGCTCATACCTCAAGCTCTTTAGTTGGGGAGCTTGGTTCTATTTCTACAATTCGTGCAATTCGTTTATGCTTCTTCTCCTTCTTTGCCTCATCCTGCAGCAGAAGTTGTTCTCAATAAAACGAAAATAGCCGCCAAAGAAATGAGGAGAGAATTTTATGTGAAAAGCACCTCATGCTTGTCAGCTCTAGCCCTTTCAGAGATCTCATTTAATCTATTGTCACGCCTGCTTTTGTACAAGACCTGACAGAGAGAGTAAAATACAAAAAGTAGCACTTTGATCTCAGCACAAGAACCTCACTCTCTAACACATGAATATATCTACACATGAATGATTATAGCTCGTTGGCATCTCCAATTGGAAATCTCGATGCTATTTCTGCAAGATGTCCATATTTCTCCATGTCCTTTTTCGCCAATGTATTAGCCTGTGAATAAAATGGCATCATAAGCTGGTGGTGAGGATCATTTCTCATAATTAAATACTTACAATGTCCTGCATTTTTGCCAGGTAATATTCAGTTTGCTCCATACAGTCCATTTCTGGCCATAGAGGACTTGAATGGTCAGAGCTAGCCGCTGGCTGCTGAAGCTCGTTTGCAGCAAGATGTTGATATCTCTCCACGTCCTCTTTCACCAATGTATTACCCTGTGAATAAAATGGCATCATAAGCTTGTGGTGAGGATCATTTCTCATAATTAAATACTTACAATGTCCTGCAGTTTTGCCAGGATATATTCAGTTGGCTCCATACAGTCCATTTTTGGCCATAGAGGACTTGAATGGTCAGAGCTAGCCGCTGGCTGCTGAAGCTCGTTTACAGCATTTATCATATCCAGAGTATTTTCTAGAAGTTTGACAGCATAAGCCTTTGTTGGAGAAGCATTACTCAGAGTGGGACCAGATACACTAGTGGGAACAGGCTGAGGAGGATGAGTAACACTACCAACAGGCTGAGAAGAAATAGCTGAAAGATCAATCTTGGGCGGTGGTATGTTGGCAGCATTACTATAATTCTGCCAACATACCACCGCCCAAGATTGATCTTTCAGCTATTTCTTCTCAGCCTGTTGGTAGTGTTACTCATCCTCCTCAGCCTTCCCGACCAAGGAAACCGCGGTGTCGCCGATCACAACTCGACCATATCTACAGATACAGAACACAGGTGGATCAGTGGACAATTTTATATAGAGAATATCTCCTAATAGAACCCTTCCAAGAAAATTTCATGCCAGAGTTTTTCGAGATTCAAATACAGAGTTACTGGTACATCAAAGAAAGGAAAAAGTTGTATCCACACACATGTACTATACTGTGAATTGATAACAACCTGCATTCCTGGAGAATAGTCTTTTAATATGCCATAGGAACTCTCCCAGTAACAAGATTAAAGAAACATAGCCAAAAAGTAACTGACATTTTAACAAATCAATTATCTTATTTCTACAGGATATGCAACGACGACATCCTCACACAGGCTCCTAAGTTCGAGAAAAGCCGACTTACCAAAACAGCAAAACAACCATATGAGATTATTCCTAATAGTTTTTCTACCACCAAAGATTATTCCAAATCAAATCTTTATCCAGATAACTCAAAAATTAACGTCCGAAACAATCAGAATCCAAAGATCCAAGCAGAAATTTCACTCTTTCTCAGGCAAACCAGATTCTTGGAAAAACGCTACTAAGCAGAAATTTTGTATAGCAAACATCAATCGTATGCCAGATTCAGATACATGATTACTAGTGCATTCTTGGAAAATTATGCATTTTGGAAACCCAAATCAGATCTTTCTATCAATAACTCAAGAAATCTCACCAAAATTCAACCATAAACCAAAGATCCAACAGAAATTTCACCTGTGCGAGAACTTTCTCAGGCAATCCAGATCCTTTTAGAAACCCTAAAGCTTCCGCTTCACTGATTCGACCATCTCCGTCCAAATCAGCTATTTTGAAGTAGGCCTCGAACAGAGGCATGTTCTGATTTTTACCCGCCATGAGCGATCACCGGAGCAAACCAACTCAGAGCTTCGATATCCCGATTCGGAGAGACCCCAGAAACGAAAAAGAAAATAAGCTCGAGCCGTTTTTCTTTCCCTTAAATCGATTTTACAATTTTGCCGCTCGTCTAGGCATAAGGCTACGGGTGTTAAGTTGGGTAAATTAACCCGACCCGACTTGAACCCGTCTGTAAAATACCCGGAACCCAAATTGAACCCGAAAATAATTGAACCCGAGAAAAACCCACTATATTTCATAATAAATCAAAATCAATTTCTCTGTGTTAATCGGAAAATTCAAAATCCAAATCGAAAACCCAAATTACAAAAACAAATACCCAAATCGAAAAAAATAATCTCTCTGTACCAATTCGAACATTGAGAGAATCTCTCTGTGTTAATCGGAAAATTCAAAATCCAAATCGAAAACCCAAATTACAAAAACAAATACCCAAATCGAAAAAATTAATCTCTCTGTACCAATTAGAACATTGAGAGAATCGAGGCTTGTCTTCGAGATCTCCGTAAGTGAAGCATTTTGGAACGATTCAGAAGTTATAATGATGCGTGAAACAATTTGAGAAGAAGATGGGATAGAACGAAGAAGATGAGATATTAGGGAAAAATGTTAAAGTACGTCATTTTATCAAAACTCAGGTGATTAAAAAGAAAACCCATTTGGGCCACGAAACCCGATTGGTTAAAACCCGAATTAAGGATCTGTTTGCAAATATTACCCATATCAAGCCCATATTGTGTCTGATAAAAACAACTTCAAAGTTACCAGCCTATAGAATTAACTAGTAAATTAATATAGTTTTAGTTAAAACACCAAGTACTATTTTTTAGAAAATTTTTAAACGGAATCAAAAATCTGTTTTATATTTGAAAATTGTATCATTGTTTTGAATATTGTTTTGAATAGAAATGTATTCCACCCATGAATAATTGAAAATAGTGGTTTTTAATTTTTTTTTGTCAATGTAAATAATCTCAAATGTATTCATTTAATCTCATAATCTTCAAAAATAACTGTTTAGTTTCATAGTCTATATATAAAATAAAATGTATTCATTTCATCTCATAATATTTAAAAATACAGTTTATGACTTAATACATTGTATTTTTTTTATAACAAGTGTCGTAGATTTGTAAACATTGAGATGTTTGCTATAATGAATTTTGTTTTAATAATTGGTATGATAATATTAGAATATGCGTTTTTTATTGAAGATTCCAAAGTAAAAACAGTGTATTTTGATTATTGATCGCACCAAAGAGTTCGCCCTAGTTCTCTTCCCTCTCTCTCCTCAAACAGCAGCCGCCACAAATTTTCAGATCGCGTTCTAGGCCGGAGCCGGTGGCTCCTCTAGCACAAGTCGGGCCTCCCCCCTCCTCTTCTTCTCCTCCCTTTTTATTTTCGAGTAAAACATCTTGATCCATAAGGTCTCGTCTCTGTTTCGTGGAGCGGATCCAAGCCGTTGATGGGGTCGTTGGCCGCTTCTCCTTTCTCTCCGGCTCCATCTTCCCTTCTAGATGTCTCTTCCCTGGGTCTTTTGTTGAGCTCCCCGGAGAAGCAGCGTTTCTGCTTCACCCCCACCGCCTCCATTGATATGGTCAAATTTCCCTTTGAACCACTCTCTCAAACAAGAGATCGTGTGCAGTACTTAGGGTATCGAATCCACAGGGAATCAGGTTGCACAATAGATTTTAAACTTTCAGATTATGCTAAGCAGAAATATTGTAAATTAAATTGCAGAAAACAGTAAATCAGAAGTGAATGTAGTGCTTTAAAATCAATGGGAGACAAACGCTAGGCTTTAGGATGAAGTGCAATTCTAGAACTCAAAACACTGTTGTAAAGTAATCAACTGTCTTTGCAAATACTATCTATGTTTAAACCCTAGAAGACCAACTGTCGTTGCGAAATCAGATTAATTTAAACAAGCAATAAAATCATGTTTGATTGTTCACAAAGATCTAAAGCCAACTGTCGTTGCGAATCATATCTTTGCTCACCTATGATTCAATTCAGGCAATTCAATAATGATGTCTCATCTATTAAACAACCTAGGATATCTAAGCTTAATTCAAAGCAATCAAGGTGAAGAATAATAAATATGATGCAAAATCCCAAAAGTAAATAAATCAACAACTCTTCATTAACCTTTGAAAAATCCCTAAAATCTAACTAGGGAATTAGTCAGACATAGACATGAATAATAAATCCCTATTATAAAAATGTCTAAGTAAAATAAAGCATAGCCTAAACAATGGCTTAAAAGTACTATATATAGGGTACAAACACGTTTGGGCCCGATTGCAAACACTAGGCTTTTCTGGCGCAAAAACGGAAATCTTCCAAAAAACACTATTCTGTCACCATTTGGTCGTGTCGATCGACACAGAAGTCGTGTCACTCGACACAGTCTTCAGAATTTCAATCCGAACTTGCGACTTTGATTCCTCGTTTCATTTTGCTCCATAATGCTCCAGTAAACACCAATTAAGCTTCAAACGTCCTTGTACCTAAGATAAACACCAAAAGACTAGAAAACACCAAAAGACTCTATAAAACGGACATATATCATGGTATAAAAACCGGTAAAAACCATGATATATCATCCATCTTCTCCAATTAGGCAGCTTCGTCGGCGATTGGGTTTCCTTTTCTATGTGAATCTCATTGCTCCGCGGATCCGGTGACTCGGTTAAGCTGAGCGTGTGTTGAGTTTCACGGCAGGTCTTGGTTGTGATTCGACCTTATGCTCTCACCCGTGCTGGTTGGTTTCGGAGGTGTACCGGTAATCGCCTCCTTGTTCCGACCACATCGGAGGTCTCTTCATCCGAAGCTTTTGTGAAGGTTCTATTTCGCTTCTTGTTTGTGGTCCCTTAAGGACAGGATCGCATCGCTGCGGATTTAGTATTCTTGTTGCTAGCCTTAGGTTTGTGTGAGCTCGGGTATTTGGTCTCGGATCCTTCTAGACTTCATCTGTCCTTCGGCGTGGTTTGTTTGGCTTGAGAGAAATCTTTTAGTTTTTCCTCTTGTCATCGCCTATTGGATGTATGTGTATGGATTCAGGTCGTGTTACTTGGGATCGAGGGCTGGAAGATCGATGATGATTGGGTGAAGATTTTGTTTTTGAACGTCGCTAGTGGAGGACTAGTAAAGCTTGGGCTCTGCCGAGCCTCGGGTATGTGTAGTCTCTAATAGCAATGTGCCTTGGTTGTTTGATGTGCCTCGTAAACGGGTGATGGGGCCGCCTTGTTTAGTTGCTTGCCGACTCTAGGGTCTCGTTGGTTTAGTTAGAGCTACCGGAAGAACGTGATTCATCTAGCGTGATAGACATCTCAATGACCTCCATAGTCCCATGTTTCAACTCTTTTTCAGAGTTCGTCTTCGCTCGGCGATTTCAAGAAAATTATCAATACTTTCTCGAGTTTCTTTAAAAATTTTATTGATTGCTTATTTGTTTCCAAGTTTTTATTCTTTTTGCCATGGGATCAAAATCTTAGGCTTTGCAATTTGTTTCACAAACACTCTGTAATCCTGAACAATCATTTTCATTAATGACATTTACCATTTAGCAAAAAAAAAAATAGTGTATTTTGCTTAGGGATGGGCATTTTAACCGAACCGAACCGAACCGACCCGACCCAACCGAACTCAAACCGACCCAACCCGAACCAAAGTCTACACACAAACCATTTGGATGAGTTTTCCCTCAACCCAAATGGTTCGGTTCGGTTTTGAACCGAACCGAACCGAAAACCCAATATGTTTATTTCACTTATTAGTTAATTATGTTTAATAGTAATATAGAAACAGTACGTATGATTTATGTTGATTTTTTTAGTATAATTTATGTATGATTTATGTATTAAAAGCTAACTTACAATACGTATAAAAGCTAACATACAATATGTATGACTTATGCTGATTTTTTTTAGATACAATACAATACTTATGGTTTATGTTTAAATAAAACCGAACGAAACTTAACCCAAACCAAACTAAACCGAACCGAATTAAAACCGAACCGAATCAAAACCGAACCGAACTAAGTTTGGTTGGCTTTGGTTAGAGTTTTACTAAAACCAAATAAACCGAACCGAACCGAACCCAAACCGAACCCAAAATTAAACCGAAACGCCCACCCCTAATTTTGCTTAGTGCTAATTTTTATTTAATCCCTTTTTAATGCAACATAAAATTATGACCAGTCCCTGAATTGTCAACAAAAATTTATGACCACCAATCTAAAGTTCAAATTATAATGGACTGCGAGAGCAAATATATTATATTGAATCACGTTTTTTTTTTTTTTATCGAAATTGAATTACGTCATAGTATTACTTTATACTAATCAGTTAAATTTACTGAAATCATATATGTTCATAACGATCAAAGACGATATTTTAATTTGGGATAAAGATGTTCTTGATGATACTACTTAACACGACTAAATAAAAATGTGTGTCTAATTTTGAATTTATGCATTTCTAGTTATAATAACGGAAGTTGTGTGCATGTACAGATTGTTGAATTATATAATACAGAACTTGTCCAAAAAGGAAACAGATTGTTGATAGGCCATTTTGGGAGGTGTAGGGACTAGAAAATATGAGACTCGAAACAGTCTAACGTATAATGCGCAGGCCCGGTTCTCATGTTGTGCGGGCCGTGCATGTGCACAGGGCCCCACGCGTGGAACCCATATTTTCAGCTGATTTTTATTGTAAAGGGGTTTTAAATTTTTTAATTACTTGTAAAAAATGTCCTAAATTTTATAAAATTTACAAAAAAGCCCTAAATTTTGGCAAAATTTTTTTTTTTGGCACAAGGTCCATATTTCAACTGATACGGGCCTATAATGCGACGAGAAGTTGTAAGTTGTAACAAACATAAAATGACCTCAATGACCAACAGAGAGTTCATATTTTCTTAATATAAAGTTAGAACTTCTTCTTCAAATCATTTTAAACCCATTTGAAGATCTAATACAATATTTTTGAAGAAATGTGTTAAAATTCATATTTTTCTTCTAGTTTATTAAAATTACATGTATCTTTTACGATATCTTCATATTGATAATACTGATAACTAAAAGGAATATCTTTCTTGAAATCCCAAAAAAAAAAAACAAGAAAGAGAAGTAGAAATCAGAAAATGAAGAAGAGGATGCTTTTATATTCTGTTGAAGAGGTATAATGATGAGATCCTTCCAAGGACGTTGCACTCTAGAGTTGGTAAAGGATAAGCTTTGCATCTATGAAACCGTAAAGTCGCAAAAATCAAAGGATGTGGGGCGAATGGTCGCACAGAAGCTGCTGAAGACTCCTGATTTACCTGCGGATCGATTCTCTGGATATTACGCACCAAAGGGGATCGACAACCTTGCTGGATATGACGCACCAACAAGGGATGGATTGAAGATGGATCGAGAGACGCCACAAAGATCTGTGAAAGGATCTATGATAAGTCTAAACCAGCCATGAACATAGATATGACACACCATGAACATGGAGTTCCAAAAATTACAAGATATCACATCTTGAAAAGAGAAACTTCTCTGATTTGTACTGAAAACAAAACTTAAACTTTTTATTCATGATTTGGGTCTCTATATGTAGAGAAATACAACTCATTTCGTCATTAATAAGAGTCTAACATGCAGAGTATCTTGGAAAATGAATTTTGACTCAAAACTGCATGTAAGAGAGAGAAATATGCATCAATAAATGTGGTCTTTGTTTGAACTCGAAAATGAAGTTTCTCTTGGTAGTTTCTGGGCTGAATCCTATTTTATGGGCTTCTTTGATGGATCAAGATTGTAGAATGAGCTGCTTTGTAGCTTAGTTCATTCTGACCTGGTCGGAATCCTTCAACGAATGCACACAAGCCTGTTTCGGGTAAACTGGAAATCACTGACCTTGACACCATCACATTTAGGGTAAACTAGGTTCTCGACACCATCACATTTTCTGTGTTGCTTCCCATGATCATATCATATAAATTCGCAGACTAAAATGATGAGAGAGAGGTTAACTTAACCAATGACGCTGGAGATTTCCAAATGTACATATGTTCTGCACTATTTTGTGCATTACTTATTGTTTCCGTTTATTACGTGAACGGTTAATTTCACTTTTTAAAAAGGGAGAATTTTAAAAATGGGTGTTTCAAAATAAATCTTTGCTCACTGAAATAGTATATCAACAGGTATAGCTTATATATATATATATATATATATATATATATTCTTACACCATATTGCTTATATGGTTTTAGGCGTCTAAATTTGCTGTATAAAAATAAAATGTTTTGCATGGTCTAATTAATTTGATCTCCACGTGGTTTAATTTAGTATACAATGAATCAGCAAGTTCGCATTTTGGGAGTTACGAATTTAAGTTTTCTTATAAATTAATTTCTTTTTTTGCATGCAATCGCAATTTGCAAACAAGAGTTGTATTTTTGTTTCAAAATCTCGAAGGCAAAGAATCCAACAAATTCCTACATCAAACTCTGTAGTTTTGTACTAAGTGTCGACCTTTTTGCACATCTAGAAAATTCGGTTTCTAGTGGGTGTTTCGATGATTTCGCCTTTTAAAAAATACAGTCTACAATTTATGATCCCTTATGATTAAAAAAGTTTTTTTCGGGGAATATATTGACAGTGGTGAAGAAATAAGTGAGAGAATCTTAACTTTTCAAGTGTCAGCATTTCGACTGAGGAATAAATATTTGGGGTCCTTTATTGGACTCTCCTAACGGCCCAACTCCCGACTCAAGTAGCAAGAGAAATACTTAGGTACATCACTAGGGTGTATCTTTGGGTCCACCCCCTCCCCATCACCAATCATTTATTCACATATTAACTAAAAAAACTAGAGTTAAAAAAAAATATATATATATATATATATATATATTAGATTTGGGTTAACTAATCCCAAATTATGGTATAGTTTTGGAGTTTAGAGTTAGGGTTTGGGTTTATAATTTATTTTGGGTTAACTATTTCCAAATTAGGGTATAGTTTTGGAGTTTAGGGTTTAGGGTTTGGGGTTTATAATTTATTTTGGGTTAACTAATCCCAAATTAGGATATAGTTTTGGAGTTTAGGGTTTAGGGTTTGGGGTTTATAATTTATTTTGGGTTAACTATTCTCAAATTAGGGTTTAGTTTTGGAGTTTAGAGTTTAGGGTTTGGGGTTTATAATTTATTTTGGGTTAACTATTAACAAATTAGGGTATAGTTTTGGAGTTTAAGGTTTAAGGTTTGGGGTTTATAATTTATTTTTGGTTAACTATTCCCAAATTAGGGTATAGTTTGGGGTTTAGGGTTTAAACTCCAAAACAATACCCAAATTTGAGACTAGAATTTTGGGGTTTAAACCCCAAACCCTAAACCCGAAACTATACCCTAATTTGGGAATAGTTAACCTAAAATAAATTATAAACCCCAAACCCTAAACCCTAAACTCCAAAACTATACCCTAATTTGGGAATAGTTAACCCAAAATAAATTATAAACCCTAAACCCTAAACTCTAAACTCCAAAACTATACCCTAATTTGGGATTAGTTAACCCAAAATAAATTATAAACCCCAAACCCTAAACCCTAAACTCCAAAACTATACCATAATTTGGGATTAGTTAACCCAAACCTAATATATATATTTATTTATTTTTTAACTTTAATTTTTTTAGATAATAGTTAGATAAATGATTGGTGATGGGGAGGGGGGTGGACCCATAGGGGGTGTATCTAAATATTTCTCAAGTAGCAACACTTGCCCTTGTTGGCTCTTAACATGTGTGCCATTTCTCCGTAAATCTACTCTCGTTCTTGCCGTTTTTGTATAAAAGATTTATTTAAAAATTGATGGGAATTCCAAATTATTTATGGGTTTAATCCGGATGCTATTTCGGAATGTCCCTTATATATAATGAAGATTTGGTGGTGAAAGTTGATTGTTGCGGCAGTGGTGAGGCAAAAAGCAGATCGGAGATGGAAGTGCTTCACATGTCTGCCACGTGCAGCAAATAAGATCTTCAAAATCTTTATAAGGATCTGTAAACTCAAATCGTGTACTGGATTTGGCTTTCGGCCTTGTACTGGATTTGGCTTTCGGCCTTATAATGAAGTTGTTGTTAACAAAAAAAACCTACGTACATCGAACATGCAACCTTTTGATCTGGAGTCAGACGCGCTACCATTACGCCACAGATCCCCATGTGAATTACATACATTTAACACAATATAACCTATACTGCAATTGAAGTTTTTTCGTTCGGAATCAAGCAAGTCAATTTAAATGACTTGTTGAATCAATTGGTTTATGATTTTGTTGATTTTGTTCAATTGGTTTATGAAATTGTTGATTGATTACACTATTGCATATGGGATTTGGATTTTCATTTGGGAATATTCCAAAATCTCCTCTTTAGATGAAAAAGTGCTCAAGGAATAGCCTTTGGACGGTATCTGCATCGCAGCTACTATTTTAGTCGCTGCTATTCGAGCTTACGTAACAAGAAAGTCGAGAGATAACCCAAGTCCGGTACTCATGCTGTGCGGGCCGTGCATCTGCACAGGGCCCCACGCGCGGGGACTATTTTTCAGCTGATTTTTTTTTAAAAAAGAGCTCTAAATTTTTTAATTACTTGTAAAAAATGACCCTAAATTTTATAAAACTTACAAAAATGTCCTAAATTTTGGCAAAAAAATTTTTTTTGCACAAGGTCCATATTTCAACTGAGCCGGGCCTGAGATAACCGTCCTACTGGCTCTATTGTTGATCTTGTGAGACGTGGCCAACTTCGATCTGGTGATAGAAGAGGCATGTATGATTTCAATCTAGAATTTCATATATATATATATACTCCCTCCGTATTATTTTAGTTGTCGTTTTGATAAAATGTATCTGAATGTATCTGGATGTATTTTTGAGTTAAATACATCCAAATACTAACCAGATACATTTCTCAAAATGACAACTAATATGAAACGGAGGGAGTATATATATATATGGGAGTATATATATATATATATATATAGTTTTTGTTTTTGGCAAATACATGATTTTAAAATATTTTAATTTTGGCAAGTTTATAACTGTTTCAGTGTGTTTGACAATTAGACTAAGAGTAATCAACATTAGTTAATTAGGAAAGAAATGTGTTTGACAATTAGTATAAAATGATTAAATAAATAAAAAGAAAATGCTAAAATTGTGAAAGTGACACATAAACAAAGTGCTCCCAAAATATTCTTCGAATATTTAACAGCAATTTCTAAATTTCAATAAGGAAACTTGCTAAGGAAAAAAGAAAAAAAGCCAGGTGGTCGTCTGTTGTAATTAATTTTTTTTTTTAATCTCACTTGGTACAAAGGTCAATTTACTTTAAAGCTAAATTAATAGTTTGCTTTTAAAAATCCAAATTAGGGGTAAAAAGCGTCATTTTACATATCCTAAACCCTAATTGGGGTTTAAAGTAGAGGATACTTTTGATTTGTGGTTTATGGGAAACAAAACAAGAGACTTTATGGAGTGGTTTCCTTGGACCACTTTCCAAGCTTCCAGGAATACTAAATTAGAAAGTATTTTAAGAAATGTCTATTTTATTTTTTTGTCGGCAAGAAATGTCTATTTTATTACTTTCGTATTGTAGCGGAACATATAATTCACAGGTTAGTTACAAAAATAAAATAAAATAAAATTGTTGTTTGGAGTAAATATATTTCAAAAATCAAAACTGATTTTGTTTTTCATTATCACGACTTTTTTTTTTTTTTGTTAAACTAGGTCTCCGAGCCCCACCTTAGGTGATCCCGACTAGCACAGAATTACCTCGGTATGGTCCTGGTGGGCCGGCAATGTCCCCATTTAAATCTCCCGGTGGCCAAGAGGGGACTCGAACTGCGGGTTGCGTATTGGGGATCTCCCTCAACAACCACTAGCCCAAAGCCTCCTGGTTTATCACGACTTTTACGTACTGCCTTTTTACGGTTCACAATTTTTCGTTGAATTTTGGTTTTGGTTACATTATTGTTTTTCCTTAATTGATTGAGTTGAGTTGAGCATGTCGTTTTCCTATCGTGTCATTCATGTGTCGGAATACCATAGATGATCAAATTAACCGTTGAAAAATCCTACTGACTAAATAATATTCAGTTTTTATAATTAAAAAAAAAACTTTATTATTTATGCGTTTGAGTAAAGAAGGTGGGGGGGGGAGGGGAAGTTCTCCTCAAGATACAGATGGAGGAGAAGAGGAAGTTTCTTTTAGGAAATAAAGAGATACAAAGTATACCGATAATTAAAAATTTTAAATTATGGTTTTACTGCACATATAATTAGAATTTTCTTTTTGTCAACTACTTCACTAATTCTGGCGAATTTTTCCTAACATACAAGCACAATTTATTTTAGTGTATCACTCAAGCTTATTTGTTTATTTTGTTCGCATCAAGGGAATTCACTTTATTATTTTCGTAGCCCATATTATTGCAACCGACCAACACTTGTCTAATTGGATATGGGAGTTTAAAGGAATTTGATTGAATTTAACTTTCTCTAAAATTCTAGTGTTATTCAATTAGATGTTTCACTAATTCTCTTAAATATTTGTGTTATTGGATTATAGTTTTTTTCATTCTTCTAGAATACTTTAAATTCTTGTGTTATTCAATTGGTTGATTTTGTATTTCCATTAAATGTAGGTGTTATTCAATATTAGATAGATTTTATGGCAATTTGATTTGAATAGAATTTAAAAGAAACATTTTTTCATAAACCTAAAGAATCAATTCTCACCCTAATAGGTTGTCATTTGGAAAGAATCATTTCCTAAAAATTATTATTGTTGCTGTGTAATCATCTCCTCAAAATCACAAAATCCCTACAAAGTAGTATTTCAAATCATAAACTCTAGTATTTCAAAGTAGTATATTTCACAAGAATCCCTAAAAAATAGTATTTATCCATACTAGATTTTTGAAAATTTGCACGTTACATATTATTTTTCCTATAAATTAACTTATGTGTGTCTTCTCAAAGGAGAAAATCATTTACCTAGAAAAAAAACCTAAGATCAAGCTTCCGCAAGGTTATTTTGTAAGATCAAGCTTTCATTAGTTTTTTGTCAAATGATTTGTTATTTTTCATATTTTTAAGGTTTGCATATATAGATCAAGCTTTCGTAAGGTTTTGCTTAGTTTTGTATCTTTATCAAATTATTATATGCATATATGCATGTGAATTATTATGTTCTCATATATTTATATTTTTTTATTAGAATGGATCCCGGAGAATCGTCACAAAAACCAAAACGCAAATACGATCCATGGACATCCGAAGAGAGTCAATGATTGAAACATTTTCTAGTTGATGGTGTCCAACGGGTAGGGGTGGGCGTTCGGTTACCCGTTCGGGTTCGGTTCGGGTATTTCGGATTTTCGGTTTTTTGGATAGTGACTTATAAGGACCATTCGGATAATTAGTACTTTTCGGTTCGGGTTCGGTTGTATGAAATCGAGTTCGGATCGGTTCTTTATACCATATGTGGGATCCAATAATGACCATACTATGATCGGATCGGGTTCGGTTCGGTTATATCCGAACGATAACCGAAGTGATTGTTCATAATACCTTAAGCAAAAAATCAAATTATTCGAAATAATACATAAAAGGTACCAAAATGAAGTATAATTCATAATGATGAAACACTGTTTTTAATTGAAAGTGTAGTTCTGAAATGAAATCAATGTCAAAGCAACAAATGAAATCAATTTCAAAAACAAACTGAAACTCAAAGTAGAAGTATCAAATAGATAGAAGTTGAAATAAAACATAAAATTCGAAAACAAATGAAGATTAGCATCTTCTTATTCTCCTAGCTAGCCACATAAGTAGAATCATCCAGAAAAGATCTTCAATCTTGCGAAATCAAAGTAAAAACAACTATAATATGAGAAATTGAATGATTGTGATGAATAAAACCTGTATTATCCAATTACATGAATCTTAGCATAAGCACAACACCAAACCAAGTAACATATAATAAGCAACGATCCAGTACCCATCTTCGCTAAGAGCACCATGAGGGAAATTCTGAATCGGAGAAGCTAAATTGAAATCGAAGGCTTTGTTTCTTCGTTTGAAACTGAATTCGCATTGAGAGTTAACTCGTAAACTGATAAAGACGAGAGTGATGAGAAGAAATCTCGGATTCCAAAGTTTCCCAGACATTTCTCTTTTTTTCTTTTCGCTCTTCGATTCTCTATTACAATCTCATAACCATGTTCAAGGATCTTCAACGGAGAAGAAGAAGATGAGATGAGTACTCATCACAGATGCAGTCGGGTAAGGAAAGGTCACACTAAAGACAAGATCTGCTTCGGATTATATTTCGGATACCGGTTAAAACCGGAACCGAACCGTAACCAAACTAATTGTGAGATGAAAACCAATCGGTTATTTCATCATATCCAGAACCGATCCGAACCGGTTTTTTCGGTCGGGTTTGGGTTCGGATTTTGGGTTCGGGTAATTTGCCCACCCTTACCAACGGGGATGGTGTGGCAAAAATGGCTCCTTTAGCAAAGCAACGTTAGACTCAAAGATATTGCCGGCTCTAAACGAAAAGCATAAGATTAACAAGACGTATATGAATTATTTGAGTCATTTAAAATCTTTGAGAAAAGAATATCAATCTTATGCGGAAATTTTACGATACAATTATGGTTTTGGGTGAAAGAAATGTGGAAAGATGCTACTGAATTTGAAAACTAGATATTTTCAGTTTTGCATTTAATAAAATTGATGCAATTTAAAATAGCAATAGTTTTTTTTGTTTACAGTTAGTTTCAACTTTTTGACTACATATTTTATTTAAAATTTAAAATAATTTAATAAGATTATTTTGTAATCATTTACGACATCTTTAGTTGCGTAATTATATTACAAGATTTCAAAGAATTTCAAAAAAAAAAAAAGATTTCAAAGGATTTCAAAAGAATTCGTAACTTTTTAAATTACCTTAAATTCTGTTATATTCCATTAAAAGCTAGAAACATAAAAATGTTGAATTTCTGCTTATTACATTAAAAACTCATACAGTACTTGGAAATCTCTTGATTAACTCTGCAATTGAATACTTGTAGATTCCATTAAATTTTTAGATCCAATACCACCAAGAAACAAACTGGTTATCAAATACTATAATCAAAAATATAAACTTACTTCAGTTGATCTATTTGTTCCGTTATTATTTTAACTTAATTTTATCTACTTTATTGCCAATATAAAAATAAAGAAAGTCGATGGCTTCTTCAAGAAACGAAAAAAATGATTAAAGGCCATGGCTACTTGTTTATACAAATTTAATAATGAGAATTATCCTGACCCAAAACATAATCCAATTTCCACACATAAATGTAATATTGTTATTTAATAACTGCGTGTATAAAATAATTAAGTAGAAGGATTAGATAGTTTCACATTTGAGGACATTTGAATTGATCACTTGTCATGACCAATATTGCACATTTTTAACAATGTAAAAACTATTTACGTACTAGTCACATCCAATATTGGAAAGTGGTCCAAGGAAACCACTCCATAAAGTCTCTTGTTTTGTTTCCCATAAACCACAAATCAAAAGTATCCTCTAATTTGGATGTGATTATACTTTAAACCCCAATTAGTTTGCTTTCCATGAGAGAAAGACAGAGGGAGGAGATTAGGGTTTCTTTTGCTTTTAGTTCTTTGATGTGATTATACTTTTAAGAGAATCCCCAATTAATAGTTTGCTTTTTTCTATAAAAAAAAATCCAAATTAGGGGCAAAAGCGTCATTTTACATAGAAAGAAAGAAATTGGGATATGGATAATGGGGGATCCCCATTCGTGAGAGAGCTCTGTGTTTCTTCGTCAATGGCTTCCGTTAGTAGCGTACACAGATGTGTATCATCTAAACATCACTCTCGTCTTCCTCTAATCGTTTCAATCTCGGAATCTCGACCCACTAATCAAGTTTTCACCTTTTCGGTTCCTATCTCCAGAAGAGACGCCAATGTTCTTCTTCTCGGCTCGCTTCCATTGACGAGCCTCTTCGTTCTACCGCCAAGCTCTTCGGATGCGAGAGAGAGAAGGAGCAGAAAAGTTATCCCTATCGAAGAGTATTCCACTAGTCGTTAAGTCCCCTTCGCTCACAGAATTTCAAAATTAGGCTTCTTATTTTTGCCCATGATGGTGAAATTGGGTTAATCAAATTGTGTGAATTGGTAAAAGGAATTTGATTGACTTGTATGAGCAATTTCTGGAGATTGTAAGCATACTCAAGTTTGGATTCTTTGTTTTTGCAGCTCAAGGGTTGAAATACTATGACATTGAGGAAGGTAAAGGTCCAGTAGCTACAAAAGGATCAACTGCTCAGGTTTCTCTAATGATTCATTCACATTTTGATTTTCTCTATTATCGAAATCGACTTCTCGCCTTTGAATTGTAATGGGTGGACCGTCTTTCCACATTTTAGGTGCATTTCGATTGCCGTTACAGAAGCATCACTGCGATTTCGACTCGGGAATCCAAGCTTTTGGCTGGAAATCGCAGTATTGCTCAGGTTGCTTAACCATATCCACCCCTATGTTTAGACTTTATGATTCTGCATAATTGTCACTTGATGCTTGCTACTTTCTTATGGAACAACAGCCATACGAGTTCAAGGTCGGATCAACGCCAGGAAAGGAAAGGAAACGTGAATTCGTAGACAATCCAAACGGATTATTCTCTGCACAGGCTGCACCAAAGCCTCCTCCAGCAATGTATTACATTACCGAAGGAATGAAAGTGGGAGGCAAGGTTTGAAACCGCACCGCATTAGTTACTTTGCAATATATGTAGTTTTTGACTTCTTTTTTTGGTTGATGAAGAGAACTGTGATTGTGACTCCTGAAGCTGGTTATGGTCAGAGAGGAATGAACGAGATACCGGTGAGAACCTACAAACTGTATATGAGGAAAGCTCCGTCTTTTTTTGCAGGAAACTAGTTACGAAATGTAATGTATCGGATTTAAGAGAGAAAAATAAAACATGTCCTTTTTTTTTTTTTTTTGCAGCCTGGAGCTACATTTGAGTTGAACATAGAGCTGCTTCAGGTAACTCCCCCGGAGGAGAAGTGAAGAAGATACTGACAAGACAAATTTGAAGCTTGAAGGATTGTGTATTAGGCCATCATTTTGTCTAAAAGAGAAAACAGAAAAGGATGTAAATTTTGGGAGTATTTGGTTATGTACACTAAATAACTGGTATATTTGTTGGTTTAGCTGGTCTTTCTTTATACTGCAGATTGGTTGAAAATATGTTAAGTACTTCGCTTGTAGAGAGACTCCAAATGTGGATAAGGTGGTTGGTGTGGGCCTGTAAACCAAACCAAACCAAATTGAGTATTACAGAACTTAAAAAACCCAAAACCGAACCGGATAATGAACCGATATTACCTAATTTTTTTTCTTTGAGCACTATTTAAATGATCTGCTCTCAATGGATTGGATTATTGAAAAGAATGAGTTGCCTCTCTCTATCTCTCCTTTTCTTACAGGTCCTTTATATGCAGATTCGAGAAAACAATTAGACTCTAAACACCAACTTGAAAGGTAAATGGAATGTGAGGTGATATATCATGGTTTTTATCCGTTTTCATATCATGATATATGTCCGTTTTATTGAGTCTTTTGGTGTTTTCTAGTATTTTATGTTTTATATTAGGTACAAGGACGCTTTGGACTCAATTGGTGTTTACTGGAGCAATTTGGAGCTTAACGGAAAGAGCAGTCAATGTGGCGAACTCGGAATGAAGATTCAGCGACTGTGTCGAGCGACACAGATGTTGGTATCGCTTGACACCAATGATTTGCAAGCGTCGAGCGACAGACTTAATGGTATCGCTCGACACGGTTTATTATTCATGTCTATGTCTAAGTAATTCCCTAGTTAGGTTTTAGGGATTTTTCAATGGTTTAATGAAGAGTTGTAGAGTTTGATTACTTATGGGATTTGCATTCATATTTATTATTCTTCACCTTGATTGCTTTGAATTCTGATTTAGGCCTGAATTAGATATCCTAGGTTGTTTAATAGATGACATATCATTATTAAATTGCCTGAATTTGAATCATAGGTGAGTAGAGATTCAATTCGCAACGACAGTTGGCTTTGGATCTCTGTGAACAAATCGAACCTGATCATTAAAGCTTGTTTAGATCAATCTGATTTTGCAACGACAGTTGGTTGTCTAGGGTTTAAACATAGATAATATTCGCAACGACAGTTGGTTTGTTTTACATTAGTGTTTCGAGTTCTAGATTTGCACTTCATCAATCCCAATAGTAATCTTATTCTGCAACTTGGATTTATTCCTGCGAATTCCCTAAAGCTTAGCGTTTCTCTATTATTGAATTTAAAGTCTTGCTTTCATCCTGATTT
The DNA here is from genome assembly GCA_963576765.1 of Draba incana. Classification (NCBI taxonomy): domain Eukaryota; kingdom Viridiplantae; phylum Streptophyta; class Magnoliopsida; order Brassicales; family Brassicaceae; genus Draba; species Draba incana. The sequence goes on from OY755206.1 coordinate 25,862,213, forward strand.
ACTGTTTTCTGCAATTTTATTTAAATCTTTTCTACTTAGCATAATCTGAACCCTATTAATCTATTGTGCAATCTCATTCCCTGTGGATTCGATAACCCTAAGTACTACACACGGTCTCTTGTTTGAGAGAGTGGTTAAAAGGAAAATTTGACCAAATCAAATTTTTGCACCGTTGCCAGGGAATCAACGCCATTAGATTTTCATTATTAGGATTTTGTCTAAGTGCTTCTTCTTTTTGTTTTTATTTTACGAACTTTTTCTTTCTTTTTTTTCGTTTTGTTTTGAGTTTCAGGCGCACTAATCGAAGATGGTAGCGCATAAGATCCTCGTTCAAAGAGATGGAGGATTGTTTGATCTTCAAGGGAATCCCTATAACGAGCAAAGGCTCGACATTAAGGGAAACGTGGTCGCTGAGCCGATTGACGAGCTGGAGCAGAGACGCGATGAAGAAATCAGGCGAGTTCGCGAAGAACAGGGTCGTGTCGAGTGACACAGAGAAGGCATCGCTCAACACGACGGAAACAGAGGCGTCGAGGGATATGGTCTAGAGATCGCTCGACACGAGGAAGATGATGGTGTTGATCGACACCATCCTGGCATAGCCCTCGACACCCTGCTCAGATTAGGACACTCGCAGATTTCAACCGTCCTGAGCAGTTTTACGCAAATCGAGCCGCGATTCGACCTCCAGCCTTCCAGCGAAACAACTTCGAGTTGAAGCCTGCATACTTCTCCCTAGTTGCTCAAGATCCTTTCTGCGGTTTACCACATGAACATCCGATGGATCACATCGAGAAATTTGAGGACTTGGCATCTAGCATCAAGGCTAATGGAGTCTCTGAAGATTATCTGCTCTGCAAGCTGTTCCCATACTCTCAACATGGAGAAGCCAAGCATTGGCTAAGGACACTTCCTCCAGGTTCACTTACAAATTGGGAAGACACGAAGAATGCTTTTTTAAGCAATTTCTTCGATGATGTGAAGTCCGAAGATCTCAAGTACAAGATAACCACCTTCAAGCAAGGTGATTGTGAAGCGTTCAAGGCTGCCTGGAACAGATTCAAAGGCTAGCAGAGGGATTGCCCGCATCATGGATTCAATGAGGTTCAGCTTTTTAACATTTTCTTCAGAGGAATAACAGTGACGTACGCTGTGAGTTTAGATGCTGCGAGCTAAGGGGACTTCAACACCAACTCTCCAGAGGCTGCTTTGAGGTTGATAGAGAATCTAGCCAACAGCAACAGTACAAAGAATCTCAATTTCGAAAGGAGCAAGTCTGGAAAGAACGTTAATGGCAATCAACTTGCAGAGGTTACAAGGAAGCTGAATTCAATGCACGATCTTCTAGCTGGGAAGAAATTAGTTCAATTCGCTAAAGAAGTAGAGACATTTGAGCCAGAAGGTGTAGCATACGTCAATGGTTTAGGATATCAGAGGTTTAACAGCCAAGGATATGTTTCAGCTTATCAGAGTAGCTATCAGAGAGACTACGGATCATCGTCCTATCAGAAACCTCCTCCGCCATCTGCAGAGAGTAGAATGGAAGCCATGATGGAGAGACTCCTGGAAGGTCAGCAAAAGATGACAGTGGACTTCAATGGAAAGCTAGATTCGCTATACATTGATTTGAATGGGAAGATCAAGTCGTTGAACATTCATGCGAAGAAGAAAGATATTCAAGTAGCTCAAACAAGCGAATCAGTGAAGAGACATCATTCTAACATGCTTAGTTTGAGGTCTGGAACAGAGAAGAACCGGGCTACAAGGCAAATCGACAGGTTTTCAGAAGAAGAAAAAGCTGCAATTTTCGGATCCGAATCCCTGTCGACCCCTGCGATTAAGGGTCAGGGCGTGTCAATCGACGAAGATAGTCGTGTCGATCGACAGGACGTAGAATCAAGTATCGAGCGACACGATGCTAGTGTCGCTTGACACCGTTCTCAGATCGAACCAGATTCTGCGGGACCTTCCGTTTGCACCGTCGAACATATCTACAAGCCAACCCTTCCATTCCCGAGAGCCTCTGTGAAGTCATGTGCGTCAGTTAATGTGAACGTCATCTCACATAATGTTGTGAAGAAGCTGGGAATCTCAAACATCAAGTCTTCAAATGCTCTCGTCGGCCTCATTGATACTTCTTCAGTAGTCTCTACAGGCTTAATTCCTAATCTAAAGATTCGAATCGGAGATTGCCTTTTACCAGCTGATTTCCACATCATAGAGACTACTAAGCCAATGGTTCTCGGTGCGTCCTTCCTTAATATTGTTGGAGCTGTCTTGGATTTCCCGAATCAGCGAATCTCTTTCACGAGGATCAATAAGGAAGTCTTCTACCTATCGATCTTAATGGATAACTTCTCGTGTTGGACGGTCATTTAAGGAGAAAAGCTAGATCCTGCAAGTCTCCCAACCCCCAAGCCTTCCATTGTGCAAAGGTACGCACTTCCTGTTCTTAATTCTAAGTCTCTTCATCAGAATTTAATAGTTGAAAAAGCTGTTACGCGCTCATGCAAGCAACGAGTTTCTCGTAGTATGCTTGGTTTTTCTTTTGATGAATGTGCAGGACTTCCTTAGGAGTGAAAAGAGGAAAAACAAGGACATAGGAGACAGAAGAAAGCTGAAAAAGCCTTTTCCAAGTTCCGAATCATCATCCCTTCCGAGTTGAAGGAGAAAGGAGAGGAGATCCTTTAGAAAATGATACAAAATACTATGAAACTTTTCCCTGGGATAGTTTCTGATAAGTCTGGGGGAGCTGGTAAGAAGGGTAGAATGAAGAACAAGGCTGCAACCATCCACCTGGATAAGGGAAGTACTATGCTTCTCAAAGATCCACCATAAGTCCTGAATCCTAACAATGTCAAGCTAAAGACTTAAAACAAGCGCTTAGTGGGAGGCAACCTACTTGTGAGTCTTCTAACCATTTCTTTTTCAATTTTATGTTTTGGTTTTCGTTTTTGTGTTGATTTTCAGAAAAACAAGTGTTCGAAAACAAAGAAGATTTCGTGACAGACTGTGGTGTCGAGCGACGCTACATCCAGTGTTGCTCGACACCAAGCAATTTTATGTGTCGATCGACTAGCAAAACCAAGTTGCTCGACGTAAACAAATCACAAGCATCGATCGACACTCAAGGTCGTGTCGCTCGACATGACCCCCAGGTACCACATTCTTCTTCGATTTTCGTTCGTTTCGTTTCCTATTTATTTTGTTTCGCCAATCTTAGGCTTAATAACACTGGGACAGTGTTGGTTAAGTCTGGGGGAGGTAGTCACTAACTTTTGCGTTTTCTTTTGAGTTTTTGAGTCAATTTTAAAATTTTTAGAGCCAAAACCTCCTCTATACTTGCTTTAAACAACACTCAAGGACCATTTCCAATGCCAGTTGGTTGGTTTTACTGAGGTGGGTAACTGGAAGTGGATCGGTTTAACGGAGCGAGTTCAGACTTCTGGAGAACACCAGAAAGACGTTGCAGACCCCGCCCTAATGAATCTCCAATCTCTTGTCTTGGGCGTTGGTAATCGCAAGACTTGATTCAGCTTCCAAACACTTGAAAGCGAGGACGGACCGCTCTTGAAACTTCTTCCCAAATGATGAGTACAACTGTCCTAGATCAAAAAGAAAAAGCCTCATGACCCTGTCTCCCACCATAGAACAATAGTAGTGAGCGCTGATCTAGTGAGTCATAGAGATGCCAAGGATCTAAAAAAAAAAATTTACAGAAAAGTGCAAGTCAGAAATCAGAAAAATCCTGAATCAAAAAGTTCAAATATGGGCAATGCATCTCTATGCTATCCTTAATTGGATACAGTTTCAGAGGGAAGAGAGAGGGTGAAACGCAGGAAAGTGTTCAAGGAAGTGAAAGAATCTAGAAGGTCCAGCGATCGATATTCCCTCGATGAGACCGCACCTAATTAACTAAAGGGGTTTGCGACTGAAAGTCTGAGATTCTCTAAGGGGTTTGGATTCAATCTGAAGAACTGCTAAGCTTCTAGGGAAACATCGAAGTATCACCGGATTGACTTTGCAGGAACGTGGATTCTAAAGGAGTGGTTATATCTATTTTGCTTAGGGACAAGCAAAAGGCTAAGTCTGAGGGAGTTGATATATCATGGTTTTTACCCATTTTCATACCATGATATATGTCCGTTTTATAGATTCTTTTGGTGTTTTCTAGTCTTTTATGTTTTATATTAGGTACAAGGACGCTTTGGACTCAATTGGTGTTTACTGGAGCAATTTGGAGCTTAACGGAAAGAGCAGTCAAAGTGGCGAACTCGGAATGAAGATTCAGAGACTGTGTCGAGCGACACAGATGTTGGTATCGCTTGACACCAATGATTTTCAAGCGTCGAGCGACAGACTTAATGGTATCGCTCGACACGATGTCCGCAGAAGCTCAAAGCCCAAGTTTTTGAGAGTTTCCTTTCTGCACCAAAAAGTCCAGATGTTTGCAATTGGGCCCAAGACGTGTTTGTACTCTATAAATACTTATTTTCAGCCATTGTTTAGGCTATGCTTTATTTTACTTAGAGATTTTTATACTAGGGATTTATTATTCATGTCTATGTCTGAGTAATTCCCTAGTTAGGTTTTAGGGATTTTTCAATGGTTTAATGAAGAGTTGTAGAGTTTGATTACTTATGGGATTTGCATTCATATTTATTATTCTTCACCTTGATTGCTTTGAATTCTGATTTAGGCCTGAATTAGATATCCTAGGTTGTTTAATAGATGAGACATCATTATTAAATTGCCTGAATTTGAATCATAGGTGAGCAGAGATTCAATTCGCAACGACAGTTGGCTTTGGATCTCTGTGAACAAATCGAACCTGATCATTAAAGCTTGTTTAGATCAATCTGATTTCGCAATGACAGTTGGTTGTCTAGGGTTTAAACATAGATAATATTCGCAACGACAGTTGGTTTGTTTTACATTAGTGTTTCAAATTCTAGATTTGCACTTCATCAATCCCAATAGTAATCTTATTCTGCAACTTGGATTTATTCCTGCCTCCCTAAAGCTTAGCGTTTCTCTATTATTGAATTTAAAGTCTTGCTTTCATCCTGATTTACTGTTTTCTGCAATTTTATTTACATCTTTTTCTGCTTAGCATAATCTGAACCCTATTAATCTATTGTGCAATCTGATTCCCTGTGGATTCGATAACCCTAAGTACTGCACACGATTTCTTGTTTGAGAGAGTGGTTCAAAGGAAAATTTGACCATATCATGAGGCTTGATCTGTAAGGGGAAAACAGGAACATAAACGTAAAATTGTAAGATAACATTTTGATTGAGAAATGTATTACTGATACGAACAAAAACTCACTTTGATTCAAGCAAATTGCGAGTAAATCCAAAGGAAGCTAAACCAATTAATCCTCTCTCGTCTCTACAAACTCATTTGTATACCAAAATTCTTAGCAGTGTTATGACTCACAAACCATGCATCAGTAGTAATCCGGTTATCTCAAATAGGGATATTTCGGTTTGTGTGTAACGGTTTTGGTTGACTTGGAGATCGTGATGCAGCTATTATTATGAGCCTTGAACATCACCATCAAATCGACAATAGAATCCCACACTCAAAGGTGAAGAAGACCTTCTCATGGTCATGAATCAAAGATCTTGCATAAACACAACGAGTTGACGACCAAGAATAAAGACTTTAGTTTTCAATATCAACAGTAAATCGAATAAAACTTGACAAAAGTAACAGTAAATCGAATAAAACTTGACAAAATTTTAAAATGTAGACTTTTTTATTTTTCTCAAGTTTTGTTGGTGGATTTAACTAAACCCCACGTGAAAACTATGCATACTAAGCCCCACACGGAGGTTTAGTAGACGCGGCTTTGAATTTCCAACATAGTTGGGTCTATGTTGAAGTCTGAAGCTTTTAGCATTGTGGGTACACTAAATAACCGGTATATTTGTTAACCGGTATAACTATGCATACTAAGCCCCACACGGAGGTTTAGTAGACGCGGCTTTGAATTTCCAACATAGTTGGGTCTATGTTGAAGTCTGAAGCTTTTAGCATTAATTCTTGCTTGTGGAGAGACTCCAAATGAGATAAAGTGATGCATCAGATTTTACCACTTTTTACTATGTTTTAAGTATGGTTTTAATAAAAAAAAAACTATTTGGTTTTAGTATTTAATTGCCACTTCTAGTGTTTCTTTTGTTCATATATAATAGTCTTTTGCCATTTTTATTCTTCTAAGGATTTTTTGATGAGTGTCCAATAGCCAAGAAAGGATCAACTCCTCGGGTCTCTCTAATGTGGTTAAAACTTAAAACAAACTAAGAACATCTAAGCTAAATTTAACGATCAAATAGTTAACCGAAAACAAAACATTATACATGAATCATTAGTCTTAAACCAAATACAAACATAAAAAGCAATTAAATTGTAGATATTTGAATGAAAAAAACAGCAAATTCATGAGAAGACTAAAAAACTAAAAAACTAAAAACGGAAATCTTCCAAAAACTCCAACTTCCTCACCGCATCCTCTAGATCTGAAAAAAGCAAGAAAACAAAATGTAAAAACCCTAGAGAAGAAATCTTACCATGAATGTTATTTGCCTAAATATAGAATCTTACCATGAATGTTATTTGCCTCAATGAAATAATAAGTTCCCTAAATGATTTTTTTAGAAGATCCATCTCTCCCCTCATCTCTAAGGTGTGAGAATAAGCAAAAGAGACATTTCCACCCCAATTTTTTGCTTAATTTGAGCAAGAACAAATGGGTTTACACGTTCATTCATCACCATCAGTTTGATCATAAGGACATTCGAACCATAGAGGAGGAGAGGGAAAGCTAAGAGTAGGGCATCAACAACCATAGATCCATTTTCATAAGCCTACATTATTATAGCACCTCTCGGAGACAGAAACAATCCAACACCAAAATTAATCTTCATAGGCCAAAAGTAGAGCATCTAAAACAAGAGACGGATCCAAAATCTACAAAACCAATTTTCAAAGTAAGACAACTATGAAAAATGGAGAAATGAAGTAAGAATATGGTAAGAGTTATACCTCAATAGTATATAACCTAATGAGATATATGAATCATGTTTCATATAAATTTGTAATGATTGTTTACCAAGAGAAACATAGGCTTCGATTGGTGAACCGAAGTGCGGTGCGGTTTTGTTCAATTTCAAGAAACCGCATGTTGTGTTTCCAATCAACAAAAATGAAGATGTTTGTCAAATCAAGAATAAAAAAATAAAGAAAAATGAATTATTGTTTTCTAGCTAAGTGCGGTTCAACAACATGAACAAAATTACGGAACCGCACCACACTATTGAACCACACCAAAATAGGCGTATTTGGGTGCGTTATTTGCTTCTTTTTTTTAATCCTGATTATTTTTTTTATATGTATCTGATTAAATTTCATTAGCTTTTACAACTAAAATTGAAAACAAAAAGTATGTGGATCTAAAAATTTTAAAAATATATATTTTAAATTAATAATTATTATATATGTACCGCACTTATTATAGTCACCATTCAACATTGTTTTGTCCCGCTTTTTTTATATAAACTGCATTTTGTTCCGCAAATACAAAATCCGCAGTTATACCGTCCCGCCTCGTATAATTTTTTTGTCTGCACCGCTTATTTTTTTGTCCGCACCGCTTATTACACATCTGAGTTTGGCATTTCTAGTTGTGTTCACGTTTGGTACAAAACACGCTTTAGCCAAAAAAATTTGGAGGATTCCCAATGCATAATAAAGACAAAGCTTGCTTTCTTTTCTTTAACAATACTTCATAACAAACTTAAAAACTAAATGAAATTTTAGTCAAAGGAAAATTAAATAATCAGACGGTCATTGAAACTTTTTTTTAGTTAAGATATTGTAGAAAGACATGCATTTCGAAAGCAAACGACGTCATTACAAAGGTCACATAACACCCCTTTGTAGTAAAAATAGATTCAATCATTTGTGCGTTTTCTCGATCTCTCTCTCCATACAAAGTATGGGCTATCTTTTGTTTTGAATTTATAATCTATGAATAATCACAAAGCACTTAATCTAGAGATTGATATACACTAATGAGATCGAAAGCGTGTTTGACACCGTAAACTCATGTTTTCTTCTTCATTGTGGCATAATACCAAAAAAAACAACATATAATATGAGTAAAGCTAAGATTCCAGAGACGTTTATAAATAACTTACAAAAACGAAGGCACCATTTCTTTGTATACAAAATTTCCAGTTCCTGATTTCAATCTCCTTTTTTTGTTTCCAATTGTTCAATTCCAACCTAAAGTGTGTCTTTATACACTCAACAACACATAACACTCACTCGAGATATGTTATAGATAGTATGAATGAATATTCCTTCAAAGTGATAATCCAACCGCTTTGATCGCAATACTAGGTTCTCACTGTGAGATGGTTTTAGGTAGATTTTAGTCATGTCAATTTTGGCCAGAATCCACTGTCTGATTATATTTTTTCTACGGATCTGGAATGAACATTCCACATCCATCTTTATACCCATCGTATCTTCCAAGTAATGAATTTTTCCATAAAAAGCAGTGGTTGTTTGTTTGAGCAAACAACTTGAATGCAAATAGGCCATATTTGAGATTTCTTCAAGTTTCTTTCCAACTTCTCTCTCTCATCCTCTTCTATAAGCCGGTCAATTGCACATATGCAAGAATCCACGGAGCAATCGAGAAGTTTAGCGATATTTATAGGTCGCCTATCATCCAATATCCAATTAGCTACACAAAGTTCTTTTTCCTTAGGCTACATCTAAAATCACAAGCAAAGATGAAAAACATCATTAAGTTTCATAATCTCGAAAGACCCTAATCACAAGCAAAGATAAAATCACAAGCAAAGTTCTTTAGATGGTAAAGAAAGAGTCATGGCTAATTGGATCCGGTTACCCACATACATTATAAACAATTTTCATACAAGCCTACCAGAAAATGCACATGGAAATGTAAAACTTCATTAAGTAACAATATTCCGTTTGCAAAGCAACAAATTAGGTATGTATTGTAGGAGTCGTAACTCGCACAATTGAATTTATAGGGTTTTAGAGGAAATGCGAGACTTCTGAGTAAACCACAATGCAGAAAGCTATTAAAACTGTATTTACTGTTAAGAAAGCTTTTATTACTTTTGCTGTCAAAAAAATTAGATTCTCCCTCTGGATGAATACAATGAGCTATTTATAGCTATTCTAGTCTAGGCTAGCTAATAGATTTGGGCTTGACCCATTAAACAAAAATTAAAGAGCTTTTAGGCCTAAAATGATATTAAATCCATTAAATATGGGTCTAATATAATTATGGGCCTAATTCTAAATTGAGCTTTTGCAAGCCTGCTAATGATTTCTTCAAGCTTTTGTAAGGGTGGAATCCGACCCTTACATGTACAACATATACTCAATAGGTTTAGGCATCACACAAACATAGAGAATAGCATGTACCTAAAGGAGACCATCAACACTACCCCCTTGCTCCATGTCTCTCACAATTTCTTGCCTCAACTCCAACATCTGCCGCCCTTGGAATTTGTTAGCAAAATTTCAATAAGTGACAAAATTCTGTTTGCAGAGTTATTTGAATTCCCTTCACCAAAAAAGGTGGAAAAAGGGAGAACTAGGCCATAGAAAATAGGGAACAGGACAAGACAACACAATCCAGAAAAAGAGAAAAGAAAGAATAATGATGAAGTTTGGAAAAAAGATATGCATAGAAGAACGGAGGAAAATATACGGCTAGAATGAATATTAGGTGTTTGCTACTTTATGTGACAGCCAAAGGAATCAGTCATACCTCAAGCTCGCGGAACCCGGCCTCTTCAATTGTGAATCTTGACGCTATCTCTGCAATTTTTTTATATTTCTCCTCGTCCTTCTTTGCCAATGTTTTAGCCTGCATAGAGGAAAAATGCAAAAAGTGGCATCATAAGAATTGGATCTCAGCACAATACCTTACTCTCTAAAACATGTATATATAATATACATATAAGATAATAGATCAAGCAAAATAACTAGCTCTAGATTGCACATAGCAAAGGCTTAAGGAGGAAATGTGCTCCCATAACATAACAATTTTTTCAAGGATATAATGTATCCATGAGAATATATTGATACTAAGCTGCAAACTCTAAGCTGGTGGTGAGGATCAAGCTCATTTCTTCTCAAAATAATAAGAGATTCATAATGGAATACTAACAATATCCTGCATTTGCGCCAGGTAGTATTCAACTTTCTCCATACAGTCCATATACACATCATCAACCTACATAGAGTAGAAAAAAATTGTTACACATGGAAATGTAACTTTTCTACAATTAAACTCAAAATATAAATGAATTCACAACAGTTTTCAACCATTTACTCATGAAACTCCACTACAAGTCATTTGAAATGAATTATTAAACAAATATTTTCAAATCTTTTAATGTTGAATAACACTGGATTTTAATCAAATTTTTAAAATATTTATCGAATAAAGCTAGATTTTAAACTCTCTCAAACCAAATTTTAAAGCAAACAAAAAAATAGAATTATTAATCAAATAACAAATTATGCTTAGTGTTGCAAAGGCATTTTTATTTTCAAGAGAGGTTTTGATCTCGAGTTATGTGTTTCTTCTTAGCTTTTTGAAACTTTTACGACCATTTGAATGCCATGAATCGCGTTATAGGTTTCGACAAGTATTGGAATAGATTTGCATTACGATAAAAGTGAACAGCTTCGGTGCCTTGTATGTGGGAAAAAGAAGGGGAAAACGGTTATTTAATTCCTCAAGTATTTGAAATCGGGTGATTTATTCCCCAACTCTTGATTATTCATTTTATTCCCCAACTTGTATTTGACTTTGGTAATTGATGCTCGAAAAAGTCAGCCGTTAAACTATCGTTAACGACCGTTTAACTTATTAATAATCCACATGAAAACGTGATTAAAACAGATCAAAATCATTTTTTCCCCCAAATTGATAAGAACCCTAAAATCAGAATTCTCTCTCTTTCTCTCATCTCTCTCTCTCTCCGATTCAAATCTATTGTCTTCTCTATCTCCGATTTTGTGTCATGAAGAACATCACGAAGACAGAGGATTCATCGAGAGGTGGTTCATTCAGTGGAGAAATAGGCAATTCGTCGAGAAATTCTCTCGTCGGTGGAGAAATAGGATTCCCGAGAAAATGTGTGTGTGGTAGTGATGTTTCTGTGTATACCTCACAGTCGAAACTCAATCCGGGTCGTCCTTACTTTAGATGTGTACGTAGCAGAGAGGCTGGACATTTGTTCAAGTGGGTAGAAGTGAAAGAAATGTTGATTAAGTTTCACAGCAGAGAATATGAGATTGAGAATGGGATGGTGGAAGTTAATGAATTGAAGATTGAAGTGCATAATTTGAAAGAAGAGATGGTCGGATGCAAAATGGAGCTTCACCAATCTAAAATGAAGATCTTGGTGGTTTTTGTTTGTCTTTTTGTTTTAGCTTTTGTGATAATTTACATCATGTTGTCGGTGAAAGGAAACATTCTTCTATTTGACAACTAGTGTTGTATGAATGTATGTGTTGATCTATGAAAAACAATTTGAGTTTATGAGTTTGTAATTAGCAGTGTTGATAAAATGATATGAGATGAGATTAGAACCAACAAAGCTATGCCAAAACAAAAACAATCCATACCATAAGCAATCCAAAACAAAACACAAACATACCATAAGCAATCCAAAACAAAACATAAACATAACATAAGCAATCCAAAAGAAAACACATACATGTGTTCCATAGTAGAGTTATGAATCCAAAAGAGTAAAATCGATAAAGAAAGAGAGAAAACAATCCTTGAAATAGAACATGAACAAGAGCATGAGCATGTAACCCGATCTTTAGTTAGAGAAGCCAAAACGTCCTTGTGTTCCAACATGAGAAGATCCAGCTTGTGATTGTAAAGCTTGTGTACCTTGAGAAGCTTGTGTACCTTGAGAAGCTCTTGCATATGATTCCTCCTAAGACATACACCAAGGTACCAACCATATAAGTCAGCTTGTATTCAAGTAACCAAAACCTGACAAGTACTTTGAGTATTGAAATAAGTATTCAAACCTGGTTCTTCCTTGGACACCCTCTTGACCTACTTGGTAAGGGAGGTGCAGCTAGATTAGAGCACCTTGTCTTATTATGACCTTGCTTCTTACAGTTGGAGCATGTTTGAATACGACCATGTCGTGTTAACTTGTTTGGATTAGAGAAAGATTCATGAGGAGCCTTGATCCTATTGTGGTTACTCGGCCTTCCATCCCTAAACCTTGCTGGTGGTGGTAAAACAGTAAACGGTCTGACCTATCCCATAAATCTTTTCCTTGTACAGGATCTATTCCTCTCACATACAGAGCCTGCCACCATAAAGTTAAGTAGAACGGGTTGACATTGTTCTCAAGAGGCAGTTTCAAAGTAGTGATGACACACATAGCATGCATACAAGGTATGCCATTCAGTTGCCAATAGCCACAACCACAAGTCTTTGCATCCATATCAACCGAATGAGCAACACCATTGAAATCAATCTCATGCTTATTACATGTTGTCATCCACCTTTTGCAATCCTGAGCCTTTACCCTATTCAATTCTATCTCTTATCCGCTCTTGGTGTGAATCTTTTTTTCCATCTAAGGGTCAAGCGATTCCTCTTTGCATTTATTTCCATGCAAGACCTCCTCACAGCTTCTAGTGCAAACAAAACAGTTAACCTTCTTGCTTCTCTGACACTTCTATTAAAAGATTCTGATAAGTTGTTGAGGCTGAGTTCGTAATAGAGAATCATAAGCTCATGGATTGTATGCCCTCATTGCATTCATGTTAGTAACATAAGCTGCATTTGTGTAACTACGAGCTATCTTCCAAAACATGCGTTCAAGCACTATGTCTTTGTTATTCTTCTTCCAATTTTCCCTAACAAAATATTTGTGGTTACTCTTCTATTAAAAGATTCTGATAAGTTGTTGAGGTTATCATTGCAGCAAGAATCTAACTTAAAGAATGTCCTTGCCCATGTTTCTGGTTGAGTCCGTAATAGAGAATCATAAGCTCCTGGATTGTATGCCCTCATTGCATCCATGTTAGTAACATAAGCTGCATTTGTGTAACTACGAGCTATCTTCCAAAACATGCGTTCAAGCACTATGTCTTTGTTATTCTTCTTCCAATTTTCAGCTTTAGGAAGCTCATCCGCAACTGAATTCAGCAATCCCTTCTGCTTATTTGAGATGATTGTCAGACCTTCTCCATCCCCAAGACCCAAATCCTTTTTCATCAGCTGCACAAACCATTCCCAACTAGGCCCATCTTCAACCTCAACTATTTCCCAAGCTATGGGAAATATTCTGTTATCTCCATCTCTTCCAGTTGTAGCTAGCATTTGTCCCTTGAGATCCCATTTCATGAAGCAAGCATCTAACCCAATAATTGGTCTACAATTATTCTTCCAAGAAGACTTCAATACCTCAACACATACATAGATTCTGTAGAATCTCTGCAAGCTTCCAACCACTGGACCAGGAATTGTTTCAATCTCTACGGTTGAGCCAGGATTCCTTTTCTTCACTTTTAGCTGATAATCCCATATTCTTGCAAACTGAGCTTCCTGAGTTTTCTTCTTCTTCTTTGCAAGGTTTCTCTTTGCTCCTCTACACTGTTCTTCAGTCACAATCATATTGTATTCCCTCTTAATTTCATCAACCATCTCTAGAACCGTGATCTTGTTATTGCGTCTAAGCCTCTCCTCAAATAGATCACCAATTGTTCCAGCTTTTAATAGCTTAGTATAACCTGATCTAACACAAATGTGTTCATTGATAAACGTCTTCACCATCAGCTTGTTCTTAGGCTTCTCAAAACTACAATATACTCTCCAAGGACAGTTTTCAGATTTCTTTTGAGTACATCTTGCACCAAGCCTATCATGTGATGACTTGTACATGGTGATATCGTATGAGGTCTTCAGAGAATACCTAACTAATGTTGCCTTGAACTCTTAAGCATTGTTGAACAATTTTCCTAATCCTAAAAGCTCATTAGGACTAACTATAGGAGTTGGCATACCGTCTAATTCATCATCTGAATTACCTAATGGATCAGGAATGGTGTTATCATTCCACATGTCATCTCCACTATCATCATCTGCCTCTTCATTACCAGCTTGATCATCACGAGCTGATGAACCAAATATTTCCTCAAAATTCTCACAAACTCGAACATCAACCAGCCCTACACTCTCCTCTCCTTCTGATTCATTAGCCAACTCTAGCTCAGTCTCTTTGTATCCATCATCATCTTCGACAATATTCACAGTCATCTCCTTCAATACTTTGATTATCATCATCTGTATCCACAATATTTTCATTGGCATGTTCCTCTACATTAGCCTCTTCCTCTACATTAGCCTGTTTTTCTACATTAGCCTCTTCCTCTACATTAACTTCTACCAAACTAATCGGATCAACCACCAAGATAGATTCTCTAGTATTAGGATCGACCTCGCTTACCATGGCACTGTATGTGATGTCTTCAGGATCATCATCATCATTTTGTATTCGACTTCCTCTTCCACGATCTTTTCGACCTCGACTTTGTGATCTTCGAGTCGTTCTTCCTCCACGACTTATTCCACCGCGATTCGGTGACCCTCGAGGAGATTTTCCTTTTCCCGTCGTTCCTCCTCGAGCATCCTTTTCTCCTCCTCGCGTTTGGACTCCGCCAGATCTTACGCCTACGGCTTCTCCTCTTGGTAGTCAAGGAGCTTTTCCTGCTCGTGTCTTCACCATCCGAAATCGATTTTGTGATATCCCAAATCAATTTGGGGAAATTGAAAGAAATTAGGATTAGGGTTCCTATCAATTTTAAGAAACAGAGAGAAATGAGAGAAAGAGAGAGAATTCTGATTTTAGGGTTCTTATCAATTTGGGGGAAAAATCGATTTTGATCTGTTTTAATCGTGTTTTCACGTGGATTATTAATAAGTTAAACGGTCGTTAACGATAGTTTAACGGCTGACTTTTTCGAGCATCAATTACCAAAGTCAAATACACGTTGGGGAATAAAATGAATAATCAAGAGTTGGGGAATAAATCACCTGATTTCAAATATTTGAGGAATTAAATAACCGTTTTCCCGAAAAAGAAGTAACTACTATTTTTTGTTTACTCTTGAGCTCACTAATTAAATGAGCTCTCATTGGATTATTGAAAAAAAATGTGTTCTCTAGTGCATGTGCATTGGAGACACTAGCCAAAGGTGTCTTAAAAGTTTTTTAATTAAAATTTAATCACTTTTGTGTTTTAAGACACTAAGTTAATTTTTTTTATTTTGGACCCATCCAATAAAAACACCCAAAACATTTGAAACATAAAAACATTTAATGAAATTTAAAACATACATCACATAAAAAAAATTAAAACATAATCTTCCAGATCATAACCGGAAAAGGAACGGTGAATTCTAATCTTGCCGTGG
This sequence comes from Draba incana, assembly GCA_963576765.1. Taxonomy (NCBI): domain Eukaryota; kingdom Viridiplantae; phylum Streptophyta; class Magnoliopsida; order Brassicales; family Brassicaceae; genus Draba; species Draba incana. The sequence continues at coordinate 25,877,736 of OY755206.1, forward strand.
TTGCCATTTTTGCCATACATGCTCAACCAAATCATTATTCAATTCTTGATGCTTATTTCTATCTCGAAGTCGAGTTCGAATGACCAGCATTTGGGGGACATTTTAATTCTTTTATTTTAAATAGAGTTATTTTATTAAAATTTATAAATATAGTAGATTGGATAAAACATACAAAATATATTGCAAAATTATAAATTTGAGACAAACATTACATAAAACATTTAAAACATAGAATTCCAATTTAAAACATTTTTTTCTCCACCGCGCATTATTTTTCTTTCGCCCAACCACAACACGCCACGTCGCCTTGTCTAAACACTGAAAAATGGATCCTAAATAAGACCTGGTCCAATTATTTTGGATATCCTTAAGTTATGTTTAATTGTATTTTATTCCTTTAGACACCCAATTAGACCCTCTTGGGTGACAATTACACATGACCTTATATCAGATTCGAGAAAACAACTAGACTCTCAACACTAACTTGAAAGGAATATGGAATGTGAGGTTTGATCTTTAGAGAGGAAACAAGAACAGAAACACTGAATAGTAGGATCACATTTTTTATTAAGAAATGTATTACTGGTACAAAAACTCACATTTATTCAAGCAGTTGAGAGTAAATCCTATGATGTTGCCGGAAAAAAAAAAAAAAAAAAAACCTATGATGTATTCAGCAATCACCTTTATAACTCTTGCAAGCTGCAACCATGTGAGAGATAGATCTATATCTACTAGGTTTTGACTTTATGTGTGGTCTTAAAGCTTACTTAGATTCACTTTGTAATACGTGTTTTAGTGAACCAGGGGATATATACCAAAGTACTAGACCAAACCAAATCAATCCAAAGAAAACTAAAACATTCAATTCTTTCTCCTTGCCAACAAATTTGTATACCAAAATTCACAAACCAGAAATCAGTAATCCGGTTATAGTTTAGCTTGTGTGCAGAGCCGGTCCTGAGCATAGGCGGGAGAAGCGGTGGCTTTGGGCCTTCGTTTTAGTTTTAGGCTTGAAATTTTTTTTTTTTTTTTGTAGTAACTTGGCCTCCATTTCCGATTCGGCTTGGGGCCTCCGTTGGCTCAGGACCGGCCCTGTTTGTGTGTAATAGTTTTGGTTGACTTAGAGATCGTTATGCGGCTATTATGAGCCTTAAACATCACCATCAAATTGACAATAGAATCCCACACACAAAGGTGAAGAAGATCTTCATCTTTAAAGATTTGTTTCCGATGGTCATGAATCAAAGATTTTGCATAACAACTACAACGACCAAGAATCAAAAACCATAGTTTTCAACATCAACAATAAAATCGAATAATATTGACAAAATCACATAATTTTGGTTAGTTTTATTGGTGGCTTTAACTTTAAACCCCCACGTGATAATTATGCATATTAAGCCCCAAACAGAGGTTTAGTAAACGCGGCTTTGAAATTCCAACATAGTTGGGTCTCTTATTATCTTGTTTATAGTTTTATATACTTAATAATTAATGTTTGGATAATTCCATTAGCAGAAATAATTTGACTTTTATAGTGAAATACTCAACGACCATTTTGAAAGTTACAACACGTCGGAAATTGCTAAAGTCATTGTCTTAGAACAAAAAAATGTGGCGTAGAGCAATCTCGTGCCCACAATTGATTGAACAGCTTGGTCAGTTTCAATGCATTTTCCTCGAGGCTGCATTATTTTCAAAGTCACAATTAAGTAATTAGTGAAGAAACGAAGTTTCCACATCGTTTTGACTAATATAAATACTAGCAATGCGTGATGATTATATTAGACTTCCCCATAATCATTTTAATATATGGCTGTAAATGGAAGCAGTGGAATGATTCAACTGAAAGTTTAATTGTCAAATGTTACCATTCACATGTTTTTTCAACCCATAGTTGAATCCACCGACAGTTTTTTTTAGGTTTTTTTTTCTTTGTTTCTTTTAGTCACGGATTTGGTTCTTTTTTCTTTTTCTTTCAACACAAAAGCAGTGTTTTCGTCCGTGACTTCTTTTTATATTTGTTTTGTTCTATCTCAAATTTTTAGGAGAGAGCAATGACTTCTATATATAAGTGATGCAAGACTTGTATCTCATACAAAACCAATTTCTTCAGCATCAAAACATTCGTCATAAAAAAACCAAGGTAAGTTTAAGTTTACTTTATAATTCATCAATTTCATTTTTTCATTCATTTTTACAAAGGTTTAATTTCTCCCAAAGCAAATAATTTATGATTGTTTCAAGTTTGTGAAATGAGTTTTTGTTTTTGGTTAATAATTTACTCTTTAATTTTGGATACATAATTTTCACTTAATTTTGTAATTTGCACACGTGAATTTGTGTTATCTAAAATAACTTTTTTTGAAACTTCAATTTAAACACAAATTACTATGTAATATCGCTAATCTATATTAACAAACTAATATATTTAATAAATTAAATGTTTATACGATATAATGATCCATTTATTTTACATTTTGGTGTGGATAAGTATCTTATTTAATAAATTTAACCCATATTTTAAGTTATATAAAAGTAGATTAAAATATATAATAATTAAGTTTTCATATATAACCACCAATAATTTTCATACTAGTATGTGTCGTATCTTTTTGTAGAAATATAACAAATTGTTTTTTCTTGCATTTGATATATTAACTTATTCTACAAGTATTATTATCGAAATTATATAAAGTTAATTTGAAATTATAAAAAAATGAAAACTTGTAATTAGTTATAATTAAATTTTAAAAAATTTATGACTTATAATAGTTGTATCTTGATAGTTGACACTAAATGAATTGGTTAATTAAGTATAATAATATATATATATATATATATATATGTAGTTGTTTTTATTTGTATGTCAATAAATGTTTTTGCTATTAAAACATTGTAGATGATTTAAACCAGGAGAATTTACCAATAATTACGTTATAATTTGTCATCAAAATACTTGGTAAATCAAATATTTACAAAAATTGTGGTTACAATATCATTATATGAAAATATTAACAGAAAATATTTATAATGTTTATTGCGTAGAATTATGAGATGAGCGGGAAACACGGGGGTTGGACCATCAAACCAGGTAGGTTTTTACAATAGTAAGTTATACATTGAATTATATAACATTAGTGTAGTTAATTTGAAGAGTTGTGAGAATTAAAACTGTAGGGTAGATTTGACTGGACGCCGGAGTTGAACACTATATTCATCGAATTATTAGAAGAAGAACTTCAAAAGATAAACTACGAGCAGATTTTACCCATTACTAAGCATGGGAAAACTAGATTTAAGAAAAGATTCGAAGAAATGAGCGGTAAGCAAATTGATTGGGAAAAATGTAAACAAAAGGTATATGACTTTAAGGCCTTGTACACGACCTATAAGAGGCTTAAAAAGTGTTCAGGTGTATCGGTCGATCCTGATACGGGAATAATTCTCATGGATGCACCATGGTGGAAGGACCGAGCGAAGGTATGAATATTGACCATATATACCTGTAAATATATTTAATTTTATTTTTTAGTTGTTTGTATGAATGAAATTTCATACGTTGCAGGATACGCCAGGAGCAACAAGGTTAAAGAAAAACCACCTGCCACGTATAGATTTAATGCACAAAGTGTATGGTCCACATTGTCCTGTGGACGACGATATGACATCAGCTAGTCAAATCTATGAGATAGGGGAAGCCGACCTTGATGATGATGATGAAGAAAAAGAAGAGTATGAAGAAGATGATGATGAAGAAGCCTTTACCGAAAGCGTACCAGAAACTCAAGGACCATTCAGTTTTGAAACAGATTTTCAGCCACACCGACCGATGGGTAACCGTGCCTCTTCATCGTCAAATCCTGTCGAGATACCCACACATGGAGGACGGTCCAGCGGAAGTGGTAATAGAGGTGATAGAAACAACCGTAGGGGAAGAGTTCAATCAACTCGACAAAGCACTCAAACTCCACGAAGGAGAGCTGCTATGGATGCACACTTGACTACTATCCAGTCACATCTTGCAAATATGCAAACCCCAATCCAAATGTGGAATGCACGTCACCAACCGAAAGAGGATTATGAGAGGGAATCATGGTTGAAATTTAATGAGCTAGAAGACATCGAGAAATTTACTGATTTTTGGTGGATGTCAGCAGAGGTTTTGAAAGATCCTATTGAGCAAAAAAGGTTTGCCTTACTCCAGAGTAACGAGGAAAGAATTCGTTTTCTAGAAGGAGTGACAGGTTATGATCGCAGTGGTACTTTCCGGGGTAGTCCGTGGAAACGCTAACTCAGTGGTTCCAGTGGACCAAGCAGTAGAGGATCTGTTGGTAGTGGATCAGGGTCTCCGGGCTTAGGAGGATTTACACAATTTGGTGGTGCTGGATTTGCGAACACCGGAGGGACTGAAAATTTTGGTGGTTTTGGTTCTTCAAACTTCAGAGGGACTTCACACTTCGGATGTGCTGGATCTTCAAACCCCAGAGGATTTTCAAACTTCGGAGGGACTGCGAACTTTGGTGGTGCTGGATCTCCAAACCTCGGAGGATTTTCACACTTCGGAGGAACTGCGAACTTCGTTGGTGCTAGATCTCCAAACCCCGGAGGATTTTCACACTTCGGAGGAACTGCGAACTTCGGTGGTGCTGGATCTCCAAACCCCGGAGGATTTTCACACTTCGGAAGAACTGCGAACTTCGGTGGTGCTGGATCTCCAAACCCCGGAGGATTTTCACACTATGGTGGGTCCGGATCTCCAGACCACTTTAGACGGAGAGAAGGATTTCAAGTTCCAAACTCCAACCCACAATTAAATTTAAATTCATCTCCAGACCAATTTAATCGCAATGTCGTAAACAATGACAGTGATGACGGAAACTAAAAGAATAATTATGTTGTGTTTTTCCATATTCAAAATATAATAGTTATATTGCTTCTTACTTAATGTTTACCAGTGTATGTCCTCTTTTAATTAAATGAAATTGTTTTCATTTTCAGGGTCTTCGTATACTTGAGTTACATTCCCACGGATTACATAATCTCACCGATGATGAGCTACTTGAACTAATTTGTCTTGAGCACATGGATATCATGGAAGAACTCTTCAAACCGGTGATAGATTACTGCAAAAGATATTATTGTCGAAAACCAATGGGAGCTGAATGGGGATTAGGATGGTGCAACATTGAGAAAAGGATTTACAATTACCCAAGAGATTGCTTACATTTGTTGAGGATGCGCATAGAGGTTTTCACATGTTTATGTGACACATTACAGACAGAGTATGGTCTAAAATGCACAAAAAACATATTCGTGGAGGAAAATGTGGCAATGTTTCTTGTCATATGTGGTCATAACATGACACAGCATTCTGTAGGGCTCATATTCGGACGCGCTCAAGAGACTGTTGGACGTAAATTTAAGGAATGTCTAAAAGCATGCACAAAACTATCTGCTAGCTTAATGAGGAAGCAATCTCCCGAGCAACTCTGCCAAGTACCACGAGGTCTACGAGGTGATCGTAGATATTGGCCTTATTTTAATGGTTTCATTGGTGCAATGGATGGCACTCATTGTACGGTTCTGGTGACTGGCGCAGAGGATACTCGTTTCTATAACAGGCATTCACAGACGAGCATTAATGTTTTGGCGATATGAAACTTGGATATGTTGTTCACTTATATATTTGTTGGGTGTCCTGGATATGTGCATGATGCAAGAGTTTTGTCTTACGCAATGGAGCGTGACCCGACTTTTCCAATGCCCCCGCCCATGAAGTATTATCTTGTGGATTCTGGTTATGCTAACACACGAGGATTTTTGGCGCCGTATAGGGGTCACAGGTATCATATGACACAATTTCTAAATGGTTCTCCGCCCAGAGATGCAGAGGAGTTATTTAACCGGTGGCATTCTTCGCTCCGTTCAGTGATCGAGCGAACATTTGGTGTTTGGAAAAAAAAATGGAAAATTTTATCAGAGTTTCCAAGATACGATGTCAAGACTCAAAACAACGTAATCATATCCACAGCGGAATTGCATAACTTTATTCGTCTATCTGAAATTCCGGATGTTGACTTTGATGATGCTTTAGCTGGTAATGCAATACCACAAGAAAATTTTCTTAACAGCGAGGAAGATGGGGGAGATGCAGAAGAACCTTTTGTGCAACAACAAGAAGAAACAATTGAAGGAAGCCATATGAATACGACACGAGATGGAATAAAAAAACAACTTTGGGATTCGTTTCAATAAGAATATATAAGTATATATGTCTTTGCATATGCTTGTAATATTTCTTATGTTTATATTGTGATTATAATAAATTTTTGGTTCAATTTTGTTGTAAAAAAATATACTTATGTGATAGAATAAGTAATGGTTGTGAAATTATTGCTAAAAATATTTCTCTATTAAGTTTTCTACTATTTATAAAATAAATTTAATTAATCATTTATTAATTTGGTATATTTTATACTATAATAAAAAACCATAAAAAATATTACAATTTAAATACCAAACACGACCCAAAATAGTTAATTTTGATTTATCCATTATAGTTCTCATAATTAGTAATTTTTGTATTAGATTTTTCATATTTATCTCAAAATACTTAATTTTCATACTTTATGATTTACATGATAATTATATATAAGAAATTTAGTTTATTTAATTATTATTTTGACAAAAAAATTATAATCAACTATTTATAAATTAATTTTATTATTTTTATTTATTCTGTGAGATTCTGTTATTGGTATAATGGTTCTACTGACAGCGTTTAACTTTCTTTTATTCTGCCAGATTCTGCTAGAAATTTAATCATTCTGCTAGAAATTTAATCATTCTGCTGTTACCATTCAGTTTTGCCAGATTCTGCTAAAAATTTAATCATTCTGCCAGAAGTTTAATCATTATGTTGTTACCATTTAGAGCGATGATCTGGAAAAAGGTTTGTAAGTGACATTTTTTAGAGGTGACACTATTCATGTTAATAAATTTAACAAAAAAACATAGAGCATGTGGGGAGGAAGAAGTGGACGGTGAGAAAAACAGAAAGTGGAGAGTGCACTGAGAAGAGAAAGAGTCAACCAGAAAATTAATACTAATTTTTTTATAACAAAAAAATTCTCAACTTGCTATATATAGAAAATCCTAATTTCACACGTTTCCTCCTCTCTTAGCATGCATTATTTTATGTTTTATTATACTTGTTTTGGGAAGGTTATATATAATCTGTTAATAGTTTGTATAGACTAAAACTTTATAGTTATTCATATTAGTATTAGTAATTATTATCAGATAATAATTATTAGTAACCTTCAAATGTTTATCGCATTTTAAGGTGTTTCCATCGTTTACATTCTATAATAAGATGGAAAAAACAACTAATCTTCTAAACAATAAAAAAAAATACATCGTACAAAGTATCTAAATTTATAAAACCTTTTTAACGAAAATTTGACAAGTGTCTCTCCACTATCTTCACCAAATCGTCGACTCTTACACCTGTTGATCTGAAGTTAGTTATGTATCATCTTCGTTGAGATAAAAGTTTTTAAGACCATTGACAACTAACGCGAGGACAACCATAGATTTCGGCCGTTTCAGGTTACGCTTCTCCACATAATTTATTACTATTATTCATAATCATGCAAAGAAAAAAACTTGGAACAACTTCGGGCTTATAGAACATATCAGAATTATATTAAAGTATGATCATAAACACTATATATGTTTAGATTTTCTCAAAAAAAAAAAAAAAAACAGTATGTTTGGGGATTTCACCTAAATTAAATATACCACGCACTCTTTCCTTTTTAGGAAGGGAAACCTTCTTCAAACTATTTCGGATTTCATTCTAGAAAATTCGAAATTCTTCCAAAATATTTTACATATATTTAACAGAAATAAAATTTATACGTTAGTTATGGTATAGAGCAATGAAAGGCATAATTAAGTTATTTGATAGCTAAAATAAAACTTATTCATTTATTATTTATAAATCATAACTTGTAAACAATTTTATACGCTAGTTATGGTCTAGATGTAACCATTTTGACTAAACAGTCATTTGTAGACACGAAGTTAAACGAAACGATTTTTCGTGGAGCAAACTATCGAAACTTTTCAAAATCTGATTCTACCGTATGTATTTAGAGTTTGAACTTCAACTGTATACGTCTTAATGCACTTGTAAATTTACTAAAATAGTAATTCTGGTGGATTCGGACATGGAGTTGTGGGAAAAAGTGTCTAAAGTAAGAGTGGAATTCAAGTATTTAACTAACATTGATGACAAATGACCACATAATGTGTACGTGGTATCATTCTGATGGCTGAATATGTTTGGGCGACAAAAATAATGTACCTCGAAAATAATTTTCCATGTTTTATTTCTCCTTTGGGTAAACTTCGGGTATCAAAGACAAGATAGTAGATACGAGTAAAAAATCGCTTACAAACTTGAGATTAAATTAAATTCCTTCAAATTAACTTGGATTACAAGTTTTCTTTATTAAAAAACTTAATACATATAGCTAATTTCCCTAACAAAATATCTGTGGTTTTAGGATATTAATCACCTAGCATTAACGATTAAGAATCATCTTTCTCCATAAGGCAGTCGTCATTAAGTTCTTTTCTACCTACAGCATCAACTGGTTAGATACTTAAAACAATCGAATAGTCAGTTTAACCTAATTAAGTCCATATTGATAAATTGATTAAATTATAAACCAATGAACATTAAAAAGTGTTTTGTGAGTGCAAAGTGTAGGATCTTACTATGGACGGTTTGAGTTAAATCGGCATCTAATAACATATTGCAATGCACTTTCTTTACCAGGGCATCTTTGATCTTCTCTAAGACTACCTTTTCTATTAAACTTTCTTCTTTCTTTTTTCCATAGCATTTGCAATTACAACCATCCATGAGTTTTAATTTATTTTACTTTTTTGGTCAAGAGAACATTCACCTTTTACACTTTGAATGGACCATCAGACCATGTGACAAACAAAAATCTACATTCGGTCATAATAAATTTAAAATTTAGGTGAATTTTCCGTCTATTATAGTGAGATTAGTTAAAGCGATTTCATTGTTTAGGAACGTAACAAAAATACTCCTTCTGTATCTCAATAGATGATTTTTTAGACTGTGGCACAATAATTGAGGAAATACTAAATTCTCTATTTTTTCTAATTGGAAATATCAATTATCATCCCATTAATTATGATTCAACCAATAGAAAATCAAACTGTAGAATACAAATGGTTAAATTAAGTGAAAATGCATTTAATTTTGTATTGAAAACTAAAAAAATCATCTAATGTGATACAAAAAAAAACCTCTAGAAAATCATCTATTGAGATACAGAGGGAGTACTAGTTTAGGAAGAAGTATTATTTAGATACGTTAAACTTAAATGAAACTCGGCTAATTAAAATTATTTTGTCATAAGTACGTCTCTACTCTATGCGACTATGCGAGTGTGTGTGCAAGTCAGTGGCAATTATTGCTAAACTGACCAACGAATCTTCGGTTATTGTTCCAAATTTCCAGTGGTCCAAGCACACGCCCACATTTGTTACATATTTTATGCCAACACAAAAAAGCATGGTTACACTACATGCATACAATTTCTTACGCACATACCTATAATTTTAGACTCCGTTTCACGAAAATAAATTTTTTGAGTTTTTCATACATATTAAGAAAAGTAATTATTCATCCCTAATAAATGCATTGATTTCTACAATAAACAGTTTTCAAGACATTTCAATCAATAGTGTTTGAAACTTTTTTTTGAAAACAACAATCTTTTATCATTAAATGATGAAAATTTATCTTCATGAAACAAACTCAAAAAATTTAACTTCTTGAAACGGAGGAAGTAACATTTTTCTGAGATTTTGACAAGAAAACATATAGTATAGTTATATATTTTGAAACTTCTACAGAGAGTAATAAATTTGAGTTCATGCAATTCATCTATTGATAATAGTTGACCCATAAATGGTACTCCCTCCGTTTCATTATATAGGATTTTTAAGAGAAATTTTTTTGTTTCATTTTATAAAATGTTTTACTAGTTTCCATGCAGATTTTAATGTGATTTGATACTTTTGTCTTTTAAAATTTCGTAGTCTTATATATGATTGGTTGAGATATAATTTTAATTAATTATTAAATGAGATTTTGTTTGCATTTATTGTTTTCTTAATTCTCGCAAAATAAATCAAAAAATCCTATAAAATGAAACGGAGGGAGTACTAATTGTTACTGTATAAGTGATAAGTGGCTTTTGAAAAAAGACACAAATGTTAAATAAACATATTCATTAGTCTTGTACAGAAAGGAACAAGCGTAATATCAACTATCAAAGAATAATACTAATTTTATTGTGAAAAAATATAAATTACGAAAATAACCTTAACCGACAACGATACCACTACAACTCTGCCTCTATAAATCTCTGTTTCTCTCTGCCTTTCCAAAACCCTCTCAGACTCAAATCAAGTCCTCTCCAATTTTTCAAAATCTAAAAAAAAAAAAAACTCACTTCTCTCTACTCACTCGAGATGTCGCGCCTTCTCTTCCGTCTTCTCGAAGAATCCAACTCTCCGTCTCCGGTGACGGATACATCCACCGCCGCGTTGAATTCCGATCTCGTCGTCATCCTCGCCGCTCTCCTCTGCGCCTTGATTTGCGTTCTCGGCCTAATCGCCGTCTCTCGATGCGTCTGGCTCCGTAGTCTCGCCGCCGGAAACAGAACCGCCGCCTCCGCCGGTTCCGGTCAATCTCCTCCGCCGCCGGTAGCAGCTGCGAACAAAGGACTGAAGAAGAAAGTCCTTCAATCTCTCCCGAAAGTTACTTTCTCGCCGGAATCACCCTCGTCGGAGAAAATAGCCGAGTGCGCGATTTGTTTAACGGAGTTCGCCGCCGGCGATGAGCTCCGGGTATTACCGCAGTGTGGTCACAGATTCCACGTGTCTTGTATCGACACGTGGCTAGGGTCTCACTCGTCTTGTCCTTCGTGCCGTCAGATCTTGGTGGTTGCCAGGTGTCATAAGTGTGGAGGTTTGCCAGGTAGCTCTAGCTCCGGACCTGAATCCGAATCTGAATGCGAGACCCGAATCAAGATAGGCGAAGATGATCCCATTTCCTTCTTGCCTTGATTTTTTTTTTCATTTTACTTTGCCCTTCTCCTATTAGAAAATTCTAGTATAATTTATTGCACATCATTTTTAGTGGATAAAAGTTTATTGTTCAGTGTACATTTTATTGTAAATGTTGTATGAAATGGAAATTTAACTATTTGCATTGATGAACCCTTTGTTTCTTCTAATATTCCAAAATCCACCCACCTCGCTTTAAAGAGTCGTAGTTTGAGCAAAGTTCTCGTTTGTACCTGGTTCTTTTTTCTTTTTTTTTTGCTAAACAACTGTACCTGGTTCTTTAGAGTAAGTTTTTACCTCAAGACCTCTTCAGAATCGGTTTAGGTTTTTAAATTAGATTTGTCGTTTGTAAGATTTCTTCATTTGGTCGTTGTTCCTATATAGTGGATTGATAGTTTTTGGTATCGTATACATTGAAAGTCGGCAATTGTAGTTTCACCTTATATTTCATTTCATTTTTAATTCAACAAGTTCAGGTTGGGAAACAAATTTGCTGTCATTAACAAAACCAAAAAAAAAAACTCAAAATAATTGTTGAACAATAATGGACATACTCAAAGTTACTTCATCGCCGATCATTGATTTAGAGTTGTTAAGTCTGCATATTTGACTCGTAATTATTGGACATGTTTGAACCGAGTCTATATCGTTTCTTTTAAGTCGTACTAGGTCAACAAACGAAAGACAATCTCAAGATTGTGAAACCGAAAAACCTTGTAGTAGTTATGTTTTCAAGCTTTTTTGATTTTTTGGGCGAAAGTTATGTTTTCAAGCTTTGATAGCATGTAAAAAATCCTATGAAATTGTGAAGAGGTCTCTTGTGTATTAAGTTCAAAGATATTACATTTATATAGAAGCTACAACGTGGACCTAATATCAATTCAGTACAAACGATATATTCAATCAAAATAGGCTCCCTAGTAATCCATAATTTATTTAATTTTTAATAATCCATATTTTTACAATTCGAAAATAAATTTTCGAGTACTTAAGAAAATAGTGCAGTTATAAAGAATAACTAAGTGACTTCCCGCACCGTGTGCGGGTATGAACATTATTTCGTAACTAAGCCGCATCGAGATCTAGTAGCCATTCTAGTTAGAGTATGCATACCTTATTCTACACTTTAATAGCTACCTTTGTGAGTTATGATTCTTATACTCTTGTTAAAACTGAAAAATGAGATTTCTATTAATTCATAATTTTGTAAAAGACTATAATATAAAAAATAAATAGAAATATTCATCAAATTATAATACATACTATACAAATTAACAAAAGCTATATAAAAACGAATAATAATAACAATATTATAAAAAGTAGAATGACCTTTACATCACAATGAATTTACTCCTATAATTCTCCAAAACTCTTGAGGTCATCTCTTTGAAAATTTATTCTTAATCCATCGGGAATCATATCTCCGTGTATCATATCCTTCGGAAATCATAGTGATCACTATATAATCTACACAAATAAGTGTTTAAGAACATCTTTCCAACTAATCAACAATAATTCATAATTAAAATGATGACTATGACATTTAAATCCCGGAGAAATAACTATGCATTTATTTTTAATAAAAAACAGAAAAGTGATTTAGTGACGGAAACATAAATATTATTCAGAATCGAAAATGATGAAAAATCTAACATTTGCATCGGGAGAATGAGCTGTAACAGTGAAGATAGATTTTTTTGGGGTGAAAAACAATAAAGATAGATCAAATGTAAGAAGCTTAATTTTTCACTTTCTACAAATAATAAGAAACCATTTTAATAAGAAAAATACAATATTTATACCGTGAGTTACAATTTTTCGCACTCTCTTTTATATAATAAGATACTATAGGAATTTGGAATGAAAACAAAGCTTAATATGGAATGAAAATGTAATTTGGAATGAAAACTATCGATCGATAGCCTATACTCTAGGAAGCTCAAGTCAACTAGCCAATATTTTTCTATTCAATAATTAGTCACTAGCTCTAACCACTATGTTAGCTAATACATTAATAAACTCATAAATTTAAACGAAACGGGAGTGCACAGTGGATTTAAATTTATACGTCTGGATGCAGTATTACGTATATCATTTGTATTAATTCTTGTTTAAACGAAATGAAGCAACAAAAGACTATTTTAAAATCAGATGATTATAGTTATGGAATATTCCCTCATAACCAGTGTGTGTGGTACAAATGGTATGTAATGTATTGGCTGAGTTTTCACTTTCCGTATTATAAGCAGCTAGCTAATTTGTCGTATTTCTTCAACTTTTTCAGGTTTTTTAGGTTATAGATTTATTCTTTTCTAGAACACGAGCCTATGATCTATATAAATTTTATAATTTTGTGATTAGTGATAATTTTGTGATTAGTGAATTTTGAATTTAAAATTTAAAAATGTATAAATCAAACCAAACCAAATAAAATTAGAATTTGAGTTATCCGTCACATAAAAAATATCAGGCATGATCACATGACTCTTTAACAAAAAAAAAAGAAAGAGTCACATGACTCTTTAACAAAAAAAAAAGAAAGAGTCACATGACTGCAAGAAATTCCTTTTGTATTGTCTTTTGAGTGTTGACCTAACAAATAGATGGCGATGTCGCGTGTATATATATTTAGAGTTTAAGTTAATGTTTTATAAAGGGATTTATATATTTAATAGATCAATGTTTTGTTTGTGAAAAATCTTTATAATATTTTAAGGTTTACAAAAACCAACTTTTTCACAAGACGACACGTGTCAACTCTTTCTCTAAACAAAATTATTTTAAAAAAACGTTCAAAATGTTTCTTCTGGGTTTCGAACCTCAGCTAACCTCTGCAATTTAAGTTGAGAAGAGCCACTAGACTACTAAAGACACTTGTATATATCACGGAAAGAAAAATATATAACTCACTACTAAAATTATTTCTAAAAGTCATTCAGAAAAGTAGGAAACATTTTAAAATGTCAATCTTTATAATATTTTAAAGTTAAGAAGCTCGGACAAGACGACACGTGTCTTAACATATTTATATAATTAATTAATTATTATTATCTCTATAATATTTTAAGGTTTACAAAAGTCAAAATCTCTCCGAAAAGACGTCATGTGTATTTTTTATTTTTTTTTTGTTAATTACTGATGCAATTAAATTATCACTAATCAAAAATACATAAATTTGGAATCAATTCTAACTTCACATTAAAATGGAGTTAATTATCATTTTAAGGGTATCCGTTTCATATTTTCCCTGTAAAACTTCAATTTTAATTTCACATTAAAATGAAGTTAATTATCATTTTTGTGTATTTGTTTTTTTTTTATTTTATTCACAACTAAATTTATTTGGTCTCCACTATGTTTATAAAACATTACTAATTCAATGACAATTAAGATAGTTGACTAACAAAATTATTGATGCAATTAATTTACCACTAACCGAAAACACATAAATTTGGAATCAATTTTAATTTCACATTAAAATGGAGTTAATTATCATTTATGGGTATCCATTTTATCTTTTCCCTATAAAATTTACATAGTTCTCTTCCACATGATGTAGTATAAAATGACGATTCAAGAAAAATAAAATCCTTCAACAAAATCTCATTTTCTTATTGTTCATTTTTATCTAAAAAAATAAAACGCAAGTTCTTCTTGAAAAGCCTGAAGAATAGACATAGAGTAACCTTACTACTCGCGTCATCAACCGGAACCTGATTGTCAAATGAAAACTTATTTTCTATGTTTGAACTTTCAATACTTTTTTCCTTTTTTCTTCTGTTATTTTGATTCGTTTCAATTCTTTTATAGAATATGGATTTTCCTCTATTTCAGTTTTATTTTGATAGTATTTTTTATATTTTCCTTATTCCTACAACTTTTAAATGACATTATATTATTGGTTGATTCCAGAACCAAATTTATCTAAAACTTATTTTCAACAAATCTCCTCCTTATTTATCTAATCACAAATTCTATATTTAAATTCATTTATTTCACACATGCAATCTATTTGCTCATGAAGATTTTAATCTATGGAGTGTATTAATTTGGAACTAATAAAACCAATGTCAATTTAAGTTTTTTAGTTGTTCACATGACATAATCAACTTTATTGTAAGAATTTTCCATGCACTAATAATAATTACTTTCAGGCCATATATAAGGCCATTCACTAAGGTTTATTTGATAGTCTAATCTTAGCGAGACAATGTTTATAAAGTGGAAAAAGATAAACAATATTGATGAAAAAGTATATACTTTTATCCATGTCTAATTTTCAACTAGATTTGTTTGTAGTATCACTGTATTATGGAGACAGACAAAGTATGGTTACACCATCAAGAAGATTACAAAAAGATGAGATTAAGTAACATATTTTTGATACTGGAAGCTGTTATCTAAAATGCTTACTTGAGTTAGAAATAGAGAGTTTCAACATATGTTCCAAGATATTTGTTTTGTTACGTTTGAACAATTGATAGTATATTTAGTTTTTTTACGCTTCAATTTTATTTTGATTATGGTTAATAATTTTATTCTACTTTGCCATAAACTATCCAATAACAAAAACAAATTGCACTTAATTTCTCAATAATATGATTCTTAATGCATTTATTTCAGTAAAAAAGAATAAACCAATTATATCACAATAAATCTAAGAAAAACAAACTATGAATCATCAGTTAAGCAATTACAAATTCTTTCACGGTTTATACATGTCTAATAATAAGATACAAACCATCAATCTTACAAACAAAATAAATGTTAAAAAATTGGATGAGAAACAAATTCATATTTTACGAATTATGAAATTATTCATATAAAATAGATGTATTAATAACATATTATATAATTTAATTATTTTTCATATTTTAAATAATTGAAACCCGCGCAACGCGTGGATCTGTCTCTAGTTAAATAAACTAAAAACTAATTATAATGAATAATATTATTCGTTTCTTAAGGGAGCCGTTGAATTAAATACGAAGGATGGTCCACCATATAATCCCAGAACAAACATTTCCACTACGAAAAGTGCGTCCTTGTGCTAATTTTTATTTAATCCCTTTTTAATGCAAAATAAAATTATGACCAGTTCCTGAATTGTCAACAAAAATTTATGACCATTAATCTAAAGTTCAAATTATAATGGACTGTGAGAGCAAATATATTATATTGAATCACGTTTTTTTTTTTTTGAAATTGAATTACGTTATAATATTACTTTATACTAATCAGTTAAAATTTACTGAAATCATATGTTCATAACGATCAAAGACGATAATTTAATTTGGGATGAAGATGTTCCTGATGATACTACTTAACACGACTAAATAAAAATGTGTGTCTGAATTTCGTATTTATGCATTTCTAGTTATAATAACGGATTTGTAGTTGTGTGCATGTACAGATTGTTGATTTGTATAAAACATATATTGTTCAAAAAGGAAACACGTTGTTGATAAGGCCATTTTGGGAGGTGTAGGGACTAGAAAATATGAAACTAGAAATCTATGTTGCATGAAAATTCTATTTGGAGACGTTTCACTCTTCGAAATCAGAATTGAAATCGGAATCTTTTCGATTCTCTAGGAAGCGTCGCGGAAGCGCAATTCTAAAAATTACTAATTTGGAAGCGCCGTAGAAGCGTCCGATTCCATTTTGGAATCACGACGAAAGTTTATATTTATTTTTGGAAACGTAAAAAAAATATATATACTAGAAAGCTTAAGATAAAAAAATATATAGATAACCAATTTGATTCATTGGATGAGTTGAGTTTGTAGATCATTTCCACACCGAACAAGAGTTGGAAGCGGGTTTTATTTGATGGAGTAAATGAACACAAACATCAAAATTATGGTTAAAATCTTTAATTTTTAGCATTTGATTTGGTTTTTTAATTAAGTTATTGGATTTATACTCAAACTTTCAAACTAATTTTTTTAGTATGGTTTAATCTTGAATGTTTGATATTATTAATATATATATGGTTAAACGCTTCCAAAACGTACCCGCTTCTTAATTTTTTCAAAAAAAACGTTTCTTTTCCAAACATTTCGCTTCCACATATCTATTTTCGATTTCATGCAACATAGCTCGTATAATGCGATGAGAAGTAACAAACATAAAATGACCTCAATGACCAACAAAGAGTTCATATTTTCTTAATGTAAAGTTAGAACTTCTTCTTCAAATCATTTAAAACCCATTTGAAGATCTAATACAATATTTTTGAAGAAAAGTGTTAAAAACTCATATTTTTCTTCTAGTTTATTAAAATTACATGTACGATATCTTCAGATTGATAATACTGATAAGTGATAACTAAAAAGAATATCTTTCTTGAAATCTCAAAAAAAAAACAAGAAAGAGAAGTAGACACCAGAAATTGAAGAAGAGGATGCTTTTATATTCTGTTGAAGGGGTATAAAATTCGCAGACTAAAATGATGAGAGAGAGGTTAACTTAACCAATGACGCTGGAGATTCCCAAATGTTCATATGTTCTGCACTATTTTGTGCATTACTTATTGTTTCAGTTTGTTACGTGAATGATTAATACCACTTTTTAAAAAGGGAGAATTTTAAAAATGGGTGTTTCAAAATAAATCTTTGCTAAATGAAATAGTATATCAACAGGTATAGCTTATATATATATATATATATATATATATATATATATTCTTACACCATTGCTTATATGGATTTAGGCGTCTAAATTTGCTATATAAAAATAAAATGTTTTGCATGGTCTAATTAATTTGATCTCCATGTGGTTTAATTTAGTGTACAATGAATTAGCAAGTTCGCATTTTGGGAGTTACGAAATTAAAATTTCTTATAAATCAATTTTTATTTGCATGCAATCGCATTTGCAAACAAGAGTTTAATTTTTGATTGAAAATCTCAAAAGCAAAGAATCCAACACATCAAACTCTGTAGTTTTGTACTGAGTGTCGACCTTTTTGCACATCTGGAAAATTCGGTTCTAGTGGGTGTTTCGATGATTTCGCCTTTTTCAAAAATACAGTCTACAATTGATGATTAAAATGGTTTTTTTCCGGGGAATATGTTGACAGTGGTGAAGAAATAAGTGAGAGAATCTTAACTTTTCAAGTGTCAGCATTTTGACTGAGGAATAAACATTTGGGGTCCTTTATTGGATTCTCCTAAACGGCCCAACTCCCGACTCAAGTAGCAACACTCCCCAACCTTGTTGTCTCTTAACATGTGTGCCGTTTCTCCGTAAATCTACTCTCGCTCTTGCCGTTTTTGTATAAAAAATTTAGGGGATATCCGAATTAATTTCGGGGAATTTGAACCCGACGTGAATCGAACACGCAACCTTCTGATCTGGAGTCAGACGCGCTACCATTGCGCCACGGATCCCCATGTCGATAACATACATTTAACACAATATAACCTATAATAAAAAAAAGCAGTCGAAATAAAATTGTCAAAACCGCCGCATGGTGGTGGGTAGGCATGGGCGTTCGGGTACCCGATCGGGTTCGGGTCGGGTGGAAAAAATTTTCGGGTATTTCGGTAAAGAGGTCTAGAATCCGATCGGGTATTATATATATTCGGATTCGGTTCGGTTCGGGTTCGGGTATTTCGGATATACCCGAAATACCCGAAATATGTTTTTTTTTTTTTTTTCGAAACCCGAAATAGCACTGTAATAAAAAAACAAACTTAAAAATAAACATATGAAGGCACAACCCAATAACCAATGAAGGATTGACGACTGTGTAAACCAGCTCCGTTACCGTCGTTAAAGTAATTCTTTTGGAGGTATATAAGAACAAGACAAGGCAAGTTGTTAATTTATAGCTACTTAAGTATTAGGTCTGTAAATATGAATAATGATAAATATCTTACCTTATTAGAAATTTAAATGAAGATTTTGTTAAATTTCAAGTTTTACTCATAAACTTGCACAACTTCAAATTGGGACTGTAGGTAATTTCCACGAATCAAAACGTAAGTTATGCAGCGAAAGTTATGGGCCTTAAATTGGGTCAAGATGGGCTGCCCAGCTATGAGAGCATCTTTGGACCAACCTAGGCCTGGGCGTTCGGGTACCCGATCGGGTTTGGATCGGGTGGAAAAAATTTTCGGGTATTTCGGTAAAAAGGTCTAGAACCCGATCGGGTATTATATATATTCGGGTTCGGTTCGGTTCGGGTATTTTGGTTCGGGTTCGGGTTCGGTAATCGGGTTCGGTTAAAATGCCCACCCCTAGTGGTGGGTGTTGTTCGGTCTTTCCTGAGCATGAAATGGCATCCATTGATTCTCTCCAATTCCACACTCTCTTCAATCTCCAGGTAAAAATCAACCCATCTCTTCTCCAACCTCACCTACTGATTTCAATTTCATTTTTCTGTGAATGAAATCTCAAATCTCGCCTCCTTTTTGTTTGTTGTTATCTTTGGTACCCTAGTCGTCGATTGGAAGTGTTAAGCTCCGGATTCCTTCAAGTTTGGTTTTCTTCAGAAGAAGAAGACCCGAAAATCTAAACCGGGTTCGAATCGAAACCAATCGAAAGTTCGTGTGCAAATCGATTAGTGATGATTCCACGACTCCAGTTGAAGAAATTCAGAACGATAATGATAATGTTGCCTCTGCTACGACTCAGATTGATAATATTGCCAGTGATTCCAAAAATTCGATTTCCAGATTCCGGAGTATGATTACCAACATTGCTCGTGATTCCGAGAGTTCGATTTCGAGATTTCGGAGTACGATTGCCACACTTCCTCCTTTCATCTTCGTGGTACGATTCTGAATTGAAGTTTTTTCGTTCGGAATCAAGCCATTTAAATGACTGGTTCAATCAATTGGTTTATGATTTTGTTGAATTGGTTTATGATTTTGTTGATTGATTACACAATTGCATATGGATTTGGATTATCATTTGGGAATTTACAAAATTTTCTCTCTTTAGATGAAAAAATGCTCAGGGAATAGCCTTTGGATTGGTATCTGCATCGCAGCTACTGTTTTAGTCGCTGCTATTCGAGCTTACGTAATAAGAAAGTCGAGAGATAACCGTCCTACTGGCTCTATTGCTGATCTCGTGAGACGTGGCCAGCTTCGATCTGGTGATAGAAGAGGCATGTATGAAACTCATACACTCTTTACCTTTCTTTGCAATTCGGCGTTTTGAAAAAAACTTCTGACGTTGTTTTAACGTTTTTCTTCATCAGCTCAAAATCTCTTAATTACGAGGATCCATTCAACAACCCGTTTGTTAAACTTGGTAAAGGAAGCACAACAGTTGAGATGTGCGGGAAAGTTTATCGGTTAGCTCCAGTTACGCTTACAGAGAAAGAACAAAGTATTCATCAGAAAAGAAGGTCAAGAGCTTACCAATGGAAGAGACCAACAGTTTTCCTCAAAGAAGGAGACTCGATACCGCCTGATGTTGATCCCGATACAGTCAGATGGATCCCTGCCAATCATCCTTTTGCAACCACGGTTAGCGACATCGATCAAGACCTTGCACAGACCATTGTCTACCAGAAGCAAGGTGTTCCTTTCCGGATCCGAGCTGAGCATGAAGCTATGCAGAAAAAGCTCGAAGCTTTACAAAACGTAAGCTTTTTTGTCGTTTCTTTTTGCGAGTTCGGGGAATGATGATGAACTGTTTCTTTCAGGAGGAGAAATTGAACAATTTAGGTATTGATAGTCAAAGTGCTAGAGATTTTCAGAGGCCATACAAGTTCTCAGCCAAGCTCGACGATGATAACATGCAGAAGAATTCTCCGGAGAATCAGACAGGCAATTCATCATCCTCTGAGGAGGAGACTCGCAAGTCCTGAGACGCTTTTAAGCACAACTGTAAATAGAGAGTATCCTAGAGAATCACACTTGCGTTCCAAGAAACCAGAGATATTTTTTGTAGTAAACCTCCAAGCCCTAAATCTATGGTTGTTTCTTTTTTTGCTTTACCATAAGAACTTGTTTTAAAAATTATCAAAGGAGAAAATTGAGTGATTATTAGATTGATTTTGATAAACAAAAAAAGGGGGGAAAAGAACAAAAACGAAATTAAGGTTACTCAGAAACCAAAAAAGGAGAATCTTTTAAGTACACAGAGCAAATGATGAAGAAGAAGAATCAAGGATACAAATTTATATATCCTTGGAAGAAGCTTGAGCTTGAGCTTGAGCACCAAAGGCAAAGTAGTCTGTAATAACCTCCAATGGCATACCTTTAGTCTCAGGGACTTTCAAGTAAACGAAGAACCACGAGATTACGCAAACCGCAGCGTAAATGCTGAAAACACCGACTAGTCCGATCGAAGTGAGGAGAACGGGAAGCGAGTAAGTGACAATAATGTCTCCGATCCAGAAAACCATGGCGCAAATGGCGATGCAGAGACCACGGACTCTCGTTGGGAAGATTTCAGAACAGAGGATGTTTGGAATGGGACCGTAACCCATCACAAAGAAGCAAAAGTAGAGCACAACGCAGACTGTGGAAATCGCTGCGTTCACGACTTTACTGATGTGGACAAGCTCACTGATGACAAGGGCCACAAGGGAGACAACGAGAACCGGGATTGTCCAGAGAAGTAATGCCCTGCAAAGAAAAACAAAAGAATGAGAAAACAATGAATCCAGTAAAAGATCCTATACGTTTCGATAAATACCTTCTTCCGGATACATCCATGAGTCTCATGGCGACGACAATAGCTGGAAGCATGAGTAAAGTTGTTAATCCGCTGATGAGGAATGACGCCGAGATTGAACTTAGTCCGAAGCTTGAAAGTAGAACGTCTACACCAGCACGTTCGAGAATCTGAGGCGTGTAGTAAAGAACTCCATTGATACCCGCAAACTGCTGTAGTATCTGAATACCGACACCAACGACCAACGCACGTTTGACACCGGGTTCAAGAAGAGCAGACCAGAGTGGTCCATTGGGAGAAATTTTCTCCGGGGGAACCACGGTTGATCCATGGAGCGATTTAGGACCGAGGATGGATTTGCTTACAAGTGCGGACGCGTGAATGTAGCTACCTCCACCATCGTTACCGCCAGGAAGAGAAATGATGGAACCACGGCGAGATTCAGCACCGTCTTCTTTAAGGTAATACCTTTTGTATTCGCCGTTGTCGTTCCTATATCCCATATGCCAACCACCACCAATCCCCATGCTGCTTTCACCATTTCCTTGCGTAAGCGTGCTGTGTCGTCTCATGCTGAGCGTGCTTCCGCTTGTAGGATGCGGAATCATGTCCTTTTCCATGCTCGTGGTCTGGCGTGACATTAACGGACTACGCAGATCGTTATCCGAGTCATTATCATCACCCGCATCATTGTCAGTCGCGTAATCATCATGGTCTTTGTTGTACTGGCTCTCCTCGTCTTTTTCCCAATGAGCAGGTTTACCGTGAGGCACATCGGCAGTGCTGAACATGCTTCCGAAACGAGGGAAAACCCCGCTCATCCCGCCCGCTTCGGGGATCTTCTCGTGAAGACTGTCAAACAGATTCACAAGCGGATCTTTAAGGGTCATGCTTTGGTTTGCTAAGCTCCCGTGCCGAGAACGTAACCCGAATGAACTCTGTTGTTCAGGGACAGGTCTAGCAAGGTAAGATTGATTTGCGTGAGGTCCGTAAAGCCGCATTTGCCCGTTCTCATTAACGGTTTCAAGAGCATCATGTGCCTCATGATCTTCCAAAGTTACAAAGAGATCCTCTAATTTCTTCTCTCCTCCGATATCAAGTCCCTCGACAAGCAAAGCCATTTCATCTGAAACCGAAAAGAACCGTTAATAGCGGAAATCAATCGAAGAAAGAACGCGAGAAGAGGAAAACCTTACCGGTAACATCTTCTCTACCGTATAACTGTTGAAGAACAAGCCTGGCCTCATCCAATCTTCCTTTACTAACCAACCAACGAGGAGACTCGGGCAAATAAAACACGGTGAAGAACAAATAAACGAGAGAAGGGATCGAAAGGACACCGAGCATAGCCCTCCAGTTAGGCGAATTGCCAAGGGACATAGTGAAAACCATACAGTAAGACAAAAACATTCCACCAGAGCCAAGAAACTGAGGAAGAGTGTTTAACTGGCCTCTAATCTCTGGAGGAGCGGTTTCGGAGATGTAAACGGGGACAAGCGTAACCGCAAGACCGGCACCAAACCCATTAAGAAGCCTAGCTAAGCAAAGAACATAGACATTTGGAGACCAAAGCATTATCAAACCGCAGAGGAAATACATGACCGATGACAAAATCAGCATCGGGCGTCTCCCGAGCCAATCAGATATCGGTCCTGAGCAAGTCGTGATGACCGTTGCACCGATCAATGACATTGCAACCACAAGACCTTGCACAGAAGCTGGTAGATTTAAATCTTTGTTGATATAAACCATAGCTCCTGCAATCAACCATTCATTCAAAATCTCAAAATGATCCAAAACAAATCTCAAATGATTTTAAAACAAGTTCTATTCAAGAGAAGAGTGAAAAACAGAACAAACCAGCAATGGTTGCATTGTCCCATCCTTGCAAGAAATTGCCGATTGTGGCAGCGAGAGCAACGAGAGTCGCTCCCTTCATTCTTCAATCAACCCTAAAACACCATCAAAATTCACTTCAGTGATTCTCAAAGTTTCAAACTTTTAGTCAACCATGAAACCAAAAAAAAAAAAAAAACAACAATCTTTACCAATCCAGATCTAAATCAAAAACCCAATTCACAATATCATATATTTGATACAACCCATAAGAATAAAATCCCTTAACATAAGATCATCAGTAGAACGGAAAAATGCAGTAACCTTTGAAGAAAAATAATACTAGCTTTTTGAGTTTCAACAGTAGTAAGAAAGCAAAAGAGATAAATAAAACAAAAAGATTGCTTCACTTTCTGGGAGAAAAGGTCTCTCTCACCTTTTTATTTATTTTCTGGGAGTTACGAAGAATTGAGCTCTACACAAAGATGCCCACTCTTGAAAATTTTGACTTTCCGTCTCCGATTTTATAAATCAAGAGTAGAAATAGGGATGATTGCTTTGGACTCGTTTGATCTTTGCCAATTTTAGAGATTAATTTTTATGTCCGGCGATGGAATCTACAATAAAGACAAAAAGAAATGGTTTTTAATAGCATTGATACAAAAAAGTTTTGATTTTGATTTTTCAAAAAAAGAGGAGATTGGAGAATCTGCCGAGAAAATTCTCACCGTCGGGATTACTTAATCTTTACTCGGGAAAGTGAATTTACATGAGTGTTCTTCTTCTGGAGGCTAAAATTCTGTGGTCGAGAGCGATTTACGAGGACTTTGTAATGTTTTCGAAAACTTTATATAGAGATGTCATTAAGTGAAAGTCGAATAAAAATTGACTAATGAAAATAATAAAAATGTAGCCTACAAAGATCTGGGGAAAAGATTATCTAAATACAAATTTAAAATCATTGTCAATGACTCAGTTATGAGTAGATTTGGGAGAAATTTTAATTTAAGGGGTCCGTTCATATTGCGACATGGATTACGACAAGGATAAAATTTTGTTTTTACGTTTGGATGAATTTTCCACAAAAAAAAACTATATGAAAGTTCCTTTTTATTGGCGGCAGTATGATATGAAAATTACATTTCCAAATTTATCGCTAATGTGGTCCTGTCGTCTGTCATTTTCATGTAAAAGTTGGACTTTTTTAGATTTTTGTTTCTGGGTCAAAATATTTTTATTTATCATTTAATTTTATCGGGTGTTTCCAAATTAACAGTTATTTCAACTGACTCCCCTTGATCCGATTGTAACTCTGTAACCGACCCAATCGAAAAATCCTAGATCCACTTTAGACGGATTTACCTACTGTTTCACTGACACGGCTTGGCTGGCCAACTTAGGACGAACCGGTATTGGATGGATGATTCAGTCTTTCTATATCCTCATGACGGAACACTACGATGTTTTACCGGAACCGAAATTGGTTTTAATGTCTGAGGCGTTGGCTCTAAGAGATGCGGTTATGCATGCGGTAAATGGAAACATCAAGAAGATCGTTTTCAACTTTGACTCCCAGATGTTGATCCGATCGATAAACTCCGATGAATCGATATCGGAACTTCACGGAATCATCACTGATATCAAATCTTGCTCTAATCTCTTTACAAATGTTTTGTTCAATTTTGTTATTCGATCGCAAAACGAGAACGTCGATCGATTGGCAAAATTAAGCCTCAATGAAATGGGCTTAATTTATGGAATGAATGAGATGGGTTGACAAAAAAAAAACTAAACGTAGACAAAAAAAAAAAAAAAAAACTAAACAATTATTGAAGGGTGAATTACAAATATGCCACTCTTGAAAATTTATTGCAAACATACAAACTTGTATAGAAAAAACAAAATCATTAATTTTTTCTTTTCTCTCAAAATCCAAACCCTAAACTCAACCCAAAAACTATATCCTAAATATAAAATAGCTAAGTCAAACCCAAAAATATATAAAAGTTAAGTTCAAGAAAAGATGACATTTTTACAAATATTTTTCAAATGATGACATAACTGTAAAATGACATGCAAAGAGTGACATAGCACGAAAATTCTGATTACTTACTGAATTAATACTATATTAATTGATTATTTTTCAAAAATGCTATTGCGGTTATATCATGGAAAAATTGAAAGGATATTTGTTCCATTTAAATGTACATAAATGTTTTTTTAGATTAATCTTTTTGAAAATTTTAATATAGAGATATTTTCCCTAAGTACCAAATATGCTAGATTTGTCTCTGAAAATATCTCTTTATTCATTTTTGTTTTAATGTCAAATTGTTTATATTTTTAAGCTATTTCGCGTTCTATTGCAATAAAATCATTAATATAGCACCGTTCAAACATTGATCATTAATCGGACTCTCTTTTTTCCACCTCACAAGTTGGAATCTTAAGAAGTTAACACAACTAATCACTTAGTATATACGTATATATATCATTTTGAAGGTAATATTTTAGGATATCCAAAAAAGCAGAAGAGACCAAAAAGAAACAGCAATGAAAAGGTGAAAACGTTTCAATAGATTAGGACCGGATCAATGTGGAACATGCAAATACACAGAGGATCCACGCTATAAATTAACATCTCACAAGTTCATAACGTGCTCATTGGTCTTGTTTTCCTTAATCTTCATTTTCTTAATCGTCTTTAGTCATGTACAGTAATATCTATATAAATTAATAATGTTAGGAGTATGAAAATTTATTAATTTAGAGAGTTATTAATTTATCGATAAATTAGTAGTTATTAATTTAAAGAGAAATCTTTCTTATCCATGATTTTTTGACAATTTTCTATATTTAAAATAAAAACTTTACATAAAAGTTCATATTTTTTTATTTATTTAGGTTATCTAGTTGTTTATATATTTTTTACATATTCATCATACTCATGTTACTAATGTCCGCCATCATTTTAAGATGAATGTTAATAACTTACTTGACTATTTATTTTACATAGAAGTTTCAAAAAAATTATTATCTTATCATCTTATCGAATTTCGTCAAATTTTACACTAACCCAACCAGGGCCGGTTCTGAGCCAACGGAGGCCCCAAGCGAAAACCGGAACGGAGGCCCAATTTACTTACAAAAAAAAAAAAAAAAAAAATTCCCGAGCGTAAAACGGTCATCGTAAAACGGAGGCCCAAAACGCAGGCTTTGCTAGCTTTGGCTCAGGACCGGCCCTGAACCCAACTTACGACCGAATTTTTTTATTAATTTATAGTGGTTATTAATTTATAGAGGTTCTACTTTAATCTTATTTAGTTTTTCAAATTTCAGTTTTGAACTATACATTATGCATATTCTTTCTTTTTGGTCAACACATAAATGCATATCCAAGCTTACAAACCATACTCTATAATTTGATTTCCAGATGTATCATAGGATGACCAATAAATACGAATCCAAATATATATCCAACTTCTCAAGTAGTACTATTGTTGATTTGGTGGGCATTAACATTTCTTGCAAATCACGATACAACACACACACACACACAATCGTGGATATCTACTGAAAATTTAGGGTAAATAAACAAGACATTTTGGAAGGAATAACAAGGATTATACTACTACAATAAAAAAAGTAACATTAAATTACAATTAAAAATTAAGGGACAGATGGGGTAAGTGTAATGGGAGACGAACATGGTGTCAATGAGAGGGCATGTGATTTTATAAGATTAGTGCTTTGTCACTTTCCCACGTACTTTTTTGTGCCCTACCAATTACTTCTCCTCTACTAGTATTATCTTATGTACTATATATAAATACTCGAATATATTTGCCAACGGTATATGGTATACATCATAATAAATTTCAAAATTTTGAACAATGATAGCATGTATGAATATTTTTCTAGTTCAAGTTGATATTTTTATTTTCTTTTAGCAAAATGGCAATTTGATGATTAGTATCCAACATTCTTTTTAATTTCTCTATATGAACCTAGAAAAATGGACAAGGGTCTTTTTCTTCGTAGAGTTCGTGCCCCCAAATCATTCAAGCATCTCCAACCACGTGTCTCCACCTCAAACGGATCTTATGATATGTTTTGTTTTTTCATTTTCATTTCTATAATATTATGTTGATTTTTGTCCCTGCAAAAGAAATAGCAATTATTTATTCCGTTTAGACAAGTAGATGTCCTGTAAAGTTAGAACTTAGAACCAGTGAGTTTTCAACTGACGTTTTACATGAATCATGTTTTAAATGATCCACTTCATGAAAATATGCTGCTAATTTAGTTTACTACTACTTCATAGTGGTTGGTCATCAAAATAAAATAAGTTTTTAACTTTTGCTATTCATATCTTTCGTGATTAAAAGCTAGTACAACGAGGATCTTGATCCTCCTGACTTTGTTAATTATCAGATATCTTGGTGGATTGACAGGTCAAACTTTGTTCTTTACAGAATAATATCATATTAAATAAAAAAACAAAAAAACTTCACTGTAACCTCATGCTTTTATGAATTTTATACACTGATTATGAGTCCTTGATTAAAGAAGAGCTAAGTTTAAAGGCCACTAAACAAATCACATTGTTATCATTTTCTTCATCTACGGTCCCGTTTTCAAAAAGCCAGAACGATGTTCGTGTGAAAAAATAATAATCGAAAACATAACCCATCGTGCCGTTTAGGAACAACGGGCCAATTCTCACTCTCTCAACTTTTTCTATCCAAGAAATGCTGATGAATAAATCCAGATAGTTATGCTTGTGGAATAACTTTGCATTAGGATAAGCGTAGTGGTTATGGACCCCCAAGATCCATAATTTATATATTGTTGATAAAAATAGCAAATAAAATAGGATTTTGGTGATTTCCATACATTATAACATAAACAACATTATTGTCTTCAACACAAAGCGAGACAACCTGATGGTAATGGTAGGTAGGCCAATATCTAGGTGAAGGAATTATATATTAGCTTCGTAGAGCCACTCTTTGGGCTACCTAATTGTTTAGGTTGCATTTTATCATTTCAATGATCAAAGATACTTGCATGTTTGTACCTTTGAGAAAAATTGAGTTCAAATACCTCTATTGTGGGCCTAGTATGGGCTTGATTTGGAGTAGGACTGTCAAATTGGTCTGTGTCCAACCCAACCCATTACACAATTGGTCACTAACTGTCATGGTCAAATGTCCAACTGGACATAACCCATTTTATTCCATTATTAAAGTGGGCTTTGGTCATGGTTAGCCCAATAAACAAAACAAATTAGAGTTTTATTAATTTGGGAAAAAATAAAAAAAAATCAGATTTTTTTTCCATTCTCAATATTTTGCGGAAAAATTACAGAATACGCATTTTTGGCGGAAAAATTACGAAAAACCCGTTTTTGACGGAAAAATATGAAAACGTGTTTTTGACGGGAAATTTTACGGAAAACGCGTTTTTGGCGGGAAAATTTACGGAAACGAGTTTTGGCCGGGAAAATTATGGAAACACGTTTTGGGGGAGGGGAATTACGGAAAACGCGTTTTTGGCGGGAAAATTTACGGAAAGCGTTTTTGGCGGGAAAATTTACGGAAACGAGTTTGGGCGGGAAAATTACGGAAACGAGTTTTGGCGGGAAAATTATGGAAAATGCGGGTTTTCCGGGAAAATTACGGAAAACACGTTTTTGGCGGGAAAATAAGGAAAAATGCGTTTTTCTCGGAAAATTACGGAAAACGCGTTTTTAGCGGAAAATTTTTTGGAAACGAGTTTTTCCGAGAAAATTACGGAAAACGTATTTTTGGCGGGAAAATTTTACGGAAACAAGTTTTTGGCGGGAATAAAGTAATTTAGAAAATAAAATTTTGGGGATTTAACAAGAAACAAAATTTTGCGGTTTTAACGGAAAACTAAATTTTGCGGTTTTGGCGGGAAACATGATTTTACGGATTTTGTGAAAATATAATTTTGCGGTTTTGGCGGGAAAACATGATTTTGCTGGTTTGACGAAATAATATAATTTTGCGGTTTTGGCGGAAAATATGATTTTACGGTTTTGGCGGGAAACATGATTTTGGTGGTTTGGCAAAATAATATAATTTTAAGATTTTGGAGGGAAAACATGATTTGGCGGGTTTTGCGGAAAAATATAATTTTACTGTTTTGGCAGAAATTTTTTTATTGGTGAAAATATGCATTTTGTGGTTTTTGGTTGAAATATGCATCTCATATAAATTTTATCTAAAACAAACATTTATAACAAAAAACTATATGAAACACATACAAGCGGATTCCAATGGACAACCCATTTATTCATGGTCGTTGTTGGTCACGGTCATTGTTGGTCATTGTTCTTGTTGGTCACGGTCAATACTTGTCCGCAAAAAGAAAATGCCCATTTGGACGCGACCATTTGGACGCGGTCAACCCATTTGACAGCTCTAATTTGGAGCATGATCTTCCAGAGCTCTTAGATGTATAATTGACACTTCTAGCCGAAGCAGAGGGTTCTAGTTCTGCAAAAAACTAAAACAAACCATATATTATTACTTGGAGTCAAAGTAACCTCAGGGAAGACAACACTAAGCTTAAAGACACAGACTTTAATACAAAATTCAGACTCAGACAACGTTACTCTAAAGCAAAGATAATGTATATCAAAATCTTTAGCGTATATAAAGAAACCCTTCTCTTCCGATTTTCTATCACCTAACCAAAAAACAAACTTTGAATCACCCAAATGGCTCTTTCTTCGCATACAAGCATCCTCTGTTTCGTCCTTGCCTTATCCGCTGCTTCCCATGATTTCTCCATCGTTGGATATTCCCCTGATGATTTGGAATCTCATGACAAACTCATCGAACTCTTTGAGAACTGGATCTCCAAATTTGAGAAAGCTTACGAAACCGTTGAAGAGAAATTGCTTAGGTTCGAAGTTTTCAAGGATAATCTGAAACACATCGATGAGACTAACAAGAAAGTGCAAAGCTACTGGCTTGGTCTCAACGAGTTTGCGGATTTGAGCCACGAAGAATTCAAGAGTAAGTATTTGGGGCTCAAGACTGATATAGTGGGACGCGATGAAGAAAGATCTTACGAAGAATTCGCTTATAAAAACGTCGAAGCATTACCGAAATACCGAAATCTGTTGACTGGAGAAAGAAAGGAGCTGTGACCTATGTCAAGAACCAAGGCTCTTGCTGTAATCTCAAATCTTGGACTCTGATTTGTTCAAAATTTCAATTGTTTATTAACATTGTCGTTTTGTTTATAATGTTTCGCAGGAAGTTGTTGGGCGTTTTCAACAGTTGCTGCAGTGGAGAGTATAAACAAGATTGTGTCGGGAAACTTGACAACATTGTCTGAACAAGAGCTCATAGACTGTGACACAACCAACAACAATGGCTGCAATGGTGGTCTCATGGACTATGCTTTTGAGTACATTGTCAAGAACGGAGGTCTTCGCAAAGAAGAGGACTATCCTTACTCCATGGAGGAAGGAACTTGCGAGATGCAAAAGGTTTTCCTAAATGCGAAAAAAGAAACATAATAATTAAGTTGATCACATTTTAATCCTCTTTGTTTCTTTTTAATAAAACAGGATGAATCTGAAACGGTGACTATCGACGGGCATCAAGATGTACCTACGAACGACGAGAAGAGCTTGTTGAAGGCATTGGCTCACCAGCCTCTCAGTGTCGCTATCGATGCCTCTGGTAGAGAGTTCCAATTCTACAGCGGGGTAAGTTACATTGTAAAATCTAATGAATTAAGGAAAATGGTTGATTAATACGCCCTTCGGTTTAAAATATAAGTTGTTTAAGCTAAACGCATGAATATTAAAAAACTACTTTTCTTCTAAAAAATATAATTTAATATATATAAGAAAAATAATTTAGCTAATCATAAAAGAGACTGTAGCATACTACTAGTAGTGGTCATCACACAATATTGAATAAGTTTAAAAGTATATAAGATTGTGAAAACAACTTATATTTTGGAAAACCCCTTCCAAAAACAACTCATATTTTGAAATGGAGGAAGTAGATTAATCTTCTTGATGTTTGAATCATTGTGTGTTTTGGTATATGAAGGGTGTGTTTGATGGGCGGTGCGGGGTCGACCTAGACCACGGTGTGGCTGCGGTTGGGTATGGATCAAGCAAGGGTTCGGGTTACATCATTGTGAAAAATTCTTGGGGAGCAACGTGGGGAGAGAAAGGTTACATTAGGATGAAGAGGAACACTGGCAAACCAGAGGGTCTATGTGGAATTAACAAGATGGCTTCTTTCCCCACCAAAACTAAGTGATCATCATATCATTCGATTATTTTCTTTATATCAATATGAATGTTATCATGAAATTGTGGTTTTAATTGTTAATTGCTTTTGATTTATGTAACAACTAATTTGCAATAATATATAACGAGCAGAGAATGAACAAGTTTCTAGTACTAACCAAGACAGAGAATGAAGCCTGAAGAGCTTAAGTAACAAAATATAAATTGATGATTGAATAAAAGCATAGGAACACTAGACCGAACAGTTTCTTGGGTAATAAGTAACTGAAAAAACAGAGGAAACGTTAGGTTAACAATTTCTTGGATAAGAAGTAAATGAAAGAAGAGAAAACCTCAAGCAAAACATAGAAAAAAATCTACATGAGATTAGCAGAAATAAAATATAAATGTAGCTTCCATTGTCTGAACTTGAACTGATCATGAGT
Organism: Draba incana; assembly: GCA_963576765.1. Lineage (NCBI taxonomy): Eukaryota > Viridiplantae > Streptophyta > Magnoliopsida > Brassicales > Brassicaceae > Draba > Draba incana. The sequence goes on from OY755206.1 coordinate 25,910,133, forward strand.
TGATCTCCCAATCATCACTGTGTCTGAAGCAAAGTACTCGCAGAGGATTGCCCTTCAACAATCTGTGGCTCGTCTTCACTATCATCATCATTGTTATCTTGTTCATGCTCGTTCTCCTCTAGCGATCTTCCCATAGTTTCCTTGGTGAAGAAATACGTCACAAAGATGCCGGCAATGCAAACACCTCCAAGAATCAAGAAACAAACTCTCATACGGTTCACTTGATGAGGATTAACATGGTTTATATCATCAACCTTCTTCGTAGCCCACAAGAACCCAACAGTTCCTACTATAGCCCCAAGCTTACCCGCGGCGCCGGATATCCCGTGGCAAGTAGCCCTAAACCTAGCCAGAAAAAGCTCTGCTGGGATAATAAAAGTTGTAGTGTTGGGACCAAAGTTGCAAAAGAAGAAAACCAAACCGTAGAGAACCATAAAGCCTTTATTACTCGGCTCATGTTTTGACCAGTAATGATTGTACGGAATCCCAGCGACTAAATAAATAACGGCCATAAGAAAAACCCCATAATCTGGATTTTTACACGACCTACCTTATCGATGAAGTAAACTGTGAACCAATATCCCGGGATAGTGGAGCAAGCGGCGATGATGGCTCCTAATTCCGCCACTTCGAAGGCTGCGTCGTAGACGTTTTCGGATGTCGAGGAAGAAGGTTTGTCCGAGTAGTGACTAAAGATTTGGGATAGGAGGAGGTTGCTTGTGTAGAAGACAACGTCTACTAGGAACCAATTAACTGAGGCGGCGAAGAGATCGCGGCCGTGGAGGTGGAGGAAGCGGCGGGAGAAGAGTTTGTAAGAAGGCGGCGGAGGATGTGGTGGCTCCGTCGTGGTTTCGTCGGAGATATGAGATATTGACATGACTCTTTGCATGTCTTTTGCGGCTTGGACGATATTGTTTTCCACAAGTGCTGTGTATCTGCATGCATCAGTAATAATTTTAATTAATAAATCTAAAAGGGCAATTCTCAAAAATACAACAAAAGAAAGTTTTTGTTCCAAAAATACTACCAATTTTTAAAGTTCTAAAAATACTATTTTTCTAAAACTTCTAAAAATACCACAAAACTAAAATTAACTTTAAATATTCAAAACTAAAACCCTAAACCCCAAACATAAACCCTACCTCTAAAACTATACCATAATTGTGCAATAGTCAATCCAAACCCAAAAATTTAAACTTTAAGCTCTTGAAAATCAATTTTTGAGGTTGTGGTATTTTTGGAACTTTTGAAAATTAATGGTATTTTTGGAATTTTTAGTGGCATTTATAGAACTTTTGAAAAGTAGTGGTATTTTTAAAAAAAAAAACTTTTTTTGGTGGTATTTTAGGGAATTTCTCAATCTGAAATCGACTCTTTTTTTTTAATCTTTCTTTCTAAATGCAATTAAGAGAGTGTTGGAAGAGCTAGCTAGGAAGAGTACGTGTGGGGATAATTTAAATTAGTTGTAATGAAAGGATCAAAATTAGTTGATTAGCATGATACCTGAGGTATATAAAATATAGATTTAAATAAATTAATGATTTTGTATTGATTTAAAATAAAGAAATTGTATGATTGGTGAAGAAATTGGAATGGCTAAAGTTGACTACGTAAGGAGGGCGTATAAAAGGCATATACCACCTTGTTTATAATTCTATATCCCTCACAAAGTCAATGACTCTTCTGAAACAAACCACTAATTTGTAACCCTTTACATAATTGATACCTACATGACTACATTAATAAAACCTAGCTATAAAAATATCCAAAACTTACCAATATTTTTAAGGAATCTAGAACTTATATAATCGAAACAGGTATGTATATCAAAAGAGTAGTCGTTTATTCACGTCAATAACTAGAAAAATTAGTTAACCAAAAGCATACGAATGTCCCCAAACTCGAGAAGGGCGCTTTAATTATAATCCCTCAAAAAGAATAACAAAAAGATTGCTTTTGTAGTCATATGAATGGTGGTGATAAAATGCGTTCCATCACACTCATCAAATATTATAATTCTGATTAATTAATTCTATAAAACGATATCGTCACATATAGAAGCTTTCAAGATTTTATATGTGGGACAAATAGCAGATAAATAGTAAGATAAGAACTTTTATGCATTGCCTTTCATAATTTGTAATTGGAAAATATATCTAAAATAATGTTAGTTAATAGACAAATTTTTAAAATACCACATTTTCAAGTTTTGGACTTACCTTGCGGTTTCAGGCATCAACATTCGCCAATAAAAGGTCAATGCAGCCGGAAGAGCACCGATCATAAGTATAAGCCTCCACGCCACGTCAGCTTCCGCCGGAGCCCCCTCCTTTACCTCTAAACCACCGCCACCGCGTTTAAACGCCACACAAACAGCCATAGTCACGGCGGAGCTAACCAGAATCCCCAACCCTTGCATCGAGAATACGGCAGCAATGAACGCCCCACGTGTCCTCTTATTCGCAAACTCCGACATAATCTTAGCCGAAAGCGGGTAATCACCACCGATACCCAAACCAAGAATAAACCGGAAAAAACCGACACTAACCATAACACAAGACCGTCTCGTCGTGCAAACAGAGAAGCCACAACCGAAAGAGCTTAGAATCATGATGATTAAGCAAAGACCGTAGACTCGGCGACGACCGACTCGGTCACCGAGGTAACCGAAAACGATTTGACCCATTGCTGTACCGAGTAAAGCTATGGCGTAAGAAGTAGAGAGAACAGCTGTCTCGATTGAGTCACCATGGTAATAAACATGGCTAATCATTTTCATGACCGGTGCGATGCAGAAAAGATCGTATGCGTCTGTGAATAAACCCATTCCTGCTACTATGATTGCTTTGAAATGGTACCATTGTATGTGAGCTGCATCGAGAGACGACAATACCTTTATTCTTGGCATCGTCTTTTTCTTGATCTGAGATTACGAATCCAGTGCTTCTTTTTTTTGCTTTTCTTCTTCTTTTTTTTTTTTGTGTTTTTGGTTCGGTACATGAAGATGAAGTGAAACAAAACCTCTTATGTAATTTGTAACAAAAAGTCTCTTTTCATTGTTTTATTTTCCGTGAGGATGGAATATGCTTATGATTTTGACTCCGAGGAAGAATTGGTCACTCCAAAAATGTTGTCACGATGGGCACAAACATCATTTTGTTTGAAATTTTCCAGCAATTTAAAGAACCAATTTAAACCGGACTATGTATGATTCGGTTTATTTGGTTTTAGTTTCGGTTTGATTCACTTGTTAAGAGTATCAACTAACAAAAACTAAACATTTTTGCTACGGCGAGTTAACACACAGACGATTAACATTGCGGAATCAACAATGCAAAGATGGATAACTAGTAGGTCAAGTAAAATCCACCGAGACATGTCCAAACTGATATATCTGACCGTCATGCTATTGATTGGCCTACCTTCTATATCCCTAACCATAAAGATTTATAGATATCTTGAAGGAGGAACCTTTGGCTTAGCTAAGAGTTTTTGTGTCTGATAATGACAGCCTCAAAGATACCGTCTGATCGGAAGTTAGGAGAGACTAACCGCGGATCAACTGGTCCTGGGAGGCTAAAGCACAGTTTGAACGGTCCAGGTTGACACGGCTTTCCGACATTCATCTCGAAAACCCGAGAATGCCTCTTGATTGTCTTCTCGCCTATTGTAGTTATTCCCTCCAGGATAACCTTTCCATCTGCTTCAATCTCACAGCTAAATTCACCTGCACAAAAAGACCAAACAATTTAGAGTCGATACATTCGCGGGGCTTAGTCGTATAGTTAGATGGGTAACAAAGCATGAACGTACCATGACCTTTGCGGACACCGGGCAAAGCAACTTGAAAAAAGTAAGCAACTTTGTTGACACCAATATCGACAACACCAATGGATGGTCCTAGAGTTCCTTGACTCGCTGTTCCCTTAGTTACAACCGACGGTTCTGTATCACGTTCCTTCATCTCAAGAGGAAAAGGCACAAGTGCAAAGCTCTTGGGGTGATCAAATTTGTCTCTTGCAATACCAGTTTCACCATTCTTGTTTGTTGCTTTTGTAGATGAGTTCTTGAACCGCTTTCTTTTGTACGTCTCCCGAAATCTTTCTGGGGTTTTACTGATTTCGCAAGCAGCATGACCAGCAAATTCTTCTTCTTCCTCCTCTTTCTTCCTCTTGCATGTTTCTCGAGGCTCTGCGGATGAATCACAGTCTTGGTCTGAGACAAGTTTGTTGGAGGTAGTTTCATCGTTTCTCGAGCTTTCCTCCTCTGTTCCCTGGCTTTCTGGGTTTTTACTGATTACGCAAACAGCATGACCAGCAACTGCTTCTTCCTCTTTCTTTCTCTCACAAGTTTCTTGAAGCTCTCCAGATGAATCGAATTCATGGTTAGTGACAAGTCCATCGGATTTCTCTTCCCCATTTCTTGCACAGTCCTGCTCGGTTCCTCGGGTTTCATCCAACTGTACACGCTGAGGAGATAAAGACGGAACAGCGACAGGTCCATTGGATTTCTCTTCCTTATTTATTGCACAGTCCTGCTCGGTTCCCCGGGTTTCATCGAGCTTTACATGCTGAGGAGATAAAGACGAGGCAGTGAAAATTCCATTGGATTTATCTTCCCCATTTCTTGAATGGTCCCGTTCGGTTCCCCGGGTTTCATCCAGCTGTACACGCCGAGGAGATAAAGACACGGCTCTATCGATTTTCAGGTCGTCCAAACGTGACAAGCATCTGAATCTTTGGATTTCTTCCTTGCTTATGAATGCCACCACAGGATCATCGATAACAACAATCCCTTTCACAATCTCGTGGGTCGGAGAATACCTTTTATGCGGGTGAAGATTCGTCGGGAAAAAATATGTGAACTGAGAAAACATTCCAACGGGTTCCAAAGGTAGATATCCCTTGAGATACATATAAATCATATCGGGGTGAAGAACGAGGCTGGAGTGGGCGTTTCTCAGTACATAATAGTACAAGTTCTGTAACTGCACAATACTTAAAGAGGAAGATCCAATGTGGTTCAAAGTGTAAGGTGGTAAACCTTTGGCTAATCTCTGAGATGCTGAACATCTTGGGTTATCAGAATACACATCAGGACCCAAGTAATTGCTCATTACGAAATTAACCAAGAAATACTGATCGCTCGATAATCCGTCGCTACACAGGCTCATGTTTCCCTCTTTTGCTACCAGAAAAAAAAAAGGGTTAAATCAATGAACCTGCATTTACGTATGAATTTAGCACAATGTCACACATATGGAAAACAATAAGGACATTCCAAAAATGTAGTTACAGGAAATAAACTTGAGTCTCTCAAATTTAAGAGATTTTATCAGTCAAAGCTTTCTAAGATTCCACCTTATATCTCTATCAGTTTTGGTAATTATAAGAAAACATATTCAAACCCTAGAAAATTCCACTAATTACCAGGAGCAGAATCTAACTTGACAAATTGGATCCTGAAAAGACTATGTTGAAATTCTGAGAAAGTTAGTCTTCAATTGGCAAAAGTATCCAAATCTACCCAGAAAATACCATAAAATCTAGAAACCCATTTCTGCATTTCACAAATATTTCAGAGTCAAAACAAATTACTCTTAAAAAAAAACATACAAAGCTCATTACGCTTGAAGACAAACACTCTTGGTACAGTCTATTGCAAGAATCAATCTCACATTGCTCAAATAATCTACTAAAGCAGAGATAAAATAGGGATTTCTGTGTTTTCTTGTGCGATTTCAATTTTACAAGTCCAGATATTGAAAATCAAGCAACGATTGAAGTTGTATTACATAAAGGAGAAGAAATTCGACGCAATGCTTCATAACAGTGAATGGGTTTTTGTTCATACCTGAGTTCTTTCGGTTGAGAGCGAAAAGGGGTAAAATGGGAAGGGTGTAAATGAAGAGACTTCTCTGTGTAAAATGGAGAGAAAATGCAAAGAGGATGGGTTACACGTGGGTCCCGCAAATAACCGCATTTGGAGGTATCACTTGTCACCTGCAATGCGACGTCCCGTTTTTTTCTAGTATAAAAAATATTTGGGCTTCTAACAAGCGTGAGGCCCAAATATTATCATTTTGTCTTATTCTCAAAATGATTTTTTTTAAAAATAGTACTTTATCATTGAAAAGTATACAACACACTGTTTTATTAAAATATATAACAAAAGTAGATTTTTTAATTTATGTTGATCAGTTAGATTAACTAGCATTTCTTACAAATTGATTACATATAATATTTATGAAATTTATAAATGATTAAAATAAATTACAAGGTATAAAAAATTTGGGCTTTGTTAAAACCGTAAGGCCCAAATGTTTTCATTTTATCTTATCTCAATATGAATTTATTTCAAAATCTGCAATAAATTAAACAAACAATTCCAAATCTGCCATAAAAATAGTATTATTTGAAAGTGTCATAAGTAATTTAACACGTTTTATTACGATATAACTAAAGTTTAGATTTTTTATTTCTGTTTATTAATTAGCATTTCATTTACAAATCGATTACTATGGTATTTATAAATGAATAAAAATAAAATAAAAGGTAATCATTTGGATATTTTGTTTCATTAATGTTAGTAAACGAGGAAGATAATAAATATTTTTTAAATTCTGGGGTGTGATTCGGAAACAGAAATATAAGAAAGGGAATCTAAAAAGAAAAATAAGAATTTCGGAAGAAACTATTCACAAGGATCCTGGAAAACCCAATAAGTCAGCCTAGAAACTGTACAGAAATTGAAAACTGAAAAGAGAAGATCCCTGCTGCTAAAATCTATGCACAGACGAGAACAGCTAAGCGAGTTGAATAGACACTGATTTTTTTTCCTTAAAATGCAGACTGGACTGGACTCAAGAGGACATAAAAGCTAACCTAACAATCATTCATACCAACACTCCTATGCCTTAAGAAAGTGTCTAGTAAGAAAACTACGTTAAAAGATTCAGATTTTGATTCCACCATTCTATATGCATCTGTACGTGTTTTTATATACATATATGCACTTTCTTTCTTTGTACACCAAACTTATTCCTAAAGGTTTACCGCGGAAAGCCTTATTTCCGAGGCAAACCATTAAATATCGTTTAAGCCAGCAAGCTTGTCATGGCTATATACACATGATGACAATACAAGACCAAACCCTGAAACTTCGCTTCTCCTTTACCCAAAACTCCGCTTTTCCGACTTTTTCAGTGAACAAGACTACTAATAATGACCTGCGACAACGGTAATGTAGTGAGATCCCAAAGGTAAATGCAAGTAATGAAGCTAAAAGAAACAAAATTACCTCTAGAATGCAAAAATTAAATAATGTGCAAAGCTTAAACAGGAAGCCTGCAACTAATCAGAGTAGCATTTCCACTGTCATTGCCTTCTTCTTCCCTTTTCTGCAGTCTTCAAGGATTATTAACTGAAACCCCAATGAACAACACCGAGGTGTTGTAAGTAGGCCTAGTTGTACGTGCCATAATAATCGATGAATTACTTACGTTGATCAATTGTTCACCCTGCTGTTTGACCAGAACTGCTACTCTGCATATACTGAGGAGTCTGAACAATGATATGTGGCTGCGTTGGAGCAGAAGCTGACACAGGGTAGGGAGATTGAATAGCCGACATAGGTGAAGTGGCACTGGGTCCACCAAGCTGTAGAACGTGACTTCCTGGAACCATATAACCCTGAACCGCTGCATAACCGTGACCACCAGGAATATTCTGACTCAATTGCCCGTATTGATAACCTGGTGAGTTAACTACCCCAGGTACTCCATAAGCCTGAAGGTACTGTTGTCCCATGTAAGGACCATATATGCCCTACATCACCATGAAGAGAAGAGTTATATATAGCTAAAGACACAATAGTTTTAAACGCATAAAGAAACCACGAAGGAGCTACAACAATTTCAGACGCCTACCTGAGACTGTGAGTACATGTACTCAGGTCCATATGGTGTAACCCTGAGAGAACACCAAAACGAACAACAAACAATTAGAGACAGAGAGAATATAAAGAATCAGAAGAGTAGCATTATATAACATGAAAAAAAGAAACTAAACTAGAAGAAAAGAGGCTAAAAGTCCATTAAAATGTTCATTCCTAAGACTTAGATCGTTTTGGCCTTATCCAAGTCCAAAAACATTTCATGACCTTGCCTGTCCAAAACAAATTGACCTCTGCCACATATCCTCTGCAATTTATTTTTTTGTATTCCTGCAAGATTACCAATCACAACATGTCACATCACAGTGCTACACTCAAGAGCCCTAAAAGGCAGAAGATAACTAACTATCAACCCCTAGTTCGTTAAGTGATTGTCCATGCTGTGATTGGTAAATGCCTTTTGGATCAAAGTGACTGAACAAATGTTCCACCATTGAGAGATGGACTAGCAAGTAGACATTACAACTGATTAGCTCTTCACAGTATGTCTGTTATAGCAACAACTCACCCATAAGGGTACATGACTCCTTGCTGGTAGCTATAAGCAGGTGGTTGCTGATAAGGATGGCTTCCAAAAAGTGAACCGCGAGGACCCTGCACACCTCCAACATATGGGGAAGCAGGTCTTATCCTTCCTAACCAAACAAAAACACGGTAATGATCCGTCCGAAGAGAATATTTCAGCAAATTAACTAATTGCGAGAAAAAAGGAAGAGATGGATACTGAAACAAGACTGACCAGGAACATTGGGTATGACTGCATATTGTATGGGAAACCGAGATCTCCCAAGTGAAGCGAGATTACAATTAGCTCGTCTACCGTCTATAACAGGTGTTGGGTCAACACAGGCTCTCCTAGCAGCCTCAGGATCTCGGAAAGTCACCTAAATCCTCCATACAAACATTAACAAAACGCTGAGTCAATCTACTATCATCAATGAAATAAACTAAACAACTATATACATGAAACAACATAAAAATACACCTTTAGTAAGAATACACAAGTAGCAAATGATGGCCAAATAGGTTTCAGCAATACCAACATTTATAAAACTCTGAATAAAAAATTAGTACCCTTAAATCTCTAAGCAGAGGATGTTTCATTACAGGCAACAACAAACCAATTTTGGTACAGAAAGCAAAAAAAAAAAGCAAGAACAAATTGGAGAAAAATATGATACTCACAAAGCCGTAACCTTTGGATCGACCAGTGTTCTTATCGGTAATAACGACGGCCTCAAGGATTTCACCATAGTGTTGGAAATGGCGACCAAGAGTCTCGCTTTGAGTCTCCCACGCAAGACCACCAACAAAGACCTTTGTATAGGTTGTATCCCCAAAAGGAGAATTCGAGTAATGAAACCCAGAACCCGGAATCGAATGATACGCCATGATTACAACACCAGAAACAAGACAAGGAATAGATTCTAAGTAAAGACTAATTCTTGACCCAGTAAACCCCAGATATAGTAAAAATGAAAAAATATCAGAAGAAGTAATCGAAATTGAAAGCGGAGATTCTAGGGTTTACTCGGGTCTGCGAAGAGAAGAGGGAGAAAGAGAGGAAAAGTAAGATCACCCCCAACGAAACCTAATAAAGGATCATACTAACAAGTAATGATCACGACGGAGAAAATAAAATAAAATAAAATTTTCCCGGGAAAAAGAAAACAGAAAAGTTAGGGAAAAAGGGGTTTTTGAAACTTTGAAGAGAGATTAGGTACAAGGATCCGTCTAGGGTTTCTCAATTTGGTGATTGCGACGAATGGGTAAAAGAGACGCAGACGAATTTGAGTCGTCCGTAGGGAAAGAGGGAAGATTTTCCCGTATGATTTAAGGGATTTTAGAGAGAGAGAAAGAGGAAAAGTGTGGGAAAAGAAAAGATTTGTTTGGAGAAATTTTTTACACTGATGGTTATGATGAAAAACAAGTTGGTGATGACGACGATGATGATGCGTAGGTATGTTTCATGAATTGTTCGAGAGAGAGAAAAAGAGTTCTTCTTTGGCATAAATCAATGGGTCCTTCTCAAATCATCTTATTTAAATTGATTAACGCTTAGTTATCAAATTATATCGTGTTTTATCCGTTCAAGCAAATTGTGATGTGTGTGTTAAAGAATATATCCGACTTATTAGTGGATTATTACTGACACCAAAATACATATGTTTTACATGTTCAAATTTAGTTATAATCTCTTATTTATTTTCAACTAATATATTTTCTTGTAAGTACTCCCAATTTTGCTAAAAAGATGATACGATGTTTTCGAATTTTTTTTTAATCTTTGGGAATGTTGGATAGAAATTCAAATGGATAAGCTTTTCCAAGACCATCAACCTACTAACAATAATAAATACGATAAAAGTGGAATTGCTCTGTTCTTTTGACACGATCCTAGAGAAGATGTCAGTCCAAAGAGTCACTTCGAATGGTTAATCGAATCAGATCACAAGGGATCCTTTGATTGATGCAGCGGATTGAAGATGAATGGATTGAAATACAGATGGATGCAGAGGATGATTGATAACAGATTTGATGTGGATTGAAGTGTACTTCCAAGAGAGATGAAAATCTCTTAGACTACAAGGCTCGATCTTAACTTAGATATAACACACTAAGAAAAGAACAAGTTGTATGGATATTATACACCATACTGATCAAACAAGTTGAAAAAAGTTTATGAATAAAATGTTTGATAAGTTTCAGAAATGAGAATACAAGAGAATATAAAGAGAAGAGAAGAAAAGAAAGAGACAAGTCATGGAACAAGCTCCAAAGACTGCCTAGAAAATGAAAACATAATTAAAGACTTAATTTTGAAAAGATAAAACAACCTTCAAACTTCTGATTTTCGTCACTTTATTTAGGCTGGAAATTAGGCACTTGATTTGAGCTTCTTTTGGACTTCAAATAGGCATCAAATAGGCTGGACTTGATGACTAACACCTTAGAAGATTTTCTGAAGATTATGGTCCGGTTTGGATCATTAAATGGGTGATTTGGATGTGAATCATTTGCCTCATTAAAAATCTTTCTTTGGAAAACCCATTGGGATAAAACAAAAGATAAGGGAAAAAGAGTACAAATGAGACACATGCCCATTTGTTGATCAAGTATCAAAACCAATGAGGTTAAGATAACTTCTTTTCCATCAATTCCCTTAGCAACAAGCGGCTCCTTAGCTCCATTATCCTCATCTACAAGATGCTCCTCGGGTTCAAGTCTTTCATTACGTTTCCAGTCTTTTGTGCATGGCAATATCATATCAACTTTAAAAGAATGTTTCTGCTTCAGTCGTTTATAGTTCACCAAATCTTGTAGATTGCTTCATCAAATTCAATGGAATCAGTTTCTATTTATCGGTTGTCTACGGACCGCCAATTCCAAGTGAAATAAATTACTTATGGGAACAATTGGAGAGGATTTCCTCTACTAGAGCAATCCCTTGAGTTTTAATGGGTGATTTTAATGAGATTCGAGGTAATGAGAAAAAGAAAGGTGGTACAATTAGAGTAGAGAGAACCTTCTTGGATTTTAGACGGATGATTGCAAATTGCGATCTGCGAGATATTAAATCGATTGCTGATCGATTCTCTTAGCATGGATGTTATACTCACGATGTATTATGTTGTTTGGATCGAGTAATGGCTAATTTGGAATGGAGAACGATGTTTCCGACTGCACAAACTGAATTCCTCCTTTTCGAAGAGTCGGATCATAGACCTTTGGTAACCTTAATGTGTCAACCTCTTCATCACTCAAAATCTTGTTTTAGATATGATAAGCGCAGTTTTGGCAAAGAATGTTTCAAAGAAAAGGTCTTACTTAGCTGGAAAAAGTTTGCTCCCGATTAAATTTTATTGAGTTCTCGAATCCGATTATGTAGACAAGCAATGCCTGAATGGAAATATAGAAATAGACCCAACTTAGCTATTCGAATCAACGAGCTACAACAACAACTTGATCAAGGAATTTCACTTTCGCAATTTGGGTTCAGGAGAAACCAACCAACTTCGAAGAGATCTCCAGACTGCTTCAAGAGAAGAAGAACAATATTGGAAGGATAAAAGTCGCAATAAATGGCTCAAATATGGGGATCGCAACACCAAATACTTTTACGCTTGTGCAAAACAACGGTTAGCTCGAAATAGAATTCTTGCTATGGAAGATGAATATGGAGTCACACACATAGGAGATACAACAATAGAATCAGTTGCAGTCCAATATTTTACTCACTTGTTCAAGACAACAAGGAATCAGGATGAGGATTACACCAGGTTTTTGTTGGTTTCCAACAACGCGTAACAACATAAATGATTGAAGATCTCACCAGGCCGATTTCAGAAGACGAAATTCGACAAGCTGTTTTTGATATAGGACCGGATAGAGCCCCTGGACCCGACGGTTTATCTGGAGCCTTTTATCAACAATTTTGGCCTGACATCAAAACAGAGATTATTGCGGAAATTCAAACAATTTTCCAACAAGGTGCAATGTGAAGATCCATCAATCATACAAATATTAGCCTTATTCCAAAACCAGATGTGCCAAAATCTATGAGTGATTTTAGACCCATTGCTTTAGGTACTGTTAGTTATAAAATAATCTCTAAGATTTTGGTTGGCCAGCTCAAAACAATTCTACCGGTGATAATTTCGGAGACCCAAGCTGCTTTCATCCCAAGACGAAACATAATGGACAACGTCATTATCGCTCATGAAATGATGCACATATTAAAGCATCGAAAGAGATGGGCTAAATCGTATATGACGATTAAAACATATATTTCAAAAGCATATGATCGAATGGAGTGGCTTTTTATTCGAGAGACGATGGTCAAGATGGGATTCAATGCAATGTGGATAAATTGGATTATGATGTGTATCGAATCAGTAACCCTTTCACCTTTAGTGAATGGAACTCCCTTTGGTCTGATTAAACCGGCACGCGAAATTCGCCAAGGCGATCTATTATAACCTGATATCTTTATCCTTTGCGCAGAGGTTTTGAGTCACTTATTTAAAAGAGTTGTTGATTCAAGACAATTACAAGGTATGAAAATCAGCGAATCACGACCAAGACTTAATCATTTATTATTCGCCTACGATGCACTATTTTTCTGTCACGCTCATCCAAAATCATGCTCTACGATTATGCGGATACTTGGAGACTATGAGAAAGCTTCCAGGCAAGCGGTTAATCTCAATAAATCTGCTATTACTTTTGGAGCTAAGGTTAGAGACGATGTGAAGACTCGTTTACGGCACATTTTGAACATACACAATGATAGTGGGTGCGGTAAATATTTAGGATTACCGGAGCAAATAGGGAGGAAAAAAAAAGAAGTTTTTCAATATATTGTAGACAAGGTTAAACAACAAACACAGAGCTGGTCCCATCGATTTCTATCAGAAGCTGGGAAGGAGATTCTTTTGAAAAATATTGCTCTAACAATGCCGGTGTATACAATGAATTGCCTCAAGTTACCAAAAATAAATTGGAGATGATATTAACAAAGTATTAGCTGAATATTGGTGGAGTAAAGGTTCTGGTCGGAGATCGATGCATTGGGTTTCATGGAAAAGAATGAGTCTACCTAAGAGAGAAGAAGGTCTTGGATTTCGTGATATTGAGCACTTCAATATAGCATTACTTGGAAAACAGGTATACCATTTATTATCTAATCCCGGAAGCTTAGCAGCACGAATTCTCAAAGGCAGATATTTTCCTACCACTACTCTGATGGAAGCAGGGCAAGGATACAAAACATCTTTCATATGGAAAACACTATTACACAGACGAGAATTAGTTTGAAAAGGATTACGATGTGTAATTGGTAATGGAGTTGCAGTCAAAATTTTCGATGACCCTTGGTTAGATACAAAACCACCACGAAGCCTGAAGTTACGAGATGGAGTTGAGACCGAAATTTGCAATGTTAGTGAACTATTCATTCTGGGTACACGAACATGGAACATGGATCAGCTTGCACAACTAATCGTTCCTGAGGATATTCAAGAGATTCTCAAAATACAAACCAGTATTCACCAAACCTCATTATCTTATTGGTTGGAATTACACAAAGGATGGAGTCTACACAGTCAAATGAGGTTACTGGTTGGGTATACATGAATCAGATCAAGAACGAATTGAACCTCTCTTAAGCGATCCTCAAACTAAAGAATCTATATGGAAACTTAATATTGCTCCAAAGCTAAAACACTTTCTATGGAGAATATTATCACAAGCAATGGATGTTGGAACAATCCTTAAACGCAGATGAATCACAAGAAATGCAAGATGTCTTCGATGCCAACTTGAAGATGAGACCTTAGATCATCTTTTCTTCCGGTGTTAAATCTATCTAACTCGATAATGACTTTTGAAGAGAAACTCCAAGGTATTATTCAAAATCATAATAATACGCAGCTTTCGGTTTTAATGAGACAACTCCCTTTATGGACTCTATGGAGAATTTGGAAAAGCCGGAATATTCTTGTTTATCAGAATAAGAGTATACAATTGAATGGAATGATAATGTCTCCATTACCAAACCTACACGAACTTCACCGAATTTTCGAAATTCAAATTGGCGTAAACCAAAGAAGGATTACATTAAGTGTAATAATGACTGCCGCTACAAACAGGATGGAACGCCATCGGGTATGGCTTGGATAATGAGAGATTCACAAGGTTTTTACCTTGGAGCGGGTCATAGCACAGGTCGGGTGTGTCATTCATCAATGGAGGTTGAACTGCAAGCATTGTTGATGGCAACTCAATATGTATGGTGGAAAGGATACCGTAATGTCATCTTTGAAGGTGATAATGCATCAATTCCTAAGATGATTGCTGGAACCGAGTTAAATTTTGGTCTCTATAATTGGATATGTGACATTCAACATTGGTTTCGAAGATTTGATGCAGTAGAAGCTTCATGGGTATCTAGACAAAGTAATCAAGTGGTTGATTGTCTTTCCAAGCAAATTGATTTTTATAGTCATTTTCGGTTCCATCATTATGTTCTTAAACAAATTGTAACGTTGCTACATGGTGATCACATTGTTTCGAATGAAAAAAAGCAGCTGGTTGACCCAAAAAAAAAGAAAAAGAAAAAAAAACGATAAAATCATAAAAGTTAGAAAATGACTTTCCTCGGCAATGGTTACAAGTCTTTTAAATATTGTTAAATATATATACTATAAACAACCAAAATAGATTATTTATTTATTTTTTTAAATGTCAAATTGGTAGAGAAAAGAACGCATATCATATGCCGGAAAAAATCAGTTCTCTCAATTTTAGCATAAAATTATCCACAAATATTTTAATTACATGTTACCCTTAATTACTCGTATGCAAAAACTAACACACAGCATCCTATGCAAAAGCTAATAAAAATCGTGATTTATTTAATGTATGTTGTCTTTAGACTTAAGCCTTCCATTTTATATCATTTGATGTTCTTTGGCATCTAGTTGTCGTAAAAGAGATGTACATATTGTTTAACTGCAGACTAAGATCTACAATAATGAAATTTACTCAAGAACATGTCGAATTATCCCAAAAAAAATCAAAGTCAAATTTCCAGGAAACATAAATATGATCCACAGTACCAAACTCAAATCCCATCTAATATAACTCACATCAAACGCCCAAATCCAAGCCGAACTAAATGAACAAATACAAAAAGATACACAAGAGTAACAACTAACAAAATATCTATGTGTACTAACCATATGCTTTCTACCGGTCGCGATCTCCATCTTTGATCAGATAAGATGGGAGAAACCGGGGAAGAATCAACGCAACCACGAGACACAAAACTACTAAAACCACCACTAACCAGCATGAGTATGCGATTCCCAAGAGTTGTTCTTCACAAACTGTCACCATGAGAGTTTTAAACTTTAGAAGAAGCACTTCACTCACTGCAAGTTTCATATATCAAAAGAACGAAGATTGATGATACTAGTAACTTAATAAAAGGTAATAAATCTTGCCTATGTTGTAAATAATGAATGACCGTTCTTTAAAATTTAGTATAGCCACGATGCCTTCAGGCTCCACCGTCACCAAAACATACAATCCATCCTATAAATCAGAAGCAAGAAAAGCTCAAGATCTTGAGTCCTGCTTCTGCTTAAGTTGTAGGGACTAATCAAAGTTGGCTCGGAATATGGCAATACCTTGTTCTTAGCTTCTTCGAGACTTTCGGTTTTGAAGATCAACTTCTCAGTGTTTAGTAATCTCCTCATCTGGTTTAGCTTCAAACCCGTTACACCGTTCCTCGATAGTTGCAACGAAAATACAGCCGGTATCTATTATACCATACAAAAAGATGAGATTTTCAACGAGCACAACAAACATGGAAACAAAAAAAGCAAGAACAATGGAACAAATTTGACATACAGAAGCTGGGTACGAAATCTTGACTTCATACCAAGAATTTGATTTAAGCCCTTGTAATTTGTAAACTCTAGATCCATATTGTAATGGCATAGTCTCTTTCCATAGTTCCTTCCCAGCATATAAGGTTTTTTCATCAAACCTAAGATAATAGCATTAATTCTATAAGGAATCCAGATTGAAAACAAAAAAAAAATCTGGGTAATGTGAGGTTTTAAAGAACACTAACAGACTCTCATGGCTGTAACAAGGCACAGTGATAATGAAGACGATAAGAGAGAAGAGCAAGTAGCGTTCTCTATTGCGTAACTCGAGCATCCTAATATTTACGCCCTGTAACGAGTGTTCTCAAATTCGATTAAACGGATAAACTATCACCTTCGAGTTATGAAGCAATCTCTGCAAAGATAGAACACGCGCGAAATGGAATCAACTTACCCAGATCGGAATTTCGCCGGAGATGAGAGATTCTCGGTGATCCTCAGATCTGTCGCCTGAGGAAGGAATACGATCCGGCGAGTGAGATTCTAGACGGTCGTCAAAATCATTGGGCCTTCTTTAACAAATGGGCAGGTGTTTTATTGGGCCAAATATAAGCCTACTTTAATATACAATAGACAAGTGAATATTTTCAGATTTCTCCAAATACTTATCATGACCGTCCACGTCACGGTTGTACACACGTGGTTAGATCTCCACATCGTGATGTCTACGTGGATGACTTCTAAAGAATTTTTTGTCCCTGTCTTGTGTGGGGTCTACTTTATGGGCCCAGAGCTTTCGACACTAACTCAGAAACTCCAAAATGGTCAGGTAAACATGTGGGCCACGTTATCAAACCAAATTGGCAATTTGCCCATGTTGCTTCCTCCCTTTTAAACAGTTAATTCTAATCAATGAATCACTTTTTAGTTTTTACTTTGTAAATACATTTTAACCAAATAGGTGGATAAAGATTTCAGTTGAGGCAAAAAGTTTAATAACCCAAAGAAAAATCAAAGTTTATAAAAATTCATCGATTTTTCGACAAATAGAATTTTCTTAGTATTGAATTGAAATTACTGGAGTTAAACTTTCTAAATGGTTGGATAAAGATTTTTCTTTAAAAACCAAACATTTTATGTATTTCAAAAAGTATGTATATATATCTTGACAGACAAAAAAAAAGAGAGCATATATAGATACATTCATTTGTCTTTGGTTTCATAGGTTTTCTTTGCTTCACAAAATTATGTATAGACTATGTTTTGGCTTGCTCGAATTCAAAATGACTAGAAAACAATGAAAGAGACATAAATTTCTGAAAAGAGTCAAAAGACATTTTGTTTTCCGGCTTTGTAATTAAAATATATTCTAAAAATTGGTGGATGGGGTGGTGGCAGCTCACAAGTCGCCAAAGGTGTGAGAATGGGATTGGGCATTATCGAAAAAGTTGACCCGCAATTTCTGATTGATCACAACTGCTTTTGAATTTATTTATAAATCTAGTGGAGACCACTAATTTGATTGATTTTTTTTACTACTTCTCTTTAAGTTGTGACCGTCATTATGTTAGTAAAAAACTACTATACACATATTATTATAGTGATATATAGGTATATATTTGGGATACCAAGTTCTCCAAATAAATAGGAGCAAAAATACAATTTCATTCTATTATTTTAAAATATGGGATGAAATGTCAAGTCAAACTGTCAAAGTCGTAAGAGTTAAATAATCCTTAATAAATTTTATTTTGTCAATATAGTAAAAGGGAATCATGTAGCATCTAACAAGATTATTCCCATGTGTAGTAATTATATATATATATATACCCGTTTAAAGCTAGAAAGAGCCGGTCCAGAGCATAAATGATATGATCATTGGAAGTATCAAAGACATGAATCACAGCTCAATCCAACCGGATGCACATTTCGAATCAGACCCGAAAGAAAATAAGCTCACTGTTCGAAGTGTATCTACTCTACCACGAAGATTCAACACGTGAAACCAGTTGGAGAATATTGTCAGCTCATTTACGGAACACCTCGAAAAAAAATCATAGCAAACGAGGTTTAAATGAAGAAGTTATTCAATTTACAAGTCAAGTGATTTCCAGAATAACCGGTTTAGACGTGTGTGCATTCATTGAAGGATTCCGAGCGAACCAGGAGGAGTTAGGATACAAACTGACTCATTCTACAATCTTACAACATAAGAGAAGCCCACAAGTTTGGTTTTATCCCAAAAACAATAAGAGAAGAGAGGAATTTGTTCATAACCAAAGGATCATTGATTTAAGGGGTCTTCTCTCTCTTACAAGCAAAATAGAGTTGAATTTGGTTTTTCTAGATGCTTTGCATGTTGAGCTATAATTATGTACGTTTTATGATGTATTTTCTCTATTTATAGAGCCCATATTCATGAATAAAAATTTTAAGTCTTTCTTGTTATTTTTGGAACCTTTTTGAAAGAGTTTTTCATTTGTTTCAGTGGTGTATAATATTCATTGATTGATTCGGTTGATGGTGTGTAATATCCATTAATCAAATGTGAATCACAATCGAAATGTGGCTTGTCTTGGTGCGTCATATCCAAAGAGTCATCGATCCGTCTTGGTGCGTCATATCCAAGGGATCAACCGATATATCAAGAATCTTCCGCAACTCTTGTGCGACCATTCGTTCCACATCCCTTGTCATCAGAGCTTCACGGTTTCATTGCAGCAAGAAGGCTTATCCCATTACCAACTCTAGAGTGAAACGTCCTTGGGAGGAGTTTATCAATAAACTACCTAAAAGCATCTCCAATCCAACATCAATCCTACACAAAATCTCATTTTTTGTATAAAATTTTCTCCAACCCAACACTATTTTCTACACCAAAATGGTGTTGAAACTTTTTATTTATAAAGTTGGTCTTTTAAATTATAAATAATTTCAAATTTAGTGAGAAACATATATAAATGATGATAATTAAACCCAAATCTAATATGTTTATGATGATTAAACTAAAATCTATTATACAAACCTCTATTTTATAGGATATATCATATTTTCATATTAAATGTTAAATTTAAATTATTTCATAATTGATTTAACTAGAAAAAGGTAGAAGGGTTAATTTGAAAATTTGTCAAAGAATAAATTTAGAATTTTTTTTTATGGTGTAATACATTGGAAATGTCTTAAGCAACGAATTAGAATTTTTTGAAAAAATTTACAATTTTCCTTTGTAATGATGGATTAACATTTAATTCATTCTATGTATTTATTCTAATGTTTATATGTCTTTCTTAACCAAAATGTTTTCTGTTTTATGTGTATTCAACCATATACAATTTGATGGGTATCATGTGGGTTTACCATTACCTACTAAATTGATGTAAATTTATAATTTTTGTTGTACCATTAAATTGACATTAGTTTTGTAATCCTAATAACCATATATCAACATTTGATCATATTGATATATCTCAGGCATTTTTCTACTCAATTACATGATATTTCTCATGTAGCTAAGCTAATAAATTAACGATTTCACTAAATATCCCGCTCTGCCAATGATAGGCTAGATCAATTGGCAAAGCAAGCAAGAATTCATTTTCAACAATGTGTTGTAAAATGGACTTTGTACTAATGCTCTGCGATTAATTAAGTATCTTGACGACAAAAAAAAAAGAAAAACATTTGGTCATATAATTAGAACGTCACTATAAAAATATTTGCCAAAGATAATATTTTAGTTTTGATTAGGGCTCTAAAATTGGTTGGACAATGGAACTAAATAATATTATTTTATGACCTAATTTATATATTTCTACTTATATAAAAAGCAAAGAAACGGGACATTGGATTCTGTGCGACAAACTAAATAAAGTGTGATTTGATAGGTAATTTGATTTAAGGACCTTGGTTAGACTTGTTCATTGTCTTTTTTTTTCCAAGAATTTAAACATCCATAATATCAACTAAAAATAAATATAAATAATATCTTAAAAATACAAATTACTATGTTTAATCTTTTACTGAAGCTCAACCCATTTGGAGAGCTCTTGATATTACGCATTCTAAAATTTGAAGTGAAATTTCAGTAAACAACTAGCATTTTTTTAATGTTGAATTCACCGAACTTGCTTGCTTTTTAGACTTTGATATATAAAAAACGTTCATGAAGTACCACGGAGGTTGGAATATGTCGAGATGTAAACTTTTGTATTGGTGAAATATAGGGAAATTTTTATCAAAAAAAAAATATATATATATAGGGAAATGACGTCCATGGTATTGGCACTATATATAATTGGCGCGTGGTACTTTTGATATATAAAAAAGCAAACAAAAATACAAATAAGCAGACGACAAAAAAAAAAAATACTCCCTCTGTTCCTAAAAACATGATGTTCTACTATTCTCACACTTATTAAGAAACAATTAAGATTTAATATTAAATACATTGATTCTCGCACAAAACCACTTTCCCATAACTATGAACCAATAGTATTCAAATTTTTTTATTTAATACACTTTAAATTTTAAGATTTATTAATATTAAATAATAAAAAAAGCTAAAACATCATATTTTATGGAACAACTTTAAAATCTAGAACATCATGTTTTTAGGAACAGAGGGAGTATACAAATAAGCATACTGATTAAATGGTTGTCCCGTAATCATCAAAGTTTTGGCCGTCTTAGCAATTTTCAGTTATTTAATTAAAATGGTGTCATATCGAGTAGGGTATTAACTTTTTGATAAAGGAGTTAAGATATATATTTAAGTTTCATGGCCTTTCTTTAATGTTGTCCGGACCTCACAAAACTGCATTTGAATTACGTTTTCCAAACAATCTGCACCCTTATCACGTTTAATAATTTTTTTTATCAGCTTATGTTAACTAGAATTGATATATTCCATAGTAGCCGATTAAAATAACTCTTAAAATTATCAAGAACACAAAGGATCGAGACATCAAGTTATCTTATGAGGAGGAGTATGCGGTGGGTTATAAATTTGAGTATTTAATTCTATGCGATAACTGGACGTATTAACCCATGGATTGGTACATATATAAATTGGAGAGAAATGGGTCATATTAAAACTTAGGACCAACTCGTTACGAGACTCTCGCTTTTTTTTGTTTGTCGTCGTATTTATAGTCTCATAGACATACAATTT
This sequence comes from Draba incana, assembly GCA_963576765.1. Classification (NCBI taxonomy): domain Eukaryota; kingdom Viridiplantae; phylum Streptophyta; class Magnoliopsida; order Brassicales; family Brassicaceae; genus Draba; species Draba incana. The sequence continues at coordinate 25,931,655 of OY755206.1, forward strand.
GTGCTTCTTTGGCACGTAGCTCTAACGCTTAAAGTAATATATGCATTCTCTTTTGGTACAATATATGTGTGTGTGTGTGTATGTTTACTAAGGCAAAAGAAAGTAGTAGTTATAAACTTATAATGTCATGTTAAACAGCTTCCACGATTTTGAAAACACACAATTCATTTTTAAAATTTGTGACAGTCAATACATTTCCAGTAGTAATTTAAATATCTTGGAAAAATTATATTTTTTGCTGATTAATTACGTAAAGAAGAATTTCACTTTATAATTTTTTTTGGAGAAATACAGTATAAAATACGGGCAAAAGAAGTGAACTTCAAGTAGAAAAGATTAAGGAAGAGTTAATTGATATGGGCCAAGTTACAAATAGAAGGAGGAGGAAGAGTGTGATTGGATAAGGGCTTGACCAAGTACCGATGGTTCCGACCGCCTCCACGTGGTCACACAGCTTGCCTTTCACTTTCATGCTCTGACCTTTTGACCACACGTGAGTTTTGTCTGTGTGCACGTGCAACGTGTCCGGTTCAAGTACATTGTACCGAGCCCTGACTCGCCAGGTTGCGCCGATGAAAAAGACGGTTCGTGGGTCCCGCACGCCATGAGGATGGACGGTTCAGATTCATTTTCATAAAATGGTCCCACATGGTTCACTCAGCCCACATGCGTCCACGTTGAGGAGCTTTGGGTGTTAGTGTTACTATATGGGTGCAGTGAAGTGGAGTTATAAATTAGGACAACCAGTCACGGTCCGGTGAGGTCAAGCATTAATGGGTCGGGTCGAGTTTAGTCACTTCAATTAATATGCAATTACTCGGATCGACTTCCCCTTTGATTTTTTTTTTTATAAGTAGAGCTTAACAAGTTCATTAAAGAAATATTCATTCAAGTATTTCTCAAACACTATAGTAGGTAAATAGTAGTACAATAGTAGTAGTAAAGTACCAAGTTATAGTAAAAAAAGTATCAATCATTTTTAAAATAAAATAAACTATCAACTTATAATGGATCGTTGGCTTTCTCTAAACTTATCATTAAAAAGGGTCCACTCCGTGTTATGATATCTAAAAGAATATAGATTCACATTATATAATAATGGACCATATTATCTAGATAGATTGTTCTTAGTTATGCGGCTTATGCTCTCTTCCATGACAATAAAGTGGATAAATAAATATCAAATGTACCAAGTGGGAAACCTTAACTAGTAAGAACATCGATTCTTTGATATCTAATCAACTCTGGTTCAACAAGATTATTTAGTAGGAAGTAGTAACAAACACACATCCACACACATTACACATAAATATGGAACGGTAGAGTTAATTAATTATTGTTCCGCAACGCTTTAAAGTAACTAATTTTCTTATCCTTATTTTTTTTGTAGTTACAGATCATTGGTATTCATCTGTTTATTAACGTGGGTTCTTTTTTAGAATATCATCATATTTGCTAACCATAAGCATATAGTATATGTTTTACAGGAGTTAGTTGACAATACATATAGAATTCATTTATTTGTCTACATAACTAGTATCTAATTCAGTTTTGAATATGAAATATGAGATAACAATATATTATTAATTTTTTTTTGTCCAACGATAACAATATATTAGCACTGTGAAAATAACTAGCCTACAAATCTATAGTCAGAATTAAGAATAATGTACGTTTATAGAAAATTTAAAGGAAAAATAAGCTTAACTAAATGAAATGTACTTAAGTTATTAATAACACAAAGAATTTAGTAATTAACACAAAATAAATTTTATTTAAACATAACTTCCACGCGCCATAAAGCGAGTGTGGGATTCATTTTTAATCTTTGTAGTTTGTACCCAATTTTTCCACTTGACGTTTGTGTTAAAAATTAAATGATGCGTTTTCTATTATTTCATTCTCTAATATCCGATAAACAAATCCGCCTACTTTTTTTTTTAATCTCCTTCTAATCTTTATCTCAGGCTTTCAAAATGTAAAATCTGTTCTCAAACTTTCATTTCTTTTAATTTATTGGATTGGAGCCAAAGAAAATCGTCGACGAAGCCCTAGTTTTCTTAAGTATCTCATGTATAGAAATAACCATTACACAGATGTATTATTTTTTTGTCGGCTTGTGTACATATATTAATATACTTTTTTCAAAACATCTATACATAATTATTAAAATTTTGTATTAATAAGATTATGGTGATATTAAATATATAAAAATATAAGAAAAGTGACTGTTTCTCCGCTAAATTCTCGGTGTATGTCTTTGCTTTTACTTTCCTCGTCCAAAGCGAGGACCAAAAATTTATTGCAGAGTCGCACATGAATCTCAAGCTTCTCTCTCCTCTTTCCCAGAGCTCATCAAAATCGCTAAAAAACGAAGAAGGAGCTGCTTCTTCCTCTTGCCCTAATTAAGCTACCTAACTAGGGCTTTCCTCTTTACCTTTCCCCCACCTAAAGAGAAAGAGAGAGAGAGAGATCACTTAAACACAAGTTACCCTTTTCTTTTTTGCTTGGTCTTCAATTTAGTTCTGTTCTTAGTTTTGTCGGTTTGTGTAACTGATCACACCTTAATTTTGTAGCTATTGGTTCCTCGAAATCCGGAGTCTTGGCTTCTCGATCTGAGTTTTCTCTTTCTCTTCAAGCTCTTCTTCACCTCCCCAATATATGAGATTCAAGAAAGATCAAGAATCAAAAAAATTGTTTTGAGCTGGCGAATAAGCAGTGGTGGGATAGGGAATTAGTAGATGCGACGGCGATGGAAGGCGGTTACGAGCAAGGTGGTGGTGCTTCTAGATACTTTCATAACCTTTTCAGACCGGAGATTCATCACCAACAACTTCAACTTCAACCGCAAGGCGGAATCAATCTCATTGACCAACATCATCAGCACCAGCACCAGAATCAGCAGCAACAACAGTCGGATGATTCAAGAGAATCTGATCACTCAAACAAGGATCATCAACATCAACAGGGTCGACCCGATTCGGACCCGGCTACATCTAGCTCAGGACGCGTGAAACGTCCACGTGGACGTCCACCGGGATCTAAGAACAAAGCTAAGCCACCAATTATTGTGACTCGAGATAGCCCCAACGCGCTTAGATCTCACGTTCTTGAGGTTTCTCCTGGAGCTGATATAGTTGAGTGTGTTTCAACTTACGCTAGGCGAAGAGGGAGAGGCGTTTCTGTTTTAGGAGGAAACGGCACCGTTTCTAACGTCACTCTCCGTCAGCCAGTCACTCCTGGAAATAGTGGTAGTGGTGGTGTTGGAGCCGGGGCTGGAGGAGGAGTTGTGACTTTACATGGAAGGTTTGAGATTCTTTCATTAACAGGGACCGTTTTGCCACCACCTGCACCGCCTGGTGCAGGTGGTTTGTCTATATTTTTAGCCGGAGGGCAAGGTCAGGTGGTTGGAGGAAGCGTGGTGGCTCCGCTTATTGCATCGGCTCCGGTTATACTAATGGCTGCTTCCTTCTCAAACGCGGTTTTCGAGAGATTGCCAATTGAAGAGGAGGAAGAAGAAAGAGGTGGTGGTGGCGGAGGTGGAGGAGGAGGAGGACCACCGCAGATGCAGCAAGCTCCGTCAGCATCTCCACCGTCAGGAGTGACCGGTCAGGGACAGTTAGGAGGTAATGTGGGTGGTTATGGGTTTTCCGGTGATCCTCATTTGCTTGGATGGGGAGCTGGAACACCTTCGAGGCCACCTTTTTAATTGGAAGTTTAATGTCCCGAAATTTATGCGTTTTTAATCATCTTGTGGAGTCGTCTTTCTATGGGATCTTTGGTGTTTAATTTTTACTAGTTGATATGCATATTCGATTTTTTTTTCGTGTTATATTTATTTCGTCTCGTCCTCTTTGATAGATGTTAAAGAAATGCCTATTGTGTCACTCGTAGAAGAACCTTCTCCATATATGCATTTCTCATTTCTTTTATTCGTTGCTAGGGTTTGTGCTACACCCTATTCTTAGTATTATAATTAGCTCGATTCGGAAGATATACGTATAGTTAGTAATGAGTTCGATCGTTATTATTTTAAGAGTTTTAATTTGACCTTGATAACATATTCTTAATGAATATGGGTACATCTCAGAGTTTGCACTATAGAAATCTCTAAAACAATACCTCTCCACAATATTAGTATACTATATATGTCTTTTGGATGTTTATATCAACGCCTAGGCCACCAATATTTCTCATAACTACTAGTAGTATCAGTATTTATCACGCATAATCAACTTCTTTTAACAACTTCATTGTAATATATATTTATGAGGATATATACTAGATGAAAACTTCTATTGCATTTAATTATCTTGTAGTTAATCATTTGATGTTTGGAGCATATATACACCGTTTAAGATCAATTGGATATGTCTTATTGTTTAGCTAAACCATTTAGGACACGACTATCTAAGAGACCTCTCACTTAGTCTTACCACACGAGAAAATTCCGGCTTTAAAAGAATATTTAGCGGTTAGGAGACAATAAGAAAGATTATTAGTTCTATACACAAGGGGTTTAAATAGCATCCAACGCAGTGCTTTTATAAATACTATATGCATGTAAACATTAACTCCATGTTTCTGATGTTATTCATTCGACCACTAGTGATACTTTACATGCATAAAATATATGCATTAATGCTCCAATGAGACCGGTTCGATCTTTTTAAGAGAAATATAAATCCACCACCATTCAAATGGGTTGGCGAAAAGTAGCTTTAAACAAAGTATAGGTCAAATATATACGGTTCATGTTACAAACAAAGTTTTGGATTTGAGATTATAAACACGTTAGCTTTGGTTCATATGGAGAAACTATGCGTCTTTCGACCAGCAATTCCAAAGTATATTTCTGGTTTTTTATCGGTTAATATTCAAGTATTTTCTTTATATTCTACGAAAATACGATTTTTCAATCATATTACTGATTAAAAAAATCAGAAAGATGATTTTGGTGATAAGATTATGAAGATTATTACTTTGGCATTTTAGGCAAGGTATTGATTAATTAAATGCAACCGTTACAGCCAGGTAGAAACATGGAGTAAATGTAGTTTCATGTCGGTTACATTACATATAATATTAATTAGTGACCTTAACATGGGAAGATTTAACTATGAACATGAATCATTTGTGTCAGTTAAAGAGCCTCTGCTGCAAGATAACAAAAATGGGGTTTGGATTACCAATATATGTGAAAAAGAGGAATGTTCCAATTCCCTAGGGAAAAATTTATTGGCTAGGAACAAAAGGAAAACCTTAATTTAATTAAATCATACCAATACAAATTAAAAATTAAATACTTTTAAATAATCAATACTGTCCAAATGACATAATTAACCTGGTAGATAAGGAATACTATGTTTGGACGGCTATAATGGTATCAGAGCTGGAGGTCGACACTCGAACTGTCGAATATGCACCTACTCAACTCCGGTGTTGAGTGGATGGCTCTTGGAAAGATACCGATTGCGCGTTCGAATAATCTACCGGCGGACTGTTTAGCTTGTTCTGTACGTTCCCACGACCTTGAATTTTTATTTGTAAACAATTATCTTCCAAATTGGGTGACCGATCCTGGATGCATTTTCTAATTAATGTTTGGTTGAAAAAAAAAAGAATTGGGTTTGCGAAGGTGCTTAAGATCAAATGAATATGTAAGTGTGATTGTTATAAATTGGTTAAATAGTTCCTAATTGTTGTAAAATGAGAAAACTCTCTGCTGTAGTAGATGTCTATCAAAAGAGGAAAGTTTTTAAGATCACGAGTTCGAATACATGTAAAGAAAAACTAAATCTTATGGAGCAAGTTCCAGATTAATCACATAATCTAGAGTTCTTATCTAGATACCATGGTGATTAAATTATAAACTCAGTATTTCTTTTGGCAAAATAAATAAAAGAAAGCATCAAATAAGTCGTGTTTTCATAGGCCCTTTTTCCGGCTTGGAACATGTAAAGAAAAAGCGTTGTATCCGTGTTTGTAAATATCAAATTCCCATATGGTAATGTCATTTGCCTTACATGCAATTGCGCTACACCAAGTGGATTTTTTTTAATCTCTTGGAACTTTGTGCATGATAAAAGACACACACACACACACAACATATTTACATAATGTTAAGTTATAAGTGGAGTATGTATTATATAATCTTGGTATAATACATTATCTTCTAATCTAGTGAAGAAATTGATGTTGAGACCAAACTATTGTTTTCTGTCTAATAAAAACCCTTTAAATCTTGAAAGATATTCTCATACAACTTGCACGATTTTGAACCTTAAATTTATGTCATGTGAAAATATTGAAAGAAATCATGAACCTTACAAAAAAAAACAAAATCATGTGTCCCCAAAGGGATATAATCATGAACCTTTTAGTAAACTTTTACTACTGTTGTTTTCTCTTTAATAGTATGCACAATAAAATCCATACCTTTATTTTTTTTTCACTTTTTCAAAACAAATCATCTAATTAAGGAGAACTTTTTGAAAAGAACCTAAAAAACAATAGATGCTATAGTAGAGCTGTAGAAGGGATAGATAAAATATGCATATCTATATAAGAAGATAAATATGAAAAACATAACATTCCAATTTTGGTCAAACAAATCATTGTTGGTTACATCCTAAAAGGCTTAAAAAACAAAAGATTGGGAGCAGCTCCTTCTACTAATCTCAACTTCTACAAAAGAACAATCTTACAGTAAGATCAATGTTTGTTCATCTGTTCCTAACTTCGGTCTTCAGACTCAAATTACAGTTACAAGTTACAACTGCCTAACAATTTGGTTCTGGAACATATGAATTGCTAAAAGATACTAAAGAACAAATGAGGACCTCACTCTTGACAATCAATCATTGCTCAAACGGAACTCGTATGAACATTCGGCCGTGCATGCTCATGACCGCAGATGTGTGGGCCGGATCAATTCTTGCTGATAAGTAAACAATCTGGTAAAATCATGTCAAAACGACAGGGCGGTTTTCAGTTTGATACACAAGTCTCTGTATCGGTAAATGGCAATATGTAAGAAATTTATACCTTTTTGAATGGTGTAATTCCCCAAGGATTGTCAAGCTGCTCAGGCTCACCTGTTATAACCAGCTTCCCCGCAGGATCTGATTGAATTCGAACCTGAGGAAAAAAAATCAATTTATGTTCAGGAATTGGAACTCTGTAATGATTTACCAGATAACACATTTCGCCAGCAAAAATGTGTGCTGAGACTAGAACCAGTTTCAAAGACTTGTCAAGTAGCTTTTCAGAAATAGAGTTACAAGGGAGGAGCGCTCACTTCCTTGCGAAGAAGTCCAGGTATCAAAGCAAATATCTCAAAGGAATCCTTCTGTGAATATCAAAACAAACACAAACAACAGTTTTGGTAAGATTTCAAAATGGAAACAAACAGCTTGTCTGTCGTCTTTTTGATCAGAATTTCTCGTGCTGCAGTTACAAACGGGGAAAATAATAGAAGTTACTCACAGTTTCTTTGACATTTATCTTCACCCAGTCAGCAAGGGGTCCAACATCAACAATCGACCTATCACGTCAAAAGACAAGAGACAAAAAGAAAACCTTAGCGTTAAATTAAAGTAATATGTTCACGTCAAGAAATGCTCTGTTTTCATCTCACTACTGCTAGTGGGATTGAAATAAAGTTTTTTTTTTCTTTTCTATTTTAAAAGTAAGTATGCAAGTGTTGCAAAAAAGCAGGAGAAAATTGGCTTTTCATTACTCTTTGTCTGTTTCAGGTGACACAACAAGGTCCATGCTAGTTTGTGTTCGCTGTTTCTGCAGCCCTGATAAAAAAGTTATAGAAGACAATGTTAAGCAACCGCCGTTTACAAAAAAATAATAGCAACGCCTTGTGAAGAAAATATACCAATGCTTTTGAGCTTCTTATGCTTTGGGATTGAGTTTAAGCTTTTTTCCTGAAACAAAAGGAGAACATCATCATGGTAGTGGAAAAAATTCTGCATGGCTGAATCAAAAAGTGCAGTAAGATTTGAAGAGAAACCTTAACAATAGGCTCAGTATCCTCTCCAGGTCCAACAAGGCGGTGCCAACCTTGCATAGCACGAGCTGCCGAACTTCTTCGTGCCCTGCCTGATCCTGAACCACCTTGATTGCCATTTGCCTACATTAAAGTCCTTATATCAGAGAAGAAAAATATGTCGAGAAGGGGAAACGGGGAGAACCGTGAAATTATTTTCAGGGTTTCTGGAACTTATATGGTAATTGTCTGGTCATGCACATAAATGCTGAAAGAGAATTCTCGATCTTTCCTTCCATGAATTTCAACAACATTTTCTGCTATACATGTCTCTCTTCCAGTAATAAATTAAGTGGATATCTCTTTTTTCACCCTAGATCTAGCTGATATCTTCATCTGAACTCTCAATATCTACCCGTCTTTCCATAAACTCCATCCTACAAACCCAAAAGCCTAAGAGCCACATTTTGAGAGGAAATTCTTACCTCCTTATCGACGCTGGAAGTCAGCATCAATGTTGAAGCAGAAAGGTTAAGCTCACCGTTTTTGCTTAAATACTTTTCGTACTCCCAAAGTGCCTGCAATTAAGCAAAGATGCAAATCATAATGCACCAATATCTACAAGATAAGATGGAAAGAAAAAAATACCAGCACATTCTAAGTGTAAAACCCAAAAGAACAAGTCCTAAACAAACTGTCATAGCACTACTTAGCCAAGACAGAACCAACCTAGCTATTATGCCATACCAAAAGAAGCACAAGGAGAATAGTCTGATGTGGAAAAGTAAGCAATAAATACACGGTGGGATAAGTATACGATACTTCTGCACAACAAAGATACTCACCTTCTCATAGAAGAGGCGGAAAGTGTAGGAGACTGTTGTGCATGTCCTGAACAAAGATAATTAAACCAGATATAGGAAACATTAGAATCATAAAAACATCGGCAAAGGCTAAACGGAGCGTCTAAGGGAAACATCAAAATACTTGGGAGGATTGAAGGATTCTCCAACTTGTCGCCATAGCTTAGATGTGGTGACCTACAAAGGAATTTAAAGGCCTTGATAATCAGTTTCACCAAAGAATTGAAAACTTTGCATATTAACTCCCAAATATAGCTGACAACTGTAAACCAAATCAGTATCCAACAACATATCAAACACAACTTTAATATACCTGTATAATTAATTCACTTTAAGTTTAAAATCACTTCGATGAATGGTCGTCTTATAGATACTCTTATCATTGATTATCTTACCAATTTAACATTTACCCATTATATAGTTCATATGCTATATAAGCCAACTCAAATGACTTAGATGATTGAACCGAAGAAGTAAAAAACTTATATGATCTTGGTTATCATGAAGTGGTGATGTTGGAGTTTAAGACTAAACAAAAAAAGAGGATAAGTACCACTTCACAGCCACCTAACTTAATGACTGCTCGCCAAAGCCTACATTGCAAAGTAAAACAAATAAATGTCAGGCACTCATTAACCAGATATATTCAAGAACATAAGCAACAATTTCCAACAACTCACTTGAGAATGTTTAAAGGCTTTTGATAAAATTTAGGTGCTTTAAATTCCAGGAAGTTGTCTTTATGAAAGGTCTCCACTTCCCTTAGAAACGCCATTTGTTCCTCTGGTGTCCCAGCTTCATCAGTTTCCAGTGCCTGTAAATGAAACAAAGCCAATGAACACCACACTAAGCTAATTTCCCTTGTATAACACAAACGCACACAGGCTTTATCAGCCAAAATTCAATAGCAACATAGTCTATTATTACCTCGGAATCACTCAGCAACCAATTCTTCCGCTTTTTCGCATTCTCATTTCCCGTCTTAGGACAAGCCTTCATTTGAGATTTCTCTAGCTCCATAGGAGCTTCCTCAGAATATTCGGTGTCAACAAGAACAGAAACATCATTAAAATACGCATCTTGCTCTTGCATCTCTGTATCCGCCATCAAAAACTTCAATCCTGTTCTGGAATCAACAGTCACACACACACCAAGAGAAAATTATAAGATAAAACCTCAAATTCTTGAGAAATTATAGACAAAAGGTCATCGCCGTCTCGAACCAAGTAACTTCTCTATCATTTCTACCTCTATGAATCTTTTCCTCATACTAATCAAATCCTAGAACCGATAAAGAAACCGAGAAAAAGGGCAAAACTCGAAAACCTTCAATAGAGCAGAGAAGAAACAAAAAGCTTGCCTTTTTTACCGCAGCGACGGTGAGGAAGACGACGGGACCTCGGAAGTGGTGCTAGGGTTTTGTAGCGGAGAAATTGAAAGAAGCCGGGGAAGGATGTATAGAAGAGAAAGACGAGAAGTAAAAACCTTGTCAGTGGCCAACGTTGGAGATGGATGGGGTTTTGAAAAACGCTGAGCAAGAGGCGAGGACTCAACAACACTGAAAACAAAAAGAGAGTTTTTGCTAATTTTATGTTACCATTTGAGGGTTTTTTTCTTTTACAATAAAGATTTTTTTCTAGAGTTAATTAGCTGAATATACATAGGCAAAAGTTAAATTAGGTCCATGGCAATAAGTTTTCAAAACTTTTTCTATTGTGTGGTTAATGTCCTCTTTAACCTTCAAATACACACTCAAGATTTCGTAGGGGAAGGGAAAAAAATTGGTATTTTCTGCAGAAACATCATCCTTTGACAAGATTTACCAAGATTTTATAGCATCATTTGACAACCCAAAAACAACCCAGATCTTACAACAAGTCAATTTTAAACAATCCAATTTTAGATACAATAGACACAACCCAAAAACAATTTTTGACAACCCAAAAGCAAAAATTAACCGAACCCAATTCTAAAGTTTGATTCTTTGACAACCCAAACACGAACTGCATACATAATTTCATAAATAAATGGTGATTTTAGATAAAAAAAAAAAGAAGAGAAGAGAAACGATGGAGGGAGAGAGAGAGGAAGAGAGGAGGGAGAGAGAAAGGGCTAACATAGGGGTATGACAGCCATTTTAGAATATTGCACAGTAGTTTTGTCATTTGACAAATTTCGCAAATTCCCTTTGGTGTGAACCCCAATTTCCCTTTTTTTTTTCTATCTATACCAGTGTTTTAATAACCGGACCGGACCGGCCGGTCGAACCGGTCCGACCGGGAACCGGCAAGCAAACCGAGTCTGAGACTGCTAAAGAACCGGATTTGAGGAAAACCGGTAAAACCGGCGAAAAACCGGATGAACCGGTGAATCGAACCGGACCGCCGGAATCCGGTTCATTCAAAATTTAACCCTATTCTGAGATAATTAGTGCTGTTTGGCTGTCTTTTTAAAAAAAAAATTGATTTAGTTTATCGATACTAAAGAGATAATAAGAACAGATGACGTCTTTTACCTTCCCACTTGTGTACTTCATCCCAAAAGTTACAGAAAATCAAAATTTGGGATCAAAATATTTCTCCAAGTTATTTCTAATTAAACATAACCTGCATAATCTCAATTCCACAAAGTTTCAGCTTCGTAAGAGTAAGTGTTCTTAGACATTATTTTTCTGTTTTTTTTTTTAATTTGTGTTACAGAGATTGAGATCTTCCATATATCTTCTTTTTTTTTAGTTAATGGAGAGCAACGATTCAATGAATGAACCACCAGAACCACCTTCATTTCGTTCAATTCGGAGAAAAGACGATATAGCGTGGAAATATATCACTGAGGGTATGGGGCAAAATGGAAAGAAAACTTTGATTTGCGATTTTTGTCGGAAGGAGAGCGGAGGAGGAGGCATCAACAGAATGAAACAGCATTTAGCTGGGGTAAAAGGAAATATAGATTCGTGTAAGGAGGTTTCTGATGAAGTCCGGTTTCTGATGAAGCAATCGCTTAAAGAAATTGAAGATAAAAATAAGGAAAAGAGAGGAATACCAGTTGATGATGATGAAGCTGGACAAGGTAAACATTCTCGACCACCTATGCCTCAAAATAGAAAAAGAAATAGAAGTGGTGATCTACTTGGGTACTTTAAAACTGGTTTTAGTGATCCTACTCAACCTAGTATAAAGGCATGCGTACAAAGCAAGGAAAAAGTGCACGATGCTGATTTGTCTGTTGCTTTATGGTTCTATGATGCTTGCGTTCCCATGAATGCTATAAACTCTAGGTTTTTTCCAATTATGTTAAGCAAAGCTGCTAGTTTGGGACATGGATATACTGGTCCTTCGTATCATGCTTTGCGGGTTGGGTTGTTGAGAGATGCTAAAGAACATGTGTCTTTGAGCATCGCAGCTATGAGAAGTAATTGGGCCAACACGGGTTGTACTGTGATGGGAGATGGATGGAAAGATACAAGAAAAAGACCATTAATCAATTTTTTGGTGTATTGCCCAAAAGGAATTCAGTTTATCAAGTCTGTTGATGCGTCCGATATATACACAAATGCAGAAAATTTGTGTAATTTGTTTGCTGAGATTGTGGAAATAGTTGGTCCTGATAATGTGGTTCATTTAATCACAGACAATGCACCTAACTACAAAGCTTCGGGTAAACTCCTTTCGGAGAGATACCCAAACATTTCATGGTCTCCATGTGCAGCTCACTATCTCAATTTGATATTAGAGGATGTGGGAGAGTTACCTAATGTTAAAGAGTTAGTTTCTATGGTCCAACAAGTAACTATTTTTGTTTACAATCATAAGGCAACTCTAAACTTTTTAAGGAAGAGGCTTGACTGGAAAGAAATCATTCGTCCTGGAGAAACTCGTTTTGCTACCAATTTTATTGCTCTTCAGAGTGCACATGAACGTAAGGATGACTTGCAAGCTTTGGTTATTGATCAAGAATTTAGACAATTTCTGAAATTAGCAAAAGCAAGATATGTAAAGGCAGTTGTTTTGGATGAAAACATGTGGGCTAATTGTTTGTTGATTGTAAGGATTATGGCTCCTTTGGTACGCTTGTTGCGTGTTTGTGATACTGATGAGAAGCCGTCATTGCCGTATGTCTACGAAGGAATGTATCGAGCACGATTAGGTATCAAAAAGATATTGGGGAAAAAGAAGGAGTTGTACAAGCCTTATACGACAATCATCAAGAACAGGTGGGACAGAATGTTGCGCCACGATCTTCATGCTGCAGCTTACTACTTGAATCCGGCTTTCATGTATGATCAAGCGAATTTTTGTTCAAAGCCAGAGATAATGAAAGGGATGCTAACTTTGCTTGAAAAACAAAAAGGGTCAAACAGAGCAAAGCTCTGAGAAGGCATGACAATGTATAGAGAACGTGAGAATAGCTTCTCTCATGCAACAGCTCTAACTTGCAGCAAAACAACTCGACCTGGTAAGTTTTTGGCATCTCTTTTCTTAGTTTATGTTTCATATTTTCACATCAGATTATCTTACTGCAGATGAGTGGTGGAAGTTTTTTGGTTATGATACTCCTAATTTGCAGAAGCTAGCAATTCGAATTCTTAGTCAAACTGCATCATCATCTGGTTGTGAGCGTAATTGGACAGTGTTTGAACGGATTCACACAAAAAAGAGAAATAGGTTGGAACATGAAAGACTGAATGATCTTGTCTATGTTCATTACAACTTGCGCTTACAAGATAGGTGAGGAAAATTTTATAATTTTGTACGCTTATGTTGATGTGAAATTTCTAATGTCATTTACATGTTCAGGTTTACCAAGCGAAAGAGGTCGTATGATCCGATTGATTATGAATCTATTGATAAAACTGAATTTTGGGTTGTGGAAGAAAGTGGGGAAGCTGAACTAGATTTTGATGAACTTGAGAAAACACTTCTCGAAGAATACCCAAAAGATGGAGAAGACTCTAATACTCAAACAGTTTACGGTATGTTTTTTTTACTTTTGAATAGTCTACTTTTCTCTTGAAAATTAAATTAATTATGTTTTTAATCTTTTGTTTTAGATGATCAAGAAGAAGATGTAGGAGATCTTGGAGATACAGATGAAACCATTGACTATTCATGAATGAATAAGCAAATTTTATTGTATCTAAGTCCTAAATTATCCACTCTATTTTCCCTCTTATAGTTTAATAACTATTTTGTCATATGATTTTGTTTTTTGTTCATATGCTTGAGGGAAAAATTATAACTATTGTTATCTTTTGATTTTGTTATTGTCTCTATGTTTATTCATGGAGGAATTATTAAAACCCCAATATGTTTTATTTCCTACCTTATTATTAATTTATACAAAAAAAAAAAAATCAAAAACCCGGTCCGACCGGTTGGACCGGTCCGACCGCCCACCCAGTGACCATACCGAGTCGGTGTCCGGTCCGGTTATAAAAACATTGATCTATACCATTTTCATGTTACCTTTCTTTTGATAAAATTCTTCTATATATGAGTTTTTTAAAAAGAAGAAAGAAAATCTAATTAGAAAAACCGAAGAAAAAACCTAATCATGTTGATTGTAAGATAATGTTACCTATCTTTTGTGTAAGATGTTGTTTAATTTCTATTTGGTTTGTTGTTTTTCTTTATGGAATAGAATAATTTTTAGTAATATAATAATTTTGTATATATAACAAAAGGAAATTAGCAGATATAAAAAAAAATATATAATTCAATAGCCAAAAATTCTGTGCTTTATTAATTTGGATGTGTGTTATGGACCATTCTGTCCATATGAGACTATAAAGTAGGAGTGGGCAATCGGTATCGGTTTGGTTCTTCAATTTTTTGGTTCTAATAAAAGAGGATCCATATGACAAACCGAATGTTTTTTGGTTCGGTATGGTTCGGTTCCATAATAGTTCAATTCAGTTTGGTTAAAAAGTTAGGAGAACCATAAGACAATCAAATTTTAAAACGGTTCAGTTCGGTTAATATCTGAAAAAGCGAAACTAAATATGCAAATATGTACCAGGTGAAAACTAAAAATAAAACAATATGGTTTAAACTTAAAAGATTTTAGTGTAAAATGAAACATATTATCAAAAACAAAATGGTTGACAACTTAGGTGGATGTATTCAATATTAGCATTTGAAGTGATTTGTTTTTCTTTGTCAAATCATGTGTTATTGAATCATGAATGTTTTTTAAACTCCATTAAAATCTAGTGGTAGTGAACTAGTGATTTGGAAAAGTACTTTCAAATTCAATATTATTGGAAATATACTAAGGATTTGATTTTTCATGATTTCAAGTGATTTCAGAGGATTTCAAAAATTATTATAATAAACTCCCCAAAATCACACAAAATTACTAAAATAATCTAAAACCCCACTACAACTCAAATCCCTTTAAATATAAAATTGAATACACCCCCTTAAAATTTTAATATCTTATCAATCATCTTTAATTTTGGGGATTGTCGAAGAACATGAGTTTAGAAATTAGGGTTGTCGTTGTTGAGTTGGGTTTAGGCAAGTGTTTAATGGAGAATCTAAGGTTCGGTACCATTCGGTTCTTGGGATTAAATCCTATATGCTTATATATTATTAAACATTGTTTAATATGCATTAGATTTTTTTGTTCTAAAGTGGATCTTCGGTTCGGTTTTGGTTTGAACTTGTACCTATTAGATCTAAAATTTAAGAACCATTAGGTACTTAGATAGGATCCGAGACGGAACCGATACCATTTTCATTTTTTTTTTTTGACAGCAATTGCAAATCCATTTTTTTTTTTTCCAACAAACTCTATATATTAGATCACATTTGATCGGTAGAACCATCCCGAAATCGGGTACTTTCTACTGATTCGTCGAGATCTACATAGGAAAATATAAGGTTACGTGCTCGCGCCGCTTTTGCAAGGGCATCCGCACGGTCATTACAAGAACGAGAAATAAGGGCTAGCTGAAAGGAAATAAAGTGATTTTTAAGTTCTACGAAGTGATCTAACTCAGACTGGAAAGCTGGCCAATCTATCGGATCGTCGGTCATCTTCAAAAGATTTGAGCAATCTGTCTCGAAACGGGCTCTAAGAACACGTTTCTGAACCAGACATTCCATTGCCCAGAGGAGTCCCTCGAACTCTGCATGTAAGGCTGAAAGGCTCCTTCGGCATCCCTGATTGCCGGTGTGTGTTTGGCCTAAAGTGTCGGTGAGGCACCATCCGAGGCCGCTAGTGGACCCTAGGTCTGTCCAAGATGCGTCCACTTGGCAGATCGGAATACTTGGGTGCTCAGATCGGAAGTTATCTCCAATCTTGGTAGAAAAGTCTTCCTCCCCGTCTTCTTCGTCTCTAACCAAATTCGCATTTCGCCAACTTTCTTCCTCTAGCTGGGCTACTTGGAGCGTGGTCGCGGCTGATACATTTTTCCCATTGAAAAGTTTGTCGTTTCTAGCCTTCCAAATGAACCAAATGATCCACGGGAAAGTATCCCTTTGTGGTTTGGGGAGACCCTTTTTTTTTGCCCTCCAAAATAGGAAATCCATATTTTGGTATAGGGATGTACACGGAAAATAACCCGGAAGGGACGGAAAGTCCGATAAGGCCCACACCTGCAAAGCCGGAGGGCACTCAAAAATCATATGGTTGATTGTTTCTTCTGGTGCACCACATCTGGGACAACTCTTGTCGTTTCCCAGGTGTCGGTAGGTCAGCCGTTGACAAGTGGCTATACACCCTGTTAGGGCTTGCCACATAAAGTGTCGAAGTTTCCCAAGAGTTTTAATTTTCCACACTTGACTAAGCAAACCCCTAATGCTCGGCTCAGATATCTGTTGGGGTTGTATACTTCTTTGGTTTGTTTTGTGTAGTAACTTGTATCCTGATTTAACCGTGTACAATCCAGATTTTGTATAACTCCACGCAAAACCGTCTAGATTGAAAGTTCTACTAGGTTTCAACCCTAGAATTAGGGCGACATCCTCGGGATGGAATAATTCCCGGATTCTTGTGTGATTCCATTCTGGTAAGTTGTGTAGCATGAGTTCTTTAACCAGGAGATGGGGATCTCGTCGGATATGGCTATCAAGGCGTCTCGGTAAACGAGCTGGTATGTCTGGAATTCAAGGTTCACTCCAAATCTTGGTATTACACCCAGAGCGTATAGTCTTCTGAAGGCCAAGTCTAAGTAGAGGTTTGGCCGCCATGATGCTAGTCCAACCATACGAGGGGGATCTGGCCTCACGATCTATCATCGGGGATGATTGGTGGTAGTATCTTCCACGTAATACTCTAGCAAGGAGAGATGTTGGAGAGTGGATCAACCTCCACAATTGTTTTGCAAGGAGTGCTAGGTTGAACTCGTGGAGATCTCTGAATCCTAGACCGCCTGCATCCCGAGGAGTACAAATCTTATCCCAGGCTATCCAATGTAGTCCTCTACTATTTTGGCGGGAACTCCACCAAAAGTTGGATATAGCGCTCCTGAGTTTATCTGTGGTACCCCGCGGGAGTAGAAAACACGACATAACGTATGTCGGAAGGGCTTGTGCCACTGATTTAACTAGAACCTCTTTCCCCCCTTTGGAAAGAAATTTTGCCGACCAAGTGTTAATACGGTTGTTTAGGCGATCTTGAACATAGGCAAAAACTTTTTTCTTAGAGCCACAAATTTGTTCAGGTAGCCCTAAGTACATGCCCATACCTCCTTCGCTTGTTATTCCAATGGCTCTCTTGATCTCCCTTTTGATCTGATGATCAACTCGATTCCCAAAAAATAGCGAGGATTTGTTGGGATTTAATTGTTGGCCAGAAGCATCGCCATAGGTTTTGACAATTTTTAAGATCTCTGCACATTGCAGGACGTCTGCTTTACAAAAAAAGAGACTATCGTCAGCAAAGAGGAGGTGAGACACTCTCGGGCTAGCTTGAGCAATTCGTAGTCCTGTAATACGACATTCTTCCTCTGCTCCTTTGAGCAGGGAGATGAGAGCTTCCGTGCAGAATATGAATATAAAGGGAGATAGGGGATCTCCTTGTCTAATTCCCCGAGACGGTTTAATTCTTCCTTTTGGCACTCCATTTATCAAAACCTGATACGATACTGATGATATGCAGAACATAAGCCATTTGACCCATTTTTCTGAAAATCCCAGTTTTAGCATAACGGCTTCTAGGAAGCTCCATTCTACCCGGTCGTATGCTTTACTCATGTCAGTCTTCATAGCCATAAAGGTTTCTCTGCAGCTCTTGTTGGTCCTTAGAGCATGAAAGTTCTCTTGAGCGAGTAAAATATTATCCGTTATTTGATGTCTAGCCATAAAGGCCGATTGTGTCTCCAAAATTAGGTTTGGGAGGGTCTTCTTTAATCGGTTACATAGAATTTTTGATATGATCTTGTAGCCGACATTGCACAAGCTGATTGGTCTGAATTCTGTCATTGCCCGCGGTCTGTTTATTTTTGGAATAAGACAGATGTTTGTTTGATTCAGTCTTGGATCAAAGGATCCAGTGTTGAAGAAGTCTTTCACAAGTTTTATTATGTCTTGGCCCACCACATGCCAGAATCTCTGATAAAATCGGCTTGTCATACCGTCGGGTCCTGGGGTCTTGTCTGGATTTATGTTGAACAAAGCTTCTTTTATTTCGGCTTCTGTCGGGTTAATCGTGAGTCGATCATTTTCAGTCTCTGAAACCTTCTCGGCAACATACCGGAGTGAGTCTTCCAAATTTTGAGACTTTGAAGTGGTGGACAATGTCTCGAAATAATTGGTTGCAACTCTTGTGACGCCTTTTTCATTTTCCACCAAATGACCGTGCTTGTCCTTTAAACAGATTATGCGGTTTTGAGCTCTCCGTTGTTTAGTTGTAGCATGGAAAAACCTTGTATTTCTGTCCCCGTGGCAGTGCCAAGTGACTCTACTCTTTGAGTGCCAATATATTTCTTCTTCTCGGAAGGCGTGGAGGAGTTTTCTTCGGATTTCTTCCACTTCCTCTAGGGTGGAGTCGTCATCGTCGTTAGCTCGGTCTAATTGATCTTTAAGTTCCTCAATTAGTTTGGCTGAGTTAGTGACCGTCGATTTCTTCCATCTCGATATATGTGACCGGCATGAGGATAATCTCTGGTGGAAATCCCTACGTGGGATTCTACTTGAGATGCCCCATCCTGTAGTCACAGTTTCTTTAAAACCGGGTTTCCCGATCCATCTTTTATCGAAACGGAAGTTTTTTCGCTTGTGTTGAATTGTGGATCGAACTCTTGCTACCACTGGTCTATGGTCAGAACCCCAGAGTTTTTGATACTCCACCATGGTGTGGGAAAAGAGAGTGTGCCATTCTTCATTACCTATGGCTCGGTCAAGACGACATTTTTCTTTCGTTCGTATGTTACCAATTTTACGTCGTCCCACCCACGAGAGTGGGTTCCCTGTATGTGGGAAATCAACCATTCCACAATTATCTAACATAGATCGGAACGGTATAAATGAGGACTCCGGTCGACTTTGTCCGCCTCGTTTTTCATGATTTCCGGTGATCTCATTGAAATCGCCTATCATGAGCCAAGCATTTTGCCGAATTATACCCATTCTCGTGAGATGTTCCCACACACATTCTCGGTATTCAACTACCGGATCACCGTACACAAAGGTCATAAAAATTTTATGTCCTTCAAAAGTAGATTCCACATCTATCATTCGGTTATTCGAATATAAAATAATAACCGAAGGATCATTCATATAAAAGAGGGCAAGGCCACCGCTTTTGCCATGCGGCTCAACGGTAAAGACTTGATCATAACCAAATTCGACTTGCAAATCTTGCAGAAAAAGCCTATTGTTTTTTGTTTCCGATAAAAACAAAAAACTAGGTAGAAAGCAACGGTGGAGTTTTTTAAGATGATCTTTCGTCAAATCAGCACCCGCGCCTTGACAATTCCACGCGAGAACGTTCATCGAATAGTTTTTTTTTTTTTTTTTTTTTTTTCCGAAACTCTTAAAGTAGACTTCTCCTTGTTCGGGAATTTTTGATTATCACAAATCAGTTATTGTCGTTACACTGGATGTAATCACTTTAGTACAAACAAACATAGCATTAAGCTAGAGGAGATTTTTTGGTTTTGTAATTTTTCTCACACGGCCGGAGATGATGAATTTTGAAATCGTGAAACGGATCTAACCGGGCGCCCAAACGATGGGGAGATATTAATTTAACACTTCACACCCGAAAGATCAAAGAAGCTGTGAACTGCGTCGCCACCGTTGGGTAAGGCTTCCAAGTTCCAATGATAGCTCCATCGTCAATAAGCAGGAATGTCTATCTTCATGGGATAATTAATTCCTTTATCCCATTAACTTAGCATTAAGCTAGAACTTTTGTAGATCCGTAACTATTACCCAACAAGAGAGTCAAGCACCCTAATTAGGGGATATAACACAAAATTGTCTTTCGGATCTTCGTAAATGTGTTATTGCAATTTTTCCTTTTGTTTTTTTTTTTTGTTTTTTTTTTTTTTTTTGGAAACAGAGAAGAGAGGGGAACACTGTTTTTTTTTTTTTTTTTTTTTTTTTTTTCCCGTGAAGAAGATGGAAACAGAAAATTTGGATGGTTCTTTAGGTTAAAGGTTTGTGCGCCTTGATCAAATTGTTTCTTCTTTAATTTCTTTCTTGTATCCCGTCATGATGAGACCCACTAAACTATATTAGAAGATCTTCTATGGACAGTCATAGCATAAGCTAGAAAAGTTCATACATAATTGAACTTGAGACCGGTTCTTGTTTTCATCAAGAGGGAGATTTCTTTGATTTGGTCTTGAACGTACATACATAATTGCAAAAATTTCAGTGGGTTTACTTGTATTCTCTCAACAAATGTAACTCAATAATCATTTGAAAGCCATAGCATAAAGCTAGAATTATTTCATTTGAGGGTCTTGAACATCATAGCTTGAGAATCTTGCTTTAGAAGGCTTCGTCATTTTCCGGTTAACAACTAGGATGTTCAGATCTGATGGGTGAGTCTTTGATGTTTGGGAAGTCGCCGTTTGTAGATCTCTGAAGCTATGAGGAGCTTACACCAAAAAACATCTTAGCACGAGGCTAGAAACAAAAAATTAAAAGGATCTTGATTTGTCTCAGATCTGTAGTAGCTAGGGCAGAACCGAGTGAGATGGAAGGAAAGTTGTGGAGTCGGAGGAGCTGCGGTAGATGACGGTGGATGACGGTGGATGGCGGTGGATGGCGGTGGTTCCCGACTCACGACATGATGCCGGAGTGGGTGAGATGGTCGGAAACTCGCCGGAGGAGATCTGTTATATAATGAGAAAAGGATAGTCTTATGTATAAAGAGGAGTGGTGGTGATACACGAGCAGGAGCGGCGGAGGAGGGAGGAAGAAGGAGGAAGGAGAAAGGAGATTAGGGTTTTTCCCTAATTGCAAATCCATTAAAAAGCCCAATATGCTAAGTTGAGATACACGGTTATTAGGATTGTAGATCCATTTGGAAAACACAAAATTTAACAATTAATCTAAAGACCACGTGTTAACCAAATAGAGCTTGTGATAATCTTGTTGCACGTGTCTGTTATACCCAGCATCTTCTCCGCCGATCTGCTTTTCATGACGCACCACCGCCGGAGAGAATTGATCTTCTAATTTCACATGCAGATTCCAAATTATCGTCAATAGATCTTCCTAGTGTATCCTGCAAGTACCTTCCTCAGATCTAATCTTTGAACCAAATCTTCATCGTTCTTTAAAATATGGAAAATTCCGAAATAGCAGCTGGATAAAACCAACCTTGATCGGATACTTTACTTATAATTAGCCATAAGGCTAAGTAAAGATTTATGCCCATCCATGAAAACCAAAACGAGAGAAAGAGATTGACTCAAAGCAAATGAAATTTATCCCAAACAGAGGAAGGAACTATAACCCAACCCAATCCGGAAGAAAAAAATTCAACCGGAATATAATCCGAACCAAGTCGGAATAAAAGATCCGTTAAAGCGTAAGGCCGAGATGAGGTAGGTTTGCCAATGACCTTTTTCCCCACACCCGAAACATCGCAAAGCATTAGGGCGAGATGAACGTCTCAATGCTGGATCGTCGGATCCTTGTTGTGGACGCGGTAACAACTGACTTGAGTCAGTATTGTCCCTCAGACTAGAGCTTACTTATCCTACCGCGTCTCCGGTGGGCGTTGTTTCATCGTTGACTCTGACCAGTTTGACGAACGAAGTTGCTGCTCAAAAGAGGCTGCACAACGATGAGCCTCTGCTAGCGATGTCGGATCAAACTGAGTTGGTGAATTTTGCAGCTGAGGTCGCAGGCCACCAATGAATCGAGAGGCAAGTTGGATATCACTATCATGAATATCATTCCTTGTCAATAACAAATAAAATTCTTCTGCATAATCATCAATAGAACGAGTCATGTGCTTCAAGTTTTGCAGTCGATTATACATAGTACGATCATAGTTCTGAGGCAAAAAGGTTGTACGCAACTATTGCTTCAATTTCTCCAAAGTACGAATCGGTGATTTGCCGGTTCGAGCTCGCGTAGCCTTCAATTGTTGCCACCATGTTGTTGCGTGGCCACAAAACTTAGTTACCACCAACGAAACACGTCGTTTACTCGGAACCTCTTTGAAATTCAAAGCCTCTTCAACTGCTATGATCCACTCGATCAAAGCATCACCTTTCACACCTCCATGAAAGTAAGGAATATAAACTTTGAATCCTGATTCCCATCTGTTGTCACGACGATCATGGTCGTCACGATGTCCTCTATTGTCAATACGCAGTGCATATTGGTCACAAACATAAGGACGTGGTCCATGGGCAAATGAATTGGTGTCAAAGTCATCATCATCATCCTCCTCCCCCAAGTGATTACGATTTCCAAACGGTTGTGCTAACGTCTCTGTAAGCTCTTGAATCGAGGACTGAATTATGGATTGAATGTTCTCCTGCATCGCCAGGAGTGTGGTTCTCAATTCGTTCCAATCTCCAGCCAACACATCGTCATGACGCTCCTCAACGGTGATGGTCTTCTTCGGTGGAATGATTGCTGGTAGATCTAAACAAAACAGAAACATTCCAAGTCTGATACCAACTGATAGAGGGCGGAAGCGATAACTAACAAGGGGTCAAAACTTCCAGGAAGAAACGACAACAAGTTAGGTTCTTGTTTGAACATCAAATCGAAGTTAGAACAATGGAAACGAGAATACTCTTCTCTTTGCTTGTAAAAGCTGTTTATTAATAAAATCAAGTTTAGGGTGCCTTCATAAAGCCAATAGAGCACCCTATGTATAACAACGTAGAAGATAAAGATGAATATTGTAAAAGCTAATCCTAAGAGATACAAACTTATCCAAGAAAACTTATCAAAGAAAATAAGAAAAGAGAAAACAAAAGCCAAAGAATATCCATAACTTGGCAATCACATAAAAAGCCCACTAACGATGATTATCGTAATAAGACCTTGCTGCATCACTAACCTATCTGCAAGACGGTTAGCCTTCCTATACACGTGTGAAAAATGGACTGTCGATTCCCTCGATATGAAGCCATGGCACAAACGTACCAGGAAAGACAGCGGAAGAGACTCACTAATCCCTATCGTAAGAAAACCAACAACTATATCCGAGTCGATCTCTACCTCCAACCTCGTAATCCGACGCTCCTATGCCACCAAAAGGCCATAATACACACCCCATAACTCCGCAAGAGGAGCCGAGCATATACCAATATTCAATGTAAAGCCCACACTCCAGTTGCCCTCTACATCTCTAATAACTCCTCCCGCCACAACTAATCCTGGGTTACCTCACGAAGCCCCATCTGTACTAAGTTTTGACCATCCCTCTGCTAGTTTCACCCATGATATCATCTTCTCAATACGGACCGTAACTCTCGAATCTAGCTTGAAAAGCCGGGAATATGCTAACAAAACTTCTTTCGACACATCTTTCACGAATTTCACTCGATCATGACATAACTTATTAACACCGAAGACATTCCCGCACCGCTATTTCCAACCCCACCAAAGTGTCATTGCAAATAACGTGGACCAACTTAAACCATCTTGCACCCGATTATCTCCTAGATTCTCATAGACTCATTCAATCAAGGATTTTTCAAATAAATTCTGGTGCTTTCCTCTAGGAACTAAACGATCCCAAATTCCAGACATCGAAGGGCAGCCTCTAAGTATGTAAATTATAGTTTCTTCGCCCCCTTTACACACTTGGTACACTCCGGAATCACATAGATGCCTCCTTTGACGCTCCACGTTTGTCATAAAGACTTGGTGCACGCCTAACCACATAAATACTCGGGCTCCCTCTGGAATAATAACTCTCCAAATTCGTTGGAAACGCGGGCTTCCATCACGCGTTAAAAGTGAGTAAGCGGACCGAACCGTAAAGCACCCATTTACACTCTCCGGCCAAGACAGTCTATCTTTAGCTCTTGTCACCGTGTCTAGCACCCCTGATCTCAAGCATAACACAATCTACGATGGGAGGAAATGATCAATTTGATCAAGCGCCCATCCCATACCATTCCTCCAAAGATCACACGCTCTAAAGTTCACAACCTGATCATGTATATGACATGTTACCAGCTCCCGTAATGGTTGATTTACCAACCATTTATTGTCCCAAAATCTGACCTCTTTACCATCACCAAGAACCCAACCCAGACCTGGGAGAACAACCACCGTAAACCAAATGCAATACTTCGCCATGTAGACGACCAGGTACCTTTAGGAACAAGCCAAGACTGATCATGGGCACTTGTACTTTGTATTTACTTCTGAATACCTTAGCCCATAGACTCTTCGTGTCATGTAAGCCTCCAACCCATCTTGGCTAATAAAGCCTTATTCATCTCAAGATTAGAGCGAATACCTAGACAACCATCACACTTTGGTTTACAAACATGATCCCAACTTAACAAGTGTTTTTTTCGTTGGCCCGTGGTGCTGCCCCATATGAATGATCGAGATAATTGATCAAGCTTTCCGATTATGGATTTCGGTAATGCGACAATGCTTATCGCATGGACCGGAAGAGACGTGAGTACAACCTTGGTAAGTGTTAATTTGCCCGCCATGCTTAAACAGTGGTCTTTCCATCCTGCTAAACGTGATGAGACTTTTTCCAAAGTATCGCCAAAAGTATCTTCATTAATGCGTATTTGAAGAATCGGCATCCCCAAATATTTTCCCAAGTCTCCAGTTGAAGAAATTCCACTTTCCTCACTAATCATCTTCTCCCTATCCCAACTCACATTTTTGGAAAAAAAGATTTTCGATTTAGCCAAATTAACCTTAATGACATGTTAAAGTCAAGTAATATACCAGTGAAGCCAACCAAGTAGACTAATGAACATTTGGGTTTACGGACATGTTCCCGTGAACACATTCGCTCCTATAATGATCGTTTTATTCAAAGTGGAGACGACAAAAAAAAAATATTATTCAAAGTGGAAAAATGAAAGACTCATTATTTTCATATGAAAAAAATAGACTAATTAGTTTTTTTTCTAGTTACATATGAAAGCATGGTGAAAATGTAAGTTCATGCATGATTCTATAGAACCTGAGATTTTGCTTGAAGTTAATTTGTAACGTGTAATTTCATTCATGAATCTCGTAAAATCTTTTGCTTATAGGAATCTAATTCAGTACTGAAATTGTAAATACCAATAGGGGAATTTGGAAGATATGCCACTCATCATTATCCCAGCTAGCTATATGCAATGAGAATGGAAGTCCTTTAGGAGATCCTGAGTCTTGTGAGAAATATGGACTAGGTTATATCGCACTCTCTATGGCGGTATGTCGCCATTTCTTAATTACTTCATCTTATTCTGCTGCGATAATGCCAATATAACTTATAATATGTTTATGTTTTACCAGATTGGAGCCATTATCTTATGGACTTATGTATACAATCTTATGCGGATGCTAGGCAATTCGGATAAGGAAACACCTATAATCGGTACCTCCTTTACAATGCCATTGATTCCTCCCAAATAAGTTGAGGACCAGGTTTCAGGTAAAAACCTTTTCTGTTTATGTTCTTGTAAGCAGTTTATGCTTTAACTTAATTATAGCTATTGGAGAGATTGTGTATGTGTGACAGGTTGGGACTTGGAGCAAGGTGAAGCAAAGAGTGTGTATGTTATTATTTTTTTTGAATAGAAAAGATAAGTACCTCCTCGAGAAATATTCATTTCAAGCTTCTGAACATCATAATCATCGACATTGCCGTCATCATCATCATGGACATCGACATCATGGGTGCGGTTGGTACTGTTCGAACTCGTGTCACATGTTAATTTGCTCCTTCGACAATCAGAGCGGATTGGTTCAATGTACCCTTGAACCAAAAGATTGCTAGCTTCTGTATTCATGTTCATACTAATAAGCATTTTTTCCTTTTCAGTTTATCGCGCTTGCGGTTGGGCTTATTCCTCCATTAAGAAAGCTATTAATTTGTAGGCAACACAGCTCCTATCGTGAGTAGCTGAATCAAATCCCTTTCTTGAAGGGATGGGTCTATTCCTCTCCTGACTCTAATTGTAGGCGGAAACCTTCTTAAAGGTTAATAGACATTAGCAAAAGTTACAAAGAACGTTTTTCAAAACACAACCATAAATCTGCTCTCTCTCAGTTTGTTCTTTTGCACCAGTTTGTGGTACCACCGGCATTGAATTTTGGTTCGTTTTCAAGACTCAGAAAATACTACCAAAAACTCATTACCTAGAAAATACTACTGATGAAGCATGTAACATCTAGCCGACTCCGCAGAAAAAAGATCTCGAAGAGTAAGGTAGTTTCCCTTATCTTCTTAGAGTTCACCCTAGCCGCGAAAAACATTAAAAGTATCTTTGTAATTCCGGATCCGCAACTTTACACACCAAACTCTTGTACTCATAAAGCTTAAGTAAAAAAACAATAAGAATCTAATCTCTTGATCTTTGGTGTTGTGATTTTATACCGAGAACTCTCTGTCCTCAGAAACCCTTGACAAATTTAGTTGTCCAAGTCTTGAATCCCACAATTGTATATTATAGTATATTTCTCCTGCTTACCATATGAACATCGTGTGCCGATCTATTTATAGCTCTACATATAGTCTAGTACTCAGACAGATAAACCAGATGACAGACAGTGTGTTAGTCCTGGGCATAAAACCCGAACCCGAAGACCCGAACCGAACCCGACCCGAAAAGACCTGAACCAAACCCGAACCGAAATTTTCAAATACCCTAATGGGTCCTAAACACATATACCCGAAAGGACCCGACCCGAACCCGGTCCCGAACAGAGACCCGAACTTGTACCCGAATACCCGAAACATAAAAAAATCGGGTACTTTTATAGAATTTAAGTCATTTTTAAGTTTTTTTGGAAAACATTGTATAAAAAATAACTAAAACATAGTAAACAATCCAAACGGACCCGACCCGAACCCGAACGGACCCGAACCGAACCCGAACCAAAATTTTTAAATACCCTAATGGATCCTAAACACCTATACCCGAAAGACCCAAAACCCGAAAGACCCGAACCGAGGACCTGAATGCCCAGGACAACGTAATGTGGTGATTCAGTTTTCTTACCATAGCTAATAGTGGATAAATGTCCCATAAGCTCCTGTCTGCGAGTACTCCTTTCTACGGTACTCCAGTTTTGTCTGTGGTACTCTTAATGAGTAATAATATAGTGAAAACCGTTTATACCCTTAATAACTAAGTAGTGAGAAGTAAAACTGGATTCTCGGTAAAACTCGGTTCTGCGGTAAAACTGGACTTTCGGTTAAACTGGTAATAAGTAGTAAAAATTCTAGCCAATCAGAAAATTGGAGGTATTTTTAACCTAATAATTACAATTGTCAGATTTTCTATTTGTCGGGCTCGACTCTTTCTTCTCTTCTTCGTCGTTGGTTGGTTCAAATTGGTGCTTCAAATTGGAGCTCATCTTCAGTTCAAATCGGAGCTCATCGTCGTCATCGGTGAAGCTCATTCCGTTGCTCATTCCGTTCAAACCGGTCACAAGGAACTCGCAATTGAAGCTCTTCTCAAGTTCATACAAAATCCGATCATAGGAAACTCGCCATTGAAGCTTCAAACTACTTTAATTGAGGCGAGTTTTTCATTCTTTGTTCTTGCTTTGAGCTCGCCATTGAAGCTTGAATATAGTTTAATTGGGTTTTTGAAGTGAATGGATTTGAGAAGAATATTGGTTGTGAATCGAGTATGTATTTAGTGGTGAAATCGTAGGTAAATTAAGTATGTATGTTTAGCTTTGATAATAAACTCATTGTAAGAAATCAAGCTCATTGAAATCCCAAAATATGGAGATTTAAGAAAACTAGTACTACTGGTATATATGTTACAACTGGTTGTACTAGGAAGGTAAATAATGAAGGAACAACGAGAAATGAAGGAACCAAATAACTGGTTAAAACTGGTTGTACTAGGAAGGTAAATAATGAAGGAACCAGCAAGTAATGAAGGAAAAACAAGAAATGAGGAACCAAATAAAGAACCATTTGATGTACCGATAATTGATGGTGCGGGACTGGAAGATGGTGTCATTACCTCCGGATTATCTGAAAAAGGGGAAGGAATCAAGAAAATAGGTTTCTTGCTCCTGGAGAACGTAGTTTGAAGAAAAAGAAGAGATCGTAGAGTAACAAGTGTAATCCAGGAAGAAGCTTCGGTGAATGGTTTGGACTCTCAAGTTGAATTTGATCATTATGTTGCAGTTATTTATTTTTATCATTGTTGTTGAACTTCTTGAATTTGAGATTTTTGTTATGTTTTCAAAGTCTTTGTCTCCGCACTACTACGATGTACTGGTATTACAGTTGTTTATGAGCTTGTTGAATTTGGTTTTTTGATTATGTTTTAATTCGTGATTTTTGTTTATGACATTGCCTAAAAAAACAAACAATAATTAAAGGACATAAAAATGTGTATAGCCATTAAAACGTAAATTAATAGAATCATGCTCCACATTTCTCAACTAACACCATATACTTATATTGTCATTTTGAATGTTAATACCACCTCATCATGTGAAATATGTATAACCAATGTATTTTCACATATTATTACATCAAAATGTTAGGGCAATACACTTAACTCCATATGTGGTGTGTACAACTAAGTAACTAAAAAAATTCCTTGGTATAACTAACATAAATTAAAAATATCGAAAATATATTTTAGGTACTACTGACAACTAATAATAACTGGGCAGTGCAACTATATGTATTTGGAAGGACTAATTTTGGCTCCAACACGTTTTGCACGTTTCTGCT